>JACSYO010002144.1:25000-497500 GCA_016806645.1 Ophiodon elongatus
ATTGGCCGTTCATCTGCAGCCTGCAGACTGTATTGAATAGTCATTAGGGTGGAGCTGACTATTCATGACAGAAGAAGTGGCTTTTTGTGGGAGGGGATGCTACTACATCAGGTTATCTTTATTCTCTTGTTCTCTGTGGGTTTTTTACAGTGTTCAAAGTAGGAGGCTCTGATTAGGACGATAAACAGATAATGCATGGTGACACTGCTATGACAGTTGTCTCAAGTGTTTCAATTGTTAAGTTGTCATGGTTTGTTGAATAATATTGATCAGCGATAGAGAGGAGAAAGCAGGGAAAGAGAAATAAGGACACAGTCTGCTATAGAGAGCCCCCCGGTGGGCAGGAGAGCCACGAGCCAGTCTGCTGCATTTGTGTATGATTTGTCAACTCCCAGTGGGTCCGTTCATGAAGCACCTGGCAACCCTGCACAGAGGAATATGGTGGCTGCCATGACCATACCCCAACACACACACAACCATATGCCCCCATTGTCATTCCAATGAGCTCGGACAACATTCACTTTCCCCTCCTTTCAGCAAACGCTATCAATACAAACCCCATGTGGAGGGGCCCGGGTCAAGAGGAAGACTCACTACAAAGTGGCCGCTGACACACAGAGAGGCACAAGCACACACACATGCTTGCATTTACACACACACACACACACACACACACACACACACACACACCCACCCTGCTGACTCCCTCTGCTCCTCCTCCCCCTCCTCTCCTGAACCCCCGTAGGCTGGACTGAGGAAATGTGAATTAGCTTCATCAATGCAGAGGTTAACATTGCGCAAAGACGATGTTGACCTCTCGTTGTATTCTTGGTTTGATGTCTTTCTTAGGGCCAAATACTTATGAATAAAAATGGCAAGGGGAGAGGTTGACAAAGGGATTTGTCTGACTAATGCCAAGGGAAAACCCCTCAGGGAAAGCCTGGTTAAGCCCAACACCACTGAATCCCCCCTGCATTATTATCAATCATGGAGTGGCTCACACAGCGCTGTTATTGTTTTTGCCATAATTGTGTCAGAATAGCTTTCATTTGTCTCTAATGAAAAGTGTCTGCATTCATCATGACAATGCAGTGACAGCATACATATCACACGATGCAACATATAGCGCCTTCTTAAACACGTACCATCTAAAATGTGCCAGAAACATATGTGCTGCCTGCATGTCCCCGTGTGAGAATAAATCATCTCATTTTATGTAATTTTATGTGTAAGGAATTAATGGGTTAGTTCACCCAAATTACAAAAAAATCCACATTTTCTCAGTTGTAGCTATGGTGGCATCTATCCACGCAGATAGTTTGGGTTTTATTTTTCCAGGTTTTGAGATACATATTAGAGGTTGCTGCCACCATCCAAAAAAATGTAGATGAATAAAACTTTAATTGTGATGATCACAACATAGAAAAATTGCAACAGCAATTTTCATTTAAAAAAAAACAACAAAAAAACATGTCTCAGCCAAACAAAGTGACAGCACTTTTCAGAGAGACAATTTCTTTGGTTGAAAGTAGTTTTAAGTTTAAGTTGTTTACATTGAGAGCTCTAGGTTATCCGGAACAACTGAGAAATTGTTTCTGGAAAGACACACGTGAAATGTAATTTTAAAATGCTTGAAGCACAACAAACTAAATTCTACACCTTCATTTTATTGATGTGCTGGCCGAAATGAAAGAGAAATATAATTTCAAAACCTAAACGAATAAAACTAACCACATGTTGAGGTTCCCCTTCCAAATAAACAAGAATATACGTTCATCTTTTTATAATTTGGGTGAACCAACCCATTAAATAATTAAGGGGAAATATACTTACAACTTAAAAAAACAAATCTGATTTGTGTGAAATGACAGCTTAATTCAGAATTTGCCATGACAGATTCAACCGAATCAGCACTTGATTTTACAACCAATTTAAAAAGGATTTGATGGCATCCTCCATAAAAGTGTTGATGGTAATAACCATTGGTAAGAACATAAACAACAGAAAACCTGCAGGCAAGAAGGGTTAGGCAGGTTCTCAACCTTTAACCCTGATATAATTGAAAAACATGTCCGTGTTGGTTGGTTACACAAGAATTCAAAGTGGTTTGTTTTAGAGTGACACTAAAATATAACAAAAAAAAAGACTTATGAACATGCAAAACCGAGAGCTTGTTTCACAATCAAAAATCCCTTTTTGTGACTTTTTGAGTGTGTGACTAAAGACGCAGGTGCTCATCTTTGTGTGCAAACAAATTAAAGACTGCACACTCCCACACACTCACACATTATATGCTCCACAGGGCCTGGGCTTGTCTTTATGAGTTTATTAAAAGCATCTTGTTTTGTATCAGGCTCTCCCAGCAAAGAACCACATACTCAATATATCACACTGCTATTGTGGGTAATTAAGTCCAAAACTTGGTGTTATATGATGCCCGTTGTGCATAAGCAAAATTGACCATTTTAATTGCGAAGGAAATATTTGCTTGCACTTTATCTAGCGTGAAAGATAGTATTACTCTTCTTAATATTGAAGGAAGAGGACCCGGAGAAGATAGCACAGGCATTCATTATACTAACAGTCCACTTTAAAAATGAATGGTAATGAGACACAACAGCTATTTACTTTGCTTTAATGCCGTGGCAAGTAGCAAGCATGACCCCCCCCCCTCTCTCTTCCCCCCCTCTTCTTGCAAACACCCCCGCTGCTGCCCAACGCTTTCTAAATCTGCAGACTTGTTACACTGCAAAATACAACATTGCATTAAAAATTTAAGAGGTATGAGTTGATCCCAGATGAATACACCTCGTGCTGATTATCCTGCTAATCAGTGCAACACAGCATCTGCTTTCTGCTGCTGCTGCCTGCCACACAATCTCCTTTTTTATTATTATTATGGAGGGAAAAATACGTCTTCATCTATCAATCATGATTATGAATCTCACATACTTTCTCTTCCTCTCTTTTCCCTGTTTTTGTGTCCTCCTTTTCGTCTCGCCGTGCAGTATTTTTCACAGGCGAGCCCAATAACCGGCTTCTCTCTCTTTTCTCCCCAACAGATGAGTGTGGCCTG
Organism: Ophiodon elongatus; assembly: GCA_016806645.1. Classification (NCBI taxonomy): domain Eukaryota; kingdom Metazoa; phylum Chordata; class Actinopteri; order Perciformes; family Hexagrammidae; genus Ophiodon; species Ophiodon elongatus. The sequence continues at coordinate 28,077 of JACSYO010002144.1, forward strand.
AAGGAAGAGGGCTGCCATTCATCCAGATCTGTGCCTGTTCCTGCCGTTTAAACCCGAGCAGCCTCGACTAATGCCCCTGCCTCACTTCTCTGCCGCGCTGCTGCTTTATAGGCTTTGTTCGAGGCAGCTCCTTTATTTCCCTCTCTGTCCACCTTTTTCAGATTTTTCAACTCCTAATTCTCTCCCCCTCTCTCTCCTCACCGTGATCTCTTTGTTTCTGTCCTCTCATCACCTGTGTCCACCTCTTTCTCGCCCTTCTCTTGTGCTTTCTTTTACCTCTCACGTTCCTCCTTTTGCTTTCTCCATTTCCTTCTCCTCCTCCTGTAAAAAAAGGGGAGGGAGGGGATGTGGGGGGGGAGCTTCGACGAGAAGTCAGTGGCGTTGAGCCGAGGAGGACACACTCCACTTAGATAAATATCCCCATCGCTCTGAGCAGAGCCAGGGAGATTTATTCATCCGCCGAGCTGGCAGAAAATTGACTTGTTTCATGGGGGCAGGCTAGTGACGCATCGCCATGAGAGGCAAAGAGACAGGAGGGAGGGAGGGAAGGAGAGATAAAGAATGATAAAGAGAGAAGGCACATGGAGAGGAAGAGAGAAAGGAGGGAAAGGAACACAGCAGAGAGAAAAGAGGGGGGGAAAAAGGGGGAGAAAGAGTGAAGCGATTTAGGGAGTGGGGAGGGAGAAAAACGATAAAGAGAGATGAGAGAGAGTGATGTCCCTCCCCTTGTACCAGAGGATAAAGCCAGTGGGGTGGTGAAACAGTGATGAGGGAAAGGGTACAGCTGACATTTATATAAGAGGATATTGATGAAGCAGAGACAATAGCAGACTCAATCCACTCCTCCTCTTCCTCTTTTGCCTCCTTTCTCTTGTTTACTACTTTTCACTCTTCCTCTACTTGTCTCTTCTCCGCTGTCTCCCTCAACTCTCTCTGTCTTTGGACTGACAAAGCGCCGTTATTGGCCACTACATCCTCATTGAGAGAGAAGGGCCACAACCTTGGGTGACTTAAGACTACAGCCACCAATGCATCACAGTGATAATCTCTTATTTTCTCACTCTCTCTCTCTCACACACACACACACACACACTATAGCAGGATGCAGCAGCATTGTCTCTCAACAGAAACACTATAGTGTTCCTGTGTTTCATATTGCCTCCATGCTAACACAGCAAATAGCGAGGAGACGAATGCTGCCTCCCCTCGGCTTTTCTGAAGAGCTGAAGTGAATGAAGGTGTGTGTATGTGTGTGTGTGTGTGTGTGTGTGTGTGTGTGTGTGTGTTTGTGTGTGTGTGTATGTGTGTGTGTGTGTATTTGTGTGTGCTTACTTTGTATGTGTGCTTGTGTGTGTCTGTAAGTGTGCGTATGTGTTCTGGGAGCGATGGGGCGTGGAGGATTTCTGCTTGTATCAGCACCTGGGCTGCACTGAGAGAGAGGTATACAGGGGAGAAGGATGGGGGAACTGGGAGTCTGTTTGTGTGTGTGTGTGTGTGTGTGTGTGTGTGTATGTGTGTGTGTATGTGTGAGTATGAGTATGAGAGAGAGAGAGAGAGAGAAAGAGAGAAAATGGGGGTGGCTAACAGGGAGCAGAGTATAATTTAGTCGCACCAAAGCTCAAGGCTCATGTCAACCTTGGATAGGGACCCAGGATGATAATTTGAATGGGGAATTAAGTCACCAATCAATGGTTATACTTATGCTGAATCAGTGGTTTGCAAAGAGAAGAGAACTCAATCATCGTATTGTGTGTGTGTGAGTGTATTTGTGTGTGTGCGCATGCGTAGGTATACAGCTACGCAAGTGTGAGAATTTGCATGCTTCTTCTCTGTGTGAACAGATGCAGATGTTTTCTGTCATGTTTGTTTAAAACCGTTGTTCGCTGACGGCTTTATTTTAACATGTAAGTCCTCACACATGGAAACCATCAGCAAAACAGTCCAACCTGCTTATACCCCAACAAACAAGTCCTAAATAACTGTATATCAGCAAAATGTTTCACATGTTTTCTGATCATGGTTAAACATTGTGGTCAAGTATAAAAGAAAATAAACTACGTGACGTTGTCACGCTGTTTCTGCCTTTGCTCCCTACAGACATCAGTAATAATGCTCACAAAGCTAAACTGGACCTGAACTGCTCCACTTGTGGCTGTCATTTGACATCAGCACCATTGTATGAGTGAGTTTTTGATGCCAAAATATTTGTATGTCAATACCTTACTTATTATTAATATATGCAGGATATTTTTACTTTTCTCTGAAACTATATTTTTCTCATTTAACAAAATAAATCACATTTCTGAAATGCAAATTTTACCTAATTAGGAGCAGCTACGCAACCAGTTTACTTAGTAAAAATCTGCCTATTAGCAACATTATTATTCAAGTGATACTTAAATTGAATGTTGGCTATCTGTGGGCTACAAAGGTGGCTTTACAAAGTTTGTAGTTTTCTTGTTTGTAGCTCAACTTGGATTCAGTCTAAAAACCTTATTTCACTGTGAAAAATATATTAAAATGTCAAAATAAACATATCAAACTGCTACAACATCATTATTCCCTTATTCTCTGTCCATTCAGATGCTTAGTATGTTCCAAACATACATTTCAGCCAAAACATGGCTTCATAAAGCATCTTTGTTTAGCTTGTGTGGTTAGCTGTTCATTACGTTGGCAAACGTTGTTGAGTGCCTCAACAGTTTTAGTGATCGCCACCAACCGGGGGACTCACCATTGATCCGATGGCTCTTTATAGCACAAACACCAATAGTCCAAATAATGTCCCATTGGACCAAAAGCCCATTTGTCTGATAGCCTTTATCCACCAAACAAATTTTTCGAATATACTCTCTCCCTGCAACAAACACATGTCATTGGACCTTCCAGATTTTTTTAAGTCATGATCTGCCTCTTATTACTAGTTACCTTTGTTGTTTGGGTTGGTTAGGTTCAGAATGGGCTATTGTAACAATGGCACGGCCCCAAAAACCCAAGCTGTAGGCTATATTCACACAAAGTCGGCAGAATGGAAAGAACAAGAAAACTTTCTGACTTGGGAGAGTGAACACATTATGTCTAGATGGTTACCACGACTGCTACGCCAGTCACATCATTTAATATCCTAAATTATTTTTATTTTTTATTTTGTTTTGTTACATAGCTGTAGCGGTTCATTATTACCTGATACAAACAAATAGCTGAACTGATTCTGTGTTATTGGATTATTTCTAAACGCCAGCAGAGGCTTTACAGCCATGTTGGCACTTGACGATGTCTCAGACTCTGAATTACAACTGTCTGATAATAATGGTTTTCCCATTTAGCTGTTTGTAATTACTGTTTGATATGACGTGAACTAATGATAGAGAACGTTGGAGTTTGAGAAGTTTCACTGTTCACAGTTGGTATTAATTGTAACAGTTGTTAAGCTGACAACAAATGCTTTCCCTCAAGAAGAAGCTAGCTACAAACTTGACTACAGTCTTTAAACTATTGATATTTAAAACAGTAGTTTTGGGTACAGTACTACATTAAATCAGGAGCTATCTCATCAAAGAAGTACACAAGAAGACTAAATATCTGATTATATATTTAAAGCCAACATTACACACTTGATAGTTGTAGATAACTGACGCTCTGTAAACGTTTTAGTCAGTATCCAAAATGTATTGAGGTTTGATTGCAACACTCCACTCTGATCGAACATGGCACAAATGTAAAACACCCCCAAACAAACAACATATACACACACCAGTTTCAAATGACCTCAGGTTTCCTTGAGGGATTGTAAGGTGCGTGTGTAATTTCCACATATGAGTGTTTGTACCTCTGGAGTCCGAGCAAATGTGAGTGGCAGCCGTGTTGGAGAGGCACCGTGACCTTCTCTCTCTGGACTGTAACTCAATCAGAGCTCAAGGCGTGACACCATAACCCTGCATGGCAGGAAGAGGCCTGGCTGCACCACTCTGCTAATGCCTTCACTAATGTCCGTGACCGCAGCGCGCACATATCCCCCTGGAAAACAAAGCTGCTCCACTGCCAGTTCCTTACGAACGAGAGATAAGCCTTGTTTTTGTGAATGACCGCAAAATGTGTGTTCAGGATGACAAGTTCACAGGTTAACTTTTCTCAGGTTACATGTTCATTAAAGGAATTAATGATGCTCCTGTGGCAGCTGGATTAAGAGCGTATCTGCTTTCCTTCCAGGCATGCTCTCCAAAAAGTCCTTTGCAAACAACGTGTATTAACTACGACTATTTTAAATGGCTTGCAAATGGACAATGGCCACTTTAAAGAACATGAGCCTGGGTATTTTTTTCACAGGCTATTAGGTGGCATTAGTTTAGTCAGTAACACTTGTAGATGTTTGGATAAGGGAAGCTAGCTAACCGGATTATGTGGAGTTCATCACTGACTCTAAAAGGTGGAGGCTGGCTGTGTTTCATCAGCTGCTGAGAGGAACCACACAGCTAGTGTTGCTGTGCTTACAAACACCTGCATACTCACTGAGTGGCTTTTGCCTGTGTGTGCGTGTGTGTGTGTGTGCGTGTGTGTGTGTGTGTGTGCTCATATGTGTGTGTGCATGTGTGTGCGTGCGTGCGTCCTGCTGCATCACTAGAGTATGTCAATTGTTTTTTGTTTTCAAGACATAAAATAACATAATACAATGTTTTCTACCTTTGAATAAAGCAATTAATTAAATATGTTATTAATTATTTACATGAATAATTACTTATTAATAATAATGAAGAGCCATTAAAAACAATAGCCTAATTTTGGGGTCGTGAAAAATCCCTTTGGCTGATAAAAATACCTGATCTGGACAATTTACCTTCTTGAAAAAAGCTGGAGTGCATATTGACCAAAATCTGTTTCAGCTTAACATTTACAACTAAGGATTTAATGTATTATTTTAGTTGTGGAACCCCTTTTTGAAATATAATGCATAAGGATGGCATTGTTTTTCATGTTGTTATCATAAACAAATGCCATTAAAAGACCAACGTTAACAATGCGTTAGTTCATCCTTGAATACTTTTCCGATTTCTCCAGTCTGTCTGTGGCACTCAGTCGTAAAGTCATTCGTTGCTACTTTTGGTGCTCTAGTGAACGCAAGTGGGATTGACTCAAAGTAAACGTCAGTGTTCATCTTGATGACGGAAAATGTCACCTCAATGTGGCTCATTGAGGCGTCCTTGAACACATGGACAGTACTCGTTGGTCATCAATTCATTGGTGGTCTTTTCATGGGTTTTGTTGACAGAAAGAAAAATACAGAATATCACCAGGCTTATCCTTTAATCATTCAGTAACTGCCGACCTAATAGGTTATTGAGGGAAGAAAATCATAAACCTTTATCAATCCTTTATTCACTGTCTAATAAGCCATCAAGTTCAGTGAATAGATCTTAGCTTCAATTGCATGAAACATTTAAGGTGCCTTCATCGAAGGCAGTGCCATGAAATCAATTATATTAGTGCATTATTTTCTGTTCATTTAATTATTAACGGATTACGACAGAGAGATTTAAGAGATTATCATCAGCAAACAATTGTAAACCAATCAACAAAGTCCTGGGTCAAGTTGAAACTTCATCCTATGCTTGGTGTAGTTTTGCATGACTATTCCAATCGGCCATAAGTTGCATGTGAAAATAGATAATCAGGCCTTTATGTTCATACATGTTGCTAAACAGGTGCAGCTTTCCAAACGAGTGCAGCCCATTCTTATCGCTTCTCCCCCTCAGTCAGAAATCGTGAGAGGGGAGAAGGTCGTTCCAATGAGACGAACAGTCTTGACCCGGCTCGTAAACTCTGAGGTGCCATGGATAAAAAAAAAAGTCAGAAATTCACGTTTGGAAGTGATGGAGAAGTCTGGTGTGCTGTGTGTTGGCATGTGTGCTCGGTCTCCATGTGCTATTTCAGTCTGCAGTCAGTTTTTTGGTGGATGCACATGCAAAGTTTTGAATCGGATTACATGCAGCAGAACAGAGGAAATACATACAGGGAAATGTGAAGTTGTGAAGGCATGTACCGGCACACGAACACACAACTCCACAGTGACGTGTTCCCTGAAACTCACTGTTTATTATCCGTCTGGTGGTGGGGAAAGGACTTAGTTGCAGGTCAAAGGTCATGTTGGTGGGATTTCATGGTTAAAAGAAGAGATTGCACCATGCAGAGGTGCAAAAACAAAGAGAATACCAAATGACCACGCTGAACAAACAAACAGAGAGGAATAACAAGAGACAACTTCTCAGCGAAAAAAGAAACTGTATGTTCTTCCTCTCAACGAATAAAACTCCTGAAATACAAACAAACCAAGAAATCTTCACAGAGAAAATAGAAAAGAACTGCATACGGCACTAAAGTAAAAATAATATTATTATTTACTGTCCTTATTGTCCCATCCCTGATCTCCCCCAGATTTGCATGTCTTTGAGCTCTCCATTTGTCTTTGCTGGTAAACACAATTTAATATTAGAATAAATTACAAATGGAAGACTGATGCCTGGGATAAATTTTTCTTGCGGGAAGTTCAGACTCCGCCAACATTAATGTCCCTTGCCACCGTTGGAGACATAAATCTTTTTTTCCCTCTTTTTGCCTTGAATCATATGGGGATATTGAATTACTCCCCTGCTCCGCACACATAGAGGCATTGTGCATTACATTGACTGATAAGCTGTCACCAGCAGTTTAACTTAGAGACATTCAAAGAGTAATACACCAGTTGAGGATAAACTAACCCCAGTCCCCTTAGAGTAAGCTATGGCGCTGTCACTGTGAAAAATACGACGGGGGCATTTCATATAACATGCAGCATCTGGCATCAGAAAATAAAGGAAAATACCTCTGAACAATGCTTGGTTTATGGCTGTTTTCATTCTGGGTGACAGTTTTACCCTTGAACATAAGGGAAAGCTTGGATCAGAGCACCATGAAAGGCTGATATACAAGCTTCACTGTAATCTTTTGACTCTGGAGGAAGGATCATATAATTTTTTTAATTAGAAAACTTGAGTTATAATTACAAAACTATTTATTTTATTTTACGGTCAAGGATTATTATTGTATTTTTCTTCCTTACAACATCTCCAGTGGTTATATTCTGAGCGTATGTGTGTGCAAACCTTCATAACTCCTGTGATGGATCAGCCTTATTTTTTTTACCTCTTTACCATATTTATGAGAGCAGCTAAAGGGCCTTTTCATGCTACAATCTGGTAACAACCATTAAGGCTTGGAGTTGGACCAATGGGAGCGAGCCATCTCTCACTTGTCGTAGTTGGCATGAGAGAGGGGCCGATCCATCACGGCAGGTTTGGCGACAGTGTGACTCGTTGAGTCGTACGCCCCTGTGCTTCAGGGTGGTCTGTCCAATTCAACATCTGCATGAGAGACTCTGGCAAAACAGCTGTGTACGGGCCTGCTCCATGTGTGTGCCCTGGTTGTTTTTATGTTAAAGTGCTGCATTGTTTCTGTCTGGCCTCTGAATGGGTAGAGACCGGAGACAATATTACACTATTAATAAAGCATTGCTTAGATTAACGCAGGAGGAAGGAAGCAGGGAGGACAGTGAGCAGAGACTGCATTGTCTTGTATTTTGAGTATCTTTCAATTTATGATGTTAAAAATCAATAGTTAAATTCGAGCAAAAGCTGGCTGACTACCAGGCTTGTGTGAACGCATTTCAAGGTTTCTTGACTGAGTTTCAGGAATGTTTACACATCCTGCAATGACAGGTGTTTACATTTAGAACAAGTAAGAAGGAGCCTACTAAGATTTTGTCTCTGTGTTAATAAAAACTATTTCAGACTTTCACAAATTAGGAAAAAAAAACAATCACGCTGCTAAAATAGGTGTGAACATTCAAAATAAGTTATGTGTATACAAGGCCACTGCAGACACCACAATTTGTGTGGGTGTAACTTCTTTTTCGCACACACAGGGCACCAATCTTGCAGAAAAATCTACAAATAAAGACAAAAAGTAGATATGAGAGTATTTATTAAGCAGAGTGGCCAGGTTTTCCTACAGCAGCAGTGATATGCAATGTACATAGACGGCTTATCTTTTGAATATTGCTGCAAAGGATTATTTGGGTATCTTTAAATCCGAGGCTCTGCGTGACAAAGAGACGCTTAAAGGTAAGGCCGTAAAAATGTGATATAGCAAAGGACTGCCACTGACTGAGAGGCTGAGGGAGGACATAAACAAGACGGATGCCCGTCCCCTTTAATATAACATAAAGACTGAGCTGGAGAAAATAAAACACCCCATTGTAATGAAATGCATTTACTGCAGCACAGGCTTGAAATCAGGCAGAAGTGAGCACAAATGTCAAAAGAGCTCTCCTGTTGAGCAGAGCGGCAGAATTAAGAGGCCTGATATCTAATCCATTTCCTGTGAAACCGGCGGTGTAGAGGACATCAAAGAGAGTTAAAGGGGATTCAGTGAGAGCTGCTGGAGTGGCGAGGCGGTGAAATATGGCACATTTGGTTTCTTCTCTCCCCCGGCACTGGGCCTTTGGAATAATTAGAGCCTAATTCTGTCTAATTAACGGACTCAATTACTCCTGAAGAAAGCTCATCAAAAAGATGGCGGGAAAGCTGGGAAGAGAATGGTAGCGTTTTTTCTTTAATTAATGAACTGAGTTGAATAACGGCCATGGAATTAAACATTTCCCCCAATGTGTATGAATTGCAAATTGGAGCATCGTTTTTTTTTTTTCGAGACGGGAGCCCAGGGGCTAACGCTGCTGTCAAGTAGCTCTCTAAAAAGTCAAAGCGCCGATGCAGCACTAACAAATTACTTAAGATTACCATCTTTAGCACATGCGGAGGTCCTAACGAATAGCGATGAATTAATATGCCGTCTGTGTTCCAGCGCTCCCATTGGCTATGAGTTTCACTGATCCTAAAAGAGCCAATAAACCAGGCACCAGCGTGAACTTTATGGAACACTTTTCTTCCTGTACAATTGGTTGTCTGTCGATTGCATATTTCACATCCTTGAGACGTTGATATAAGTCTTGTTAAATTACTCAGCTGAGATGGAGCTGTGCATACACGAGTGTTTTCAGGGGTTGAAAACTTTTTATGTGCTATCAGGGCTGCGTGTAAGTGTATGTGTGTGTATGTGTGTGCGTGCAAAGTGCTGTGCTGTGCTCAGCAGCTTTAAAGGCCCAAGGGTCGGCTAAGCTAACTCACTGCCTCAGCACTCTTTAGCTCAGCTCCTCAACACATTCGCTGAGGCACTGGGAAACAAACTTAAAGGCCCAATATTATCACCCATATGTAGACGAGGATAGCAACACAACAGCACGGGAGACATTTGTTGTTATCCTTAGTGTAACCAGTGTTTTTCTGCAAGCTGACAGATCTTCTGCAACACAAAAGGGACATGAACATCTAGCTCTAACGTGTAATACTGAACATGTATCTTTTATTGTAATGTTTGTATTACGCTTTTGTGGCTATATATTAGGCGGAATTTTTATGTGTACAGCTGCATCCCAGCTGGTGCAAAGTTTCCAGTTTGAGCCTTGAGAAGAGTCCGTGAACACGGAGAATGGCGTTCTATACGTTATTTGCATCCCACTCATCCCTTCATCTTAGTTTGATTCTTGCCTGTGGTGCTCAAATAAGTGTTCAATCTGCATAAGATGGAGAGAAAAATCCCAAAATACAAATGACAATTGGAGTGTAAAAAAAACAAAAAAAAAGTATCTCAAATTAAAATTCAGCATCATTGGTGTTAAATGCCTCCAGGATAAAATTACCCATGCAGCTGGTAGTTAACTGATTATAGAGCATTTTCTGCCATTGTGGTTTTGTGCCATTAAAGGCTCTTTTGCCATAAGTGGATAAGTTATATCAGAACAGTAGAACATACAGTTTGGTTAATGAGTCACTAGCACTAAAGTTTGTGTCAGTGGGATTCATAAAAAAAAGCAAAGAGTAAACTATGAAGATTTGTTAGCCTGTTTGAATTCCATTTAAAAAGCCTAAGAGGAAATTTTAACAAAATACACACGTTTTCAATCTTTAGTCACGTGTTAATGTTCAAAATCTTTGGGCGGACTTGGAAGAGAATTTCTGGATTCAGTAGGTTATAATAAAAATCAATTTAATAAAAGTTGGCAATATAGTGCATAATCCTCAGCTGAGGGTTACAACCTAACACACGTGAGGTTGGAAATTAGCTTTTCATTTGACTGTTTTTTACTACAGTGGCATTGTACTCCATGAGCTATTCCAGATGTAGCATTTACAGCAAAGTAATGTGAAATTTTAAGAATTTTAGAAAGATTGTGACAATATTTTTTCAAGCATTTACATTAGGTTTTACCACTGAGTGATTGTGTCTTTACATCTTTACATACATTTATATTGTTATTTTATCTTCATGTCACTTTCAAATCAAAATTCGCCAATAATTACATTTATTAAATTAATGTGTGACACTTCAGAAGTTAAAAGTAATTTTAAATCTATAATATGATGATACATAAGTGAGGCAGACACAACATGACTACTGGTAAAACAATGTTTATTTGTAGTTCTCGTAATTAATATGATTTCCATATCAGTATTGTATATAGAACTTATACATACGAGCATGCAGCATGGCTAGTTTTTTACGTTTATCTGGGAGACTCTCTGAGGGACACTATAATATATAATGCCTTATATAATGTTAAAATCAATCTGACAATCACCGTATACAATTTATAACAATGGTAATAATAATAATAATAATAATAATAGTATTGATAATAAGTTATATCATTTACTTTATAAAACGCTTTTCAATGATAAATCGAATAAATAATGATTTACTTCATTGGCTAAAACACAATGCTTATATAGCGGTCAAAGCCTGCCCACAAAAAAAAGAATATTAATGAAATACATCAACAAAAAAAAATTTGTTCAGATAAATAGATTACTCACCCGTTAGTAATGAATGATTAGTCAAGTAGATATGTATTTATTAAATTAAAGTATTTTGTTTAGCAAAAATTTCAAATGTTATGTGTTCCAGCTTGTTACAGAGGATTTACAACTTGCACATCGAGTATCTTTGGCTTTTGGACTGTTGGTGGGACAAAACAAATAATTTGAAGTCATCACTTAGGGCTCTGGAGAGTTGTGATGGACATTTTTCACAATTGTAAGGAATTTTATAGACTAAACAACAACTTTATAAATTTCCATTTCCAAAACATAAAACTACATAGTAACATTTGTTCTTGTGTGGAGGTCAGGATTTGAATGGGTTCTGCCTCAAGTTGATTTCCTTATGCTTTACAATTTTCCAGACAAAAAGACACAATCTGTGGTTTTGTGTTGCCCAGACGGCACACAAAGAAAGACAGAAAAAAAACAAACACTATTAAACTTCTTAGAGGCATTTTCGGGAGGTTTCTTCATTTGGTGTTAGATGTGCCATGACATGCCTTGTTTACATTTGGAATTGGGAGAAAGGACTTTCAGATCATCCAATTAAAGTTGTACCCCTCCAGAGACCCAATGCCCTTCCTCTCCTCAGCTTATTGGGCAGCACCCACTGAGAAAAAGCATTTGACTGCATTAACAGTAAATGAGGCCAACGTTTTGTTCGCTTTGTTCATTAGAGCACCATTCTGAAGATGATAAAATTGACAACAGTCAGCAGCATGTTTTCCAAATTTGTGCTCTTAATTTGGCATTTTTCATATTTTGGGAGATTGGTGGTGGTAATTGAATACATTTATAAAAACAAAAACAGATATTGTTACGGTTCGACTAGCAATATAAAAAAGATGTATGATAGCCTGCTATTTCAGCACTGTCTCCAATGATCATCGTTTAGGAGCACCTACTGTGTTTTTAATATCCTGTAAATCTAATTAAGAAGCAATACTGTGGTTTTGGGGTTGTGCGCAAACAAGTATTGGCCCACGATACCATTGCGAATGTAGAAATTGAAATTAGAAATAAAGTAAAAACAAACAAATCCGAGCCCTCGTAATTGTTTATGTCGAGACGTTAAAATCAATAACAAGGGTGTTTATTCGTTTAATCACTTTCCACTCACTTTGTTTGAATTGTGGGGCTCATATCTCTGAATGTCCCTGGTGTTGTTATTTTAAAGAGGCTGAGGAAGAGTTAGCAGGTAGACTGTTATAGAGTCAGATAGAGCATTTCTCAACCTAAACACATTAAAAACACTGGAGAAAAAAAACAACAATACAGATGGCTGGGGCATCCCATCTGTTAAAGAAATGGTGCAATCTCAATCCTGAGGGTTGTTTCACTTTTAGACTGAATAGCATGTGGCAGGACATAAACAGTATCCTAGCTTATAAAAGGCTTCACTGGTTTTACCATTTGTAATTAGCAAAAAATAGACACCAGTGATCCGCCCTCTTGTAATAGCCTACAAGAAGTCATTAGTTCATCACATTAGTTTGTAAAGTTCAAAGATAATTCTGGACGACGGAGAGATTCATACATAGCTACGACTGATAATGAGGCTCCAGCTAAGAGAGATGTTGATGCACACGAAATGCACAAACCTCTTTGTTGGGAAAATAATCCAAACTTTTTTCACTTGCTCCTCCAGTCTACGCACCACGAAAGCAAAGACACACCGACAAGCTCACAGATGCACATGACACACACACATACAAAGGGGCAGGTTCCACTGGGGGGCATCCATCTTATGGTAAGCACAGCTGAACCATTAACCTCATTAGTATAATGGTCACACATGAGTGGAATGCAGCTCCATGCTTCATGATGGCAAATTGATGCTGATACACTCCTAATGTTGCTTTGATAAATATAGGCAAGAACAGGGAACTCACACAACACTGGTATATATCATTGTTAATGAAAAGAAGCAGGCACACATTAAAAAGTCTCCTGGCCGCTGATGGAGGTCTGTTTACAGACGCGAGTAACACAGAGGGGTGACAAAGAAAATGAACAAAGCATCTTGAGCTGACGAGAAGATCAACCGTGGAATCAGGGGTGTTTGATTTCATGAACTCAGTGAGTTTTTGATTAATTAATTGACACACTAAAGTTATAAACCGCCTACAAAATACACACACACACACACACACACACACACACACACACACACACACACACACGCACACACACACATATGCATGCATATCCGATTAATTAATTGACACAATAAAGTTATAAACACCCTACAAAATGCACACACACACACACACACACACACACACACACACACACGCACACACACACGCACACACACACACACACACACACACACACACACATAGAGAGAATGACCCTTAAATCCCTTGAGCCCATAGAGATTCTTTGCTGCATTCGTAGCCTTTCGATGCCAACTTTGTTCCTGCATATTGAGTCAGACTAAAGAAAGACAGTCAGTGTGTCCACGGTGCGGTGCGCAGGGCGTCTGCCATGACGAGGAGCCCGTGGCTCAGGCTGCGCCCCAGTGTCCTGAAGGCACCCTGTTAAAAATGTCACTGCAGGGAACGAAATGGCCGCCCCGGGGCATCACGGCCCCCTTTTTTCCACGGAGATAGAACACAAATTGCATCCTGGCAGTCACGATGGCTCTCCAAATGTTAGATTTCAGTATCATTTCCTCCGCCAGTGGCCTCGGAGAAAATAAATAAAGAATATGTTTATAAATATAAATACATTCAGAGTCGGCAAAACGTGTCCGATAGGGCAGTAAATGATAACGCAGCAGGGAGCCATGTGGAATGTGTGTTTATCCCTTTGGAAGGCAATGACCTCTATCCCTCCTGACATTTCCCCACCGCCCATCTCCAGTCAACACCAATAGGGGTAGAGTGTATGTGTGTGTGTCTTACTACTTTACAAGAAGCTAACACAACATGCCCCCGAGAGGTACCCTTTTCAGCCCGAGCTATAAAAACCACCAGCTTCAGCAGCCTTTGGAATCATTCAGGATGAAACATCGGCAGTTCGGTATTAAGTGTTTTTGATAAATCACTTTTATGAGAAATGCTTGGAAAACAAACCGGGGATAAACTGCGGTGGGCAACGGCGAGTGAACTGAAGGAGAAAAATATCTCCACCGCATTTGGATAGACATGTTCATTAGTCTTGCTTACTAACATATGGCATGGGGATGAAACAGAGCTGCTCGTCCAATGAAAAGTGTAGCTTAAAGATGCTAAAGCACTCACATCTTATAGGAATTCACAGCAGACAAACAAGACAAAACATCGAGAGAAGAGTGTGAGGTGATAATATGAGAGAGAGAGAGGGGGGGGGGAGGCGTGGGGAGGGGGGGGGGGTGGTAGGTACAGGAAGTTGTTGCACCACTCCTCCTGTTTGGCCTTTTGCCAAGGCTCCAGTTTGGGTTGGATCCCTGAAGCATTAGCATCACACATTCAAGCTGTTCCAACAGCCTGAGCGCTAACGGGCTAATGGGCTAATGGCTAATGGAAAGACTGCATCATGGGCGCAGGCTCCGTCTCACCAAACCTGCACGATAATACAGACGCACGACAACATGGCAACAAAAACTGTGCTATCATTAATGAATCTGTGGGAATACCAGAATTAGACGTGTAAACCTGTTTTGCTCACATCTGCCCGGCTAATTTTAATTACGCTAGAAAAAGAACATTGAAATGTGGCTCAGTTGATTAATTTACTTGTTTACAGTCCCCAGTTTACTTTATTATTGCCTCACTACCTGAACAACATGTAAACCTGCAACAAAAAAAAACTGTCTTACACATGTGATGGTGAAAGAGATACTTTAGCTTTTCTACAGCTTTAATGTTATTTTGCATACACAATATTGTGCCTACATAAATAATGTATTGGTTATGCAGCGCATTTAGGTTTTGAGATGCAATACCTGGTACCACTCTCCAACAAGACACCTTTATAAAGTAAACTGTGACTAAATGCTTTAATAATGGTCTATAAAGCATTTATGCTTTATAGACCAGTTATAAGCCATTAACACATACATTTTTGGGTTGCCAGGTTGTGAGAACTACCTTCTGCAGGCAAAATCATTATTCTAGAGACGATCAGGACTAAAAGCCATTTACTAACAACTTATTGTTTTAACACTTTTAACAGCAGGCTTAATGGCTTTTTCGAAAGTCACAAACCCATTTCATAACATATTCATTAATGAGTTACCAATATTTATAACTGCATTAATACCAAATAGAAAGATAAACACAACCCAGTGAGATGTTTCACACCATGCAATACAAAACAATCTCTAAAGCATAAACAATAAATTAATTGTCAATGTTTTGTTTACAAATACATTGCCCGATATAAAGGATGCCTTTTAGAAAGTGGTACCCCTTTTCTACTTTGTATCATTGTATTTTGTATTAGAGGGAAAGACAGTTATGTGTTAACAACACTGATGGCAACTTCTCTCCCAAAAATGTAATAATCTGTGATCTATGAGCTCTATTAAACTTCTCTTATCATTTAAGAATATTCAGGTTTGTTTCATCCGTAGTCACTGAAAACATACAACCAAAAAGTGATACATCAAACGACTTTAACCTAATTTTACCTCATTAATTTTTTATTTATTTAATAGTAGCTGCTTACGTATTTGGAAAAGATATGTCATGATAACAAATATTTTTACGGCTCTTAAAACTTAATTAAATCATTAATTCACTCATTCATTTATTCAGTAGTTGATGTGGACTGCTCTGTACTAACTGAGTGTACTGGTTAGTGGTGTAAACTACTGCTACCTAGTGGTGTGAGGATCCATTACACTGCAGACAGAAGTAGATGACCAGAGTCACCAATGCATCACTGCATATTTATCTGAGGTTACATGTGTGGAAATCAGTGACGTGTAATACAAGATGCAAAGAGAGTAGTGCATTCATTTTCTTTGTTAGTACGTATCCTTAGTTTTCCTAAAGTTATCCTTAAGTTTTTCTTTTTTTGTATCTTGTTGTAAATGAACACAAAGCAGTAGAAATGCTGACGCTAGTGCTTTCTTCCCTCTGACACAATAATGGATCTTAATGTTAATATCACATCGAGATGTGGGACAAAATGAAGGAAAAAACTTGATAAATATTTATTAAAGCCCCTGATAACTTAGTTTCAAATCTTGGGTTAAAAATATAAATATAAAGTATTTATGACCTAATACGCAGCAATCGAAGCTTAAGACATCTTTTGGTTAATCTTATCTAGCGGTGCGAAATCTACGCAAACATCCCAACAACTGACATCATATTCTGATTTAAATGCTAAAGTCTAATTGGTGCACAAAAATACCATCTGATCTTCAAACCAGTGAGAAGAGCAAAGGACAAAAAAATTATTGCAGGTTCCCTTGCTGATTGAGAAAATAGATTTTTCAGATGTTTCCATACAGGATACGAGAGGTCACTGAATAGTTTGATGAGTATGTAAATATTTTGAATCACATCCTCTGGCTTTTGCAGATCTCAACCCAATTTAACACCAATTTTGACCAAAGTGTCACGGCGCCTTTAGACTGTGTGACAACAATGATCATATGCTGAGCAATCTGTGTTGGACTGTACATCAGTATGTCAGATTGTGCAATTAATGCATGGTGAATAAAAAAAAAAGTAAATGCGAGCAGGCACGTCACCAGCTCAGATAACATTTTCTTAGAAATTAGCTCTGTGATTTTTTTTTTGTTGCCAGAACTTCTTTTTTGTCTTCATTTTGAATGTGTTTTATGAAAAGTTGGGCTGGTCAGTATATTCTGCGTAATTTTCTGATTCGTTGATTTGTAAATTTGGTTCGTATCAGCAGCCACATTGTGAGATTTTCGACGCAGACCGTCTTTGGTTGCCAAAGACACCCATTCTGGACTGACGAGCAAATATTTAACCACTTTCTCTCATTATTGTCAACACTCATCTCAAAATCGTACTGTGCAAAGGGGCCTCTAGTGAGCACTCTCCACCATCAACAAAACACAAAATGAGGGAATATCTTTTGGAAGAATGCTGTTCATCCCTCCACTGGATTTCAGAAACGTTTTACGGCACTTTATCAGTAACCCATCTGTATTTTCTATCACTATACAACTATTACAAACACGAGAATCACATCAAGCCGCACACAATCTCCTGTAGTCCTTGTAAAGTGTTGTATGCTTTGTTTAGATGAAACATCTGGGACTGGAGCTCGATCCATAGAGATGGAACTGCAGTCACTCAAGCTCTTTAATGAAACACTGATGCCAGATTCCTTCTTTGGCAGTTTTCCTGCAAAGGTAAATTACATACTGGTTAGTTATACCAGCTCATGTTTATAATGGGCCCTTTTATTATGTCTGTCAAAACACTTAAAAAGACTGTTTCTGATACAAACTCTCACCGCTTCCACCATCTCTGATACCCGCACGTCACCCAACACACCCCCACCCGCAGTGACATCTCCATTGTCCCCCTCCTTTCCTGTCCCCCCCGCCCCCCGCTCTCTAACTGAAGTGTGGCGGGAATGAGTGATGAGCCAGTGTTTGGGTTAACGACAGGGACGGGGTGTTAAACCTGAAGTGTTTAATTAACCCCACAATGGGCCTGCCTGTCAGCCCGTGCCCATTCCCTCTTGATGGAGACTTCAGCTCACCCACACACACACACACACACGCACACGCACACGCACACACACACACGCACACGCACACGCACACGCACACACACACACACACACACACACACACACACACACACATATATGCATACACACACCCACAATCAGAGGCAAGTGCGCACACTCATACAAATTCACAGGAACACACTCAGGCACATAGGCCCTTGGAGACACATGTAATAGCAGGTGCACACACGCACACACACACACACACACACACACACACACACACACACACACCACACACACACATAAACGCACACACCAGCCCAGGAGGGGAGAGGACGAGGGGAGGGGAGTAAAGTGATAATGCTCCGCCACAAACGCAAGATTGCTTTTTTTTCTCCCTCTCCTTCTCTAAAGTCCATTTTCTGGGTCACTGCATTGCATTCATTACTGTCTTTGAAGACATTGGGCTGGGAAGGAATAATGCTTCCCTTTCACTCGCACTGAGAGAGAGCAGAGAGTTGTGAGCACCGGAGTCAGGGCCAGAGGCCTGGGAGGGAGGAGAGGAGGGCGGGGACGCGGTAATATGTGACATCTTTATCTGGTTTTAATTTCAGTCATAAATATTGAATGCTTTATTTGCTCATCTGCAGCTGCCTCCACTCAGTCAGTGTTTGTGTCTCTTGTCTTTTTCCTTTTTTTCTGCTCTGCCAGCACACGCCATGTTTCTTATGTTGTAGCTCGGGGCAAAAGCAATAGGATTAGGTAACGATTTTTCCATTTTCAAATGAACTCCAGAATGGACTTTAGCCGATTGAAACACTAAAAATCCAGCCTGTGGATCCCCTCCAGATTGAATGAATATGAATAAAGCATGATTTAAAATACTCTTGTCTCAGATGTACATCAACAGACAGGGAGGAGAAGAGGCTATCGGCCACTCTCTAAAAGGGTGACACTGACATAGCGTGCATTATGGGAGTCATCTCATCCCCTGGGTGAATCAATAGGTGCCATATGACAGTGGCTCACCCATCAAGTGGTGCGATGACTGGAGGGTGCTGCTGGAAATTTGCTTAAAGCCTACACCAATTAACTTCAACATGACAGATTCAGGCAGCCAATGAGTGAGGGCTTTGCATTCTGCCCGACTCTGTGGGTACAGAAGGGAAACCTCAGCTGTTAGACGGATGGTGGGCTGCTTTTGTGTGTCTTCCTGCATGCACACAAGGCCTCAACCCTGGTACGTTTGCATGTGTATGGTAAGGCGAGGTGTGTGTGTGTGTGTGTGTGGGAGGGGAGGACATGGTGGTGGTGGTTGTGGTAGGGGGAGTAAATCTGCAGTGATTCAGGCCCTGCTCTCGCTCCTTAATGATGATGTCAATCTGTGAAAATGCACGCACACATTGGAGCTGTCAGGGCCTCATCAATCAGAGAGGGGTTTGTCAAAGGAGCCCAGGCCCAGATTAACGAGGCGGGGACAATGACGGCAGCCCATTTGCATAGAAAATTACCCTCATCTTTAGGAAAGTGATAGCGCCAAGGAACAGAGGCTGACAATGGGGATGTTAGCGGCCGTTGTTGCAATGGTTATTGAGGCAAGAAAACACTTTGATCTCTGTTTTTGTATTAAACTTGACTGTAGGAGCAAAACTAGAAGATTTGATTGCAATGTATTTCATCAAATGTACCCTTCAATACAAACTTCTTCTTACATTTCAGCTGTGATAAATGGATTTAATAGCGGACAATGACGCAAATAAACAGAGGTGTTTTTGCACTTTTCACTGCTGACTCCACATTCAAACCTCCCCAAAGAACACACCAGCACAGTGCCCCCCCACCCTCTCCCCCCTCCCCTCCTGTCCACTTGCCTTCCTGCCCAAATGAGACAGTGATGAATCAAGTGGGTTTTAGCTCCGTTTTTATGAACTCCTCGAAGAATACACGCCGAGTCCATCTTTAGCTAAAGCTCCAGAGAGTGCTCCTCCCACCCAGCTCGCTCCATTGTCAGGCAGAGGAGACAATGGTTAAAGCTACATATTAACTCGGCCTGTTGTTCGCAGCTATTCTGCTCCGCTGCCATCTGGCTGAATTGGCTGCTCTCTCTCTCTGACAGACAGGACAGTAAGGGTCAGGTCACCTGCAGGGACAGGCCAGAGTACATTAAGGCATAATGGTTGAGCTCCAGTGTGTGTGTGTATTCATCTGCGTGTGAAAGAGGGAGTCAAAAGGAGAATTGTTTCTGTTGCTAGTCTAGATAGTGTGTGGTGTGGGAACTGGGATTCAAAGACATTTTGTGTGAATAACAGAAACAGTTTTAGAAAGTGTGTGTTTTTGTGTATGTGCACCCGAGTACACGTGCATGTACACGTACACGTACATTTGCACCTGTGACAGAAAGGAAAGTGACTGGGTGCACTTTGTGTCATTGTATTTGTCCTTTCACCACCACAAGAGAAAGTGTGTGTGTTGCTGTGTGTGGTTTAGCGTGTGTGTGTGTGTGTGTGTGGTGGCAGGGGGCCTTCCTCACTGAGCGAGAGCAGGACAGTTAAGGTGTCACCCACATGATGGAGAGGGTCTTCCTTCACAGGAGGCCAGCAGCTGCCAGGTTTTCAGCAGCTTGTGCCGAGGACTCCACATAAGTTAGTGGTCAGAGGTTTGGGTAATGTGTGATGAAAAGACCGAAAAAAGCACAAGATTTACAGCGGAGGACTAAGGTCGGAGGTCACAGTGAGGAAGGTCAGAAGGTGCACTTTCTCTCTCTCGCACACACACTTCACGGCACTCATGAAAGCTAATGTGAAACAATGCTGTATTGTGACCTTAAAGGGTCAATTCAAGGAATTTACAAATACATTTCCTCACTTACCTCTGGTTTGTAATCATGCAGATAGTTTTAATTTTATTTGACCACATTAACATTTTTCGCCTCCAAACTAAGACAATAATGGGGACTATTTTTAATGGCAAGAAGTTCAAATAAAAATTGTTCACAGTGAGGTCTGTGGATTATCCAGAGTAACCAGCAAACTGTTTACTCAAACCATAAATGTTTAATGGTATGATCATTACAAAAGCAGTTACATTCAGCTCTGATCTTGTCAAATGAAACTAAAACTATTTGTCAGGGCCATAGCCTTCATATTCAGGTCTAACTGCCACACCCATCGCGAAGAGAAAGTTTCTAAAAATGTTTTATTAATGGGATATTTCATTTTTTTACCTGCATAATTAAATTTTGATATAAGTTTGATTTAAATGTAACACTTGTTTCCTGAAAATACTGCTTTGTTCCCTAGAGGTTCTTTAAAAACTACACATGTGGAAAACATTTATTTCTGATGGAAAAATTCTCAATCAATGTTTTTTTTATTTGTTGACCTAAATGTCGTAGAATGTAAATATAAATAAATAGTGATCAGTAAAAAGGAGATTTGTTTTCTATAATTTGGTTAAATCAACACTTTCGCAACAAAGATTTTCACACACAGTGTGTCGCATTTACAAGAAAGACCAAAGAGGACCACTCTACAGCTTTCACTTCTTTTTTTACATTTTATAATTTTTTAAAAGTCAAACAAGAACCAAAAGTAGATGTTTTAATCCTTTCTACTAGATTTCAAGGATGACCTTTAAATCTACTTGTAGAAAAGTAGCTTCACAAACTGTATTTAAGGCCAGTAAATAAATAAACAGCCTCATTAATCACCACTAGATCAGAGTAGACACTTTAACGCCCTGACAGTCGACTTGGCATCCCCTCTTATTACACTGTCATGGACCAAAAAACACCCGTGCCAGCGCCACTCCACCAATCAAACACCTGGCATTTTGCAGGTCGTTAGGGAGTACGGCGAATCAGATCCCTCGCTCAAGCAGGGGAGGGGAGTCGGCTCCATGCCCGGACCCTCCTAATTTCACCAATGGGAATGCAGCACTCCTTGTAATCCAATTAAAGGAGCGTAAGCGGTTTGTTAGACACTGTGTGTTAATGTAAGCACTATCCAATATACTCTGGGCTGGTAACAGCATGACTGGGGATACACTTTGGTCCATGGAACATAGGAGCAGTACACAGCTGAAGGGGCTGCTGTGGTAATATCAGGATACCATTGCAAACCAGGCTTGTGAACACAGCAGGGGAGGGGGAGAAGGCCTATCGCTCTTAGAATGATAATACTGCTGACCTTTGGTTGTTCTACTTCTTCAGGCCTGATGACGAAGACAAAAGAGCTTTTAGGAGAGGAAGAATGAAAAAGGGCAATCCACAAAGTCATTGAACATACAATAGGCCTGTGACAGTATATTGAATATATTAGCAGTATTTTTTCTCAAAATGAGGATGCACGTTGCGTGGGATGGTTCCTTAATTGCATGCTCTCATTGCTATTCAGCCCCGTTCCTTGTGTAAATGAACAGTCGTGCATCTTAATTGCATTTTCTAAGCAGCATTTAATAACTGTAGGTTTGTACCATTTGCAGTCATTGCAGATGTAAGGACAAGTGTTTTCTCACACTGGCACCTCCCATTTCCTCCGATCCAGCAGCTGCATGAGAACACGCCGCATCTGACACGGAGGAACTTAATCATATCTTCTTCAGACGCAACGAATTGAACTTAATTAGATGCTACATCACCTCAGTGAGGGGCTGCATGGCAAATCTTATTAAGAAAAAGCAGTGTGTTTCTCCAACGCTCGCTGATTCCTTTACATCTTGGCGTCTGTGGGAGAAAACCCCGCCGAGGCGTATTCTCCAGCCCCTGTAACTAATGACGCCGTTGCCCAGATCTGACAGTGAGCTGTGTCCGTATATTGTGCTTAATATCATAATAATAATGAGAGCAAATTAGAACAATCAATTTCCATGGCTGGTTGTTGATTGGAGGAGGAGGTGGAAGTGACAGGAGGTGATCCATCATCCTCGGCCAGTCACATTAAGGAGAGCGCCGTGGAGCAGGTGGGCTGGGCTGGAGGCCAGTCGCAGCCAATGGGAACGGGCGGGAAGGGGAGGAGGGAGATCCATTACACCCAAATCAAGTGTTAATGTAGCTGTGAAGTGGGTAAAGGAGCAGAGGAGGAAGGAGAGGAGAGAGAGAGAGAGGATGACGCTGAGACTTATGACTGGTTCAAGTGGGCTCTTGAGTGTGTGTGTATTTTGCCAAAGGATTTCACCTGCCAGTGTGTCCATGGCTCCCTTAGCAACAACAGCTGGTATTTCACAATGAGTCCAGTGAAACATCACCACAACGCTGAACCAAAGCGAACATTAAAATACACCCTTTTTTCAGGTCTATAATCAAAGTCATATAGTCATCATGAACTGCAGCTCGAGTCCCACAAGGGGTCACTAGAATCTCACCTCTCCACAATCCTCCAGAGCTCTCCATCTCTCAAATGAAGCCGCTGTATCCCAGAATCATGTGCCATTTTCAACCACACACAATAAATGCAGTAGATGCATGTGATAATGAAAATTTCTAAATTTTCTACAATTGACTGCTGACCTCACCACGAGCACAAGGAGATAATGATAAGCAGTGATTGCGATTGTGAAAATAATTAGCATGGCGTGGAGGCTTGGTTGATGACAGTCACTCCACTTCACGGTTTTTAAATGTGTAAACTGTGACCTCACACACACTCACTCTCACAGATGCACGCTTCATTTCCCCAAAACACTTTCATCACACACACCAAGAAGCACAGCCATCGCTCAACAGTTAATGTCAAACGCCTGTTGGAGTTACTCGACCACAGCCAAAACTCCTCAATTAAAATAAATATATAAAGAATTCAGAAAAAGCAACATTAAGTAAATTTTCGCCTTTTATCAGCTCTTGTAAGAGTCTTTCTCTCTGATCCTATTTCTGCCAAACGATGGCATGGGGCGAGTATATTAGATTTCGTCAGCAGCCATCAATCATGGCCGCACTTAACACGATCAGCTCCCCAGTTTATTCAGAGCGAACAATGGGGGACAGGCACGTCCCGCCTGCAACTGAGTAAATGAGGAATTTAAATACTGCACAAGAGACTACGGCGGCTCGAAGGGGGCTGACTGATTAAAGGCCACAATATCTGCTTTTCTAGGCAGATGATCTGTCAACGGGATGCAAGAGGAGGTTTATTGAAATAATGGGCAGCTAATGTGAGGTTATTCTGGAGCACACACACGAACGCTTGTGAGAACACTCACTGTGGCAACATGTCTTTGCAGCGCACACAAGATAGACTCACAAAACGCACACGGAATCATTTTCCCACACATGCACACGCCATGTTTCCCAGCGCAGCATCCCCATACTGTCTGCTATTGATGGGTAATTTATCAAATGACATCTCATTCACTGGTGAAAGGAAATTAAATCATGTAGTTCCAGATCCTTATTATGATCATGAGATGTGCCCCTTGTAAATTATGTCAGCGAGATGTTCATTTCTTTTCACAGCTCTGGCAACATCGAAGTCTCTCTCTGGTTTTTCATCTAATCATCGTGTTAATGAGTAGATATACAATCAGTTACTGAGGATGATAATGGAGGCAGGAAAGACAGGATGCATTTCCTCTTGATGCAAAGGTCAACACTTAAGTTTGCTATACTGGGGGAAAAGTCGTGAGCAGAGAAGTGACCACGACAGGGCATCCGTATCAGTGAAGGCCTGAATGAATAATAATGTCAACATAAGAAAAGCAAAGTTAATGGCAGTTCTACACCTACAGCTTATAACAGCCTCATGCAAGCAACCATCTGACCAGCAACGGTAGGAAATGTTTAGAGCTGCACACTAGCACTGTGTTTCAAGTTTCAAATTGCTTATGTCTTTCTTTTAGTACATACTGCGGCAGTCCCCACAAAGTACGTACTGCATGCAGCATGCATTCAATTGGGACATATATACTTTACCGTTAGATTGCACCTCAACTGTTGACCCTCCTGTTCACATACCAGCTGTGCAGAGGATTGTGGGTCGGAATACCCAGAACAGCTTGCATATTGCAAAATGCGACCGGATGCAGCAGGTATTTTTTGGCATACTGCATTTGACATACTATGTATTGGGACGTACTAAATCTTTTTTCTGACATACTAATCAATTGGTAGTATGGCTATGGGAAGGAACAGCAGGTGTCCCTTGTAGTGATGAACCTACAGAGAAACATCACCTGACTTTTTTGCTGTCCTAACCTGTGTTCCCCTCAACTCTATGGAGCATTTTAGCATCATTCAGCTTATTGTTTTTTTTTTTACAGCCCAAAACTGTACCGCTTTGGTTTTACTCTCACTGCTCTCATCAACCTAACTTTCATCCTGATGCAGCCAGCTGCTCTTTTCAGTGGAAAAATAATAAAACCAAACTACCTGCCCAGCACTAAATGCAGACATGTTAACTAACAACTGGGGAACAGAGTGGAGCATTTAGCAGCTAAA
The DNA here is from genome assembly GCA_016806645.1 of Ophiodon elongatus. Lineage (NCBI taxonomy): Eukaryota > Metazoa > Chordata > Actinopteri > Perciformes > Hexagrammidae > Ophiodon > Ophiodon elongatus. Next base: position 53,130 of record JACSYO010002144.1, read on the forward strand.
GAGTCAGATATATTCAGGAGTTGGTGAAGACCAAAACAGAGCATTTAATGAAGAGTGAATTTTGGATTTACCTTCTGCAAGAAAAAGACACGAGTGCGACTCCAAATGAATGCTAATGTTGCTTCATATCTGCCGGATGTGTAAACAGGCAACTGTTAGCTAACAGGCTCACCACAACAACTTTATATGGTCTTTATACTTAAAAAAAAAGAGACGAGGGTTGCTTACCGGTAACCTGCAGCTGCACTTTTCCAGACCCCATGGCCAATACCAGAGTCAGAGGTGATGGAGAAATGTGTTTTCTAAAAATAGATTTGTGATTAAAGTCATGTTGTGTCATTGGTTGGCACAATGTTGAAATCGTATAGTTAAACAAAATGAAGCAACAATGGAATCAAATTGAACATTTAATTCAAACAACTACCAGAAAACATGAACATGTGATAGATTATCTGGTCAGTTGTAAAACATTTGTAAGCAATTCATCAGTAGGAAAGTTTAATTATTTTTGCCATCGACCATTCAAAATAATTATAATGGATTAAACAATATAAACATTGTTTTTAACCTTTCAAAAGCTGTTTTTATTTTTTCAGTATATGCAGTAACAGTTACATTAATGAGCACATGTGCCAACCAGCCCTGCTCACATTTGACCCAACTTGCAAGCAATCAATCTTTCCACAACTCACACTGTCTGGTTGATTTGATACCTTTTTGAGGTCATAGTTTGTGAATGTAAGAGATGTTTCTACTCTTCAGTCCACATGTATTACAAAACATTTAGTTAAATTAGCATCTGATTGTACAAATTCACATAATAAATTGATAACTATGTGATATTTTGCGAAACCGTCATTACACAGAAGTGTTTGTACTTATCTGCTTTTATTGTATCAGCCCTGTGAGTTGTGTCCATCTTCGCAGCATAATTGATTTTTTACACAGACACAGCATGATGCCACAGACGTTTCACAGTAGGAGTCATATGACACAAACCATTTGAGTTGCATGAACTTCTCAACGTGGCTCATTGGGTTAAAGTTAGGAGAACAAGTCTGCTAGGTTCATGTGTTGTTTGAGGACTCCAGATGTGATCTAACCGTGAAAAAGGAACTACCAAATTTGAACATATGTATCCATATATGTTCGCTGTGCGCTCTCTACAAAGGCTTTAGGGAAAGTAAAAACGGAAACATTTGACTATGAAATCATATGCGAAGCAGGAGACACTGTGACCAAAGCCCATTAAGAGGTGTCACTGTGTAACAGTGATGATGACAGTCATGTGTAAGGAAGTGATGCAGAGCATATCGGTTTTGTGAATTAGCTCACATAAGACAAAACCTGTCCTTATTGATACAGTTGTATGACTTTTGAAATTAAGCTTAATATTCCGTGCGATGGCCACCTGCATGCTGGGCCAAGACTTCTGATCAAGGAATTTTTGCTCAGATTGTTTCATTTCAGTAAGATTTAGAGTGGTGAAGGGTTGAAGCTTATTTCAAAAGAAAAAAATTAGTGAAAAGAACAAAAATATGCATAATTTAGTGTATAGTTTGAGTTATTTTTTTTTCCTGTTGTTGTAATAATTTTACAACCGCTTAGATTAATCTATCGACCCCTTGTGGGGTCTCGACCCCCAGGTTGGGAACCACCGCTATACCAACCTGTATAAACAGGCTTAAACTAGTTAAATAAAATTAATCAATAACTGTACTTGTGTCTACCAAATGTGTCTAATTGGCTACTATGATGTACTTTAACATAATCTCAATACGATAAGATACACATTTATTGAATGATTTTCTGCTAAATTATACAGCGAGGGTGTTTTTATGAACCAGGAGGAAGAGGTGGATTTGGATGAGCCGGCGAGTCACACCTAAAATATTTTGGCAATGATATGTCAATATTATTTTATTATGATTGTTATTATGATTAAAAATTAAAGTATTATCATTATTATTGTTGTTGTTGTTGTTGTTGTTGTTGTTGTTGTTATTATTATTATTATTAAAGCAACTAAATAAAACCTGCACTAAGAAATGTCCACATTATTTTATTTTTCTTTGAATTTGGTGCAAAAAACATACTTACAGGTGTGTAAAAAAAGTAAATCATGACATCATCCCATAAGCACCACGTCGGCTTTGACATTCAAATGAAAGTTTATGGTCTTCATCAGTGTTTTCATTTCAGCCGATAATTATTTTGTACTGTAGTCTTATCTTATACAGTCAAGTCATTTAATTTAGATATAAAACTTCATCATAAAATCTGCAACAACAACAACAACAACAACAACAACAACAACAACAATAACAAAGTGTTGAGATTCTCCACCTTCTCTCCTGGGTGAAGGTGCCCCTGGGTCTGAGCCAAGCCCCTAATGTTTACTAATCCTCAAAGCGCCCCTAGATACAGTTAGTCATAGGCTATTTAATAACAACAGCGGGCACTTTGGGACGCAGGATGAGCCCGCGTGCCTCATGTGATCGCTGATGGACCGGGGAAACGACTCACGGCTGGGACGGGCCTGCGCTGCGATGCGCCTCGGTGATTGGAGATCGGGAGTTTGACAAGCTTGTTAATTCCGCCCATCAACACGAGACGCCTCCTCTCTGCCTCACGAGCGCGTCTGGAAACTACAAATGGGGAGTGAAGAGTTTGAAAAGTTGCGCCGACGAGCTGTTTCTCATCGCAAATGAGCAGAGCACACAGGGGGAGTAATTATTCATGACTTAAATGGCGGAGGAACTACTTCTGGAAAACAATGGAAAACCCAGCACAGTGAGTTTTCATTTGATTACGTGGAGAGATGATTGACATGAAGATGATCTATCTATCTATCTATCTATCTATCTATCTATCTATCTATCTATCTATCTATCCATCTATCTATCTATCTATCTATCCATCTATCTATCTATGTATATGTAATAATACATTTGGATCAGGATCTTTGTTCAGGACTATACAATACAGCAAAATAAGTCTAGAGCTTTGACCAAACGGATGCAACATGTGAAGAGCAGCACATCCAACAGATAATCAACCTAAATTGAACGCAGACAGGGCAGCATTGTCTGCTGTGAGCTACTTTCACGTGTAGTCGTCTGACTCTGTCCATCAGGCTATTAACCGGCTAAATTAGGTTTCTTTAAGTCATCTATGCTGTTATTGTTCAGTCACAGCCTACATTTTCACATTTGTGGATTTATTTTTGGCTCGCTGATTGATATATATATATAGCAAGTTCTTTAAACCCTGACTTTGTCTAAACGGATGGAAACATCAGAGAGTTGTTGAAGGGTGGGGTTATTGTGTGGTGCAGCTACCAGTGTTCTCCAAGCTCCATCCAAAGGTACACTCAGAAACACAATATAATCCCGCTGGCCTTCTACCTTGGAGGTCAGCTAAACTCTGTGTGCTGGAATTTAGGATGGCAGCCAAGAGGGTAGCTGCAGGCCGTTCCTAATGAAATACAGTAGGCTGCCCCAGTTCCTTTTAAAGACAGAAGGGCTCTTGTGACATTGGCGTGCTAAGCTGGTGAGTTCAGCTTATGAGAATTGGAGCTGTTGTTTCTTCAATATATGAAGAATATGAGAATATATATTCTGCTTATTCAAAGTATTCTGCTCATTCTCCCAGAGCTAAATGTGTAAACGAGCAGGCGAGTTGGATCTGGCCAGTATCCGGGTCTCTCAGTGCCTGTTCAGCTCTGCTGTAAAGTCCAAAGATCACAGATTCATATGCAACACATACCATTATAATAATGCAGTTAAATACTCATACAGAGCGGGCTAATCTCTTTACGAGCTGCAGATAAGTCTAGAAAATAGACACAGCGTGCATTCAATGTTTAGTTTTGGAGGTTTTAATTGGTTCATATGTTGTACTTTGCTGGTAGAGGTTTTCTTTCGTTACTTTTTCCAATCAAAACCCAAAGAACCCTTATCTGTTGGGAATTTCTAGTCCAAGCTAATAGCATATTAAAGGGGCTTCAAAGACAACCCCTTTAAGTCTATACCCAAGTCGGGTTAATAAGTAATTTCTGTGATCTCACTCCTCTGGTTATTGTTTTGTGTAGCTTTTGCTTTTATCTGACTCTCTGACTTTTATCTCGTCATCTTCTCTTCAGCATCTTACAAAGCCTCTGATGGCGGTGGCGTTCCTGGCCTCATTCGGCAGCTCCATGCTCTATGGCTACAATTTGGCAGTCGTCAACTCTCCTGCACAGGTTTGTGTAACCACCGCACCATCAACGTTGTGATAATCACCACCCTCATCGCTCTTAACCCGAGAGACAGAAATATTCCCAGAATGAATGAATGGACCCACTCTTCATCTACGCTATGCATTACTTGTGTTAATGTACCATGTAAAGATCAGATTGTATTTTATTTCTAGTCATGTGGGTGTGTGAATCAAGTCTAGAGGCTGCTTGAGCCTCACCATGTCATCGATGTCCTGGGGTTTTTATCCATCATGTGCTCCATCACTGCAGTGCAGAAATTGTGCACCATTCCTGTTTGGCCATGGACAAACAGGAATGGTCACATTGAAGCATGAGACTATCTAATGTTATTTTAGGGTATTGTTCTTTCGGTCCAATCTGCATACAAAGGGTTACTTTGAAAAATCCCCTTTTCCTGCATTTTTCTTTCACGTCTTTCCTCAGTGAAGCAGAGTGGACATGACACCTTTTTAAACTTTTTTTTCTCACTTTGATGTATTCTTCAAATTAACTGATAGTCATATACAAACAAATGTAGAATTTTAGACAATTTGACATATCACCTTTTAAGTTAATATGGAAAACTTTTTTAGCAAACAGTTGCTTATTTACACATCCAGCAGTTACAGAGAAACATTAGCATTTATTTGGAGGTGTCCATCCGATGGCTGTAAGTCAAATATGACTCTCTTACTATTAATACTCTCTTTTAGCTCTGTTTTTGGTCTCCACCATCCCCTGAGGGAAATATATGCTACTTTAGCTACTAAATGCTCCACTATGTTCACCAGCTAACTGCGTCTGTTTGCTGTTTATATCTGGGCAGGTAATGCACAAGGGTATTTAGAGCCTTTATCACTGAAAACATGCTATGAGAGCGTTGAGTGAGAACCGAAGCAGCTGAAGGTTGCACAGCTAAACAATGAGCTGAAACTCAACTTAAAGCTGAGGGGGAGGTTTGGGTGATAATTTTCTGTAGACACATAGATTTAACTTGAACTATGCAGCTTTATCTTGTTCAATTAGAGACAATTGCTCATTGGCACACATATTCCAAACTGCTACTAATGTGGTGAGGTCAAACCTTTAACCATGGTCCATGTGACTTAAGCGTCCTTTGTCGGATTCACTGTTGACTGCTGTGTGTCACCTGACATTACTTATGCCTGTGTGCTCCAAATAAAACTTTAAGTGTGGCAGGAGGTTCATTTGGTGGTGAGTTAAGTTTTTACCTGAAGAACTAACTACCTTTGTGTGTCTTATTAAGCAGATTACATGATAAGAGACTTAAACTTGTCTCTGACTCATTATTTTAGGTAAATGGCCATGGCAAAGGAGGAGGGATTAAGTGTTTTGAGTAGCAGTAACACTACAATGTGTTTTTCAATCTTTTAAATCACTATGTTTTAATTGAAATGTGTTGGCCTTGAAGTGTATACTTTTGGCTTGAGAGTTGAAGGGAGAAAGAAAGTCCCGGTTGTTGTTCTAATGACTTTCTTAGTTGCCTGTTTGTCTTGTATTCTTCTTCTGACATAATTTAAATTGGTCTTGACATCAACACGAAGCAAAAGCTGGCTAACATTGAGCAGAATTCAAATGATCAAATATGAATTTCCCGTCTTGTTGATTTTGAACTTTTATTACTGTGTATCACTTGCTATGTGTCAATGACGTCGCTAGACTTTCATTCGGGCTAAATCGCTGTGCAGAATGTCACAAGGTGCAGCGTTGCACTATTGAAGTGGTACTTTTCTGAGGTTTCCAGTGAGGTTTTTCTCCCTCTCTGGTGCCTTTTTAGGTATTTTGCTGAGTCGCCATGTGCTCCATGGGCCCTTCTTCTCTCCTGATACTGATTCTGATAACGAAATTGGGGTACAGACTGATACAGAGTACTCCTCTGACCAGTGCTCCTTTTTCCCTGCTATTTAAAATGTGCACATTACTGCATGGAATGGATTTAGTAAGGTAACATGAGATTAGAACTCATTACTTCTTAACTACAAGTGTACAAATTACCATTTAAGTTGCAACATTAAGCCACTGCAGTAAATGAACAGAAAAGAACAGGAAACAATGGGACTCCTGCAGTGAGAATTTTGTTCAAGTGTCAGAATAACAACTGCTGACAATAATAAGGCAATATCATGCACCAAGGTTCGCTGTGGTGCTCAAACTCCAGTTAGCAACTAAATACAGGTAGAATCACTGGATTTATAACAACAGCAAGAAACAGTTTTTAATGCGGATCGGTCTGATACCTGATCCACTTAATAAGGTTATTACCGATACCAAAACAGATATCCAGCGTGTACTGTTCAATCTCACGTTACACTTTGAGTTATTCTTTATCCTGTAGGAGACATATTTAGCAATTAGGCCATCAAGCCTGACTAAAGATCTGTGTCTGCTTATTATCAGTATCTGTCATCCCTTTTCTTTTAAACAGCAGGTACGTTGATTACACTCGCAAGATCTGCAGGTTACCTCAATTAATTCTGGCTCAACCAGCATCAGGCTGTTGCAACGTAATGATTATGAACAATAAACTGGTCAGTTATGTGTCAGAACTGTACAGAGACTGCCATTTTATACAGTTTCCTGCACGTGTTGGAGACATTCTTGGACAAATTGGAGGCACACTGTCCAGAGTTCCATGACAAATTGACGAATTAATGTCACTCCCTTCTTTTCATCACTGAACTCCCTCAGGGTCAGTCCTTCAAATGATCATTCTGCATCAACACTTTTTTAACAAACTAAATTATTCATCTTTTAATCTGTTGATCAGTGACTACTCAAACTAAATAAACTCCTATTTTTCCGTCTCCTGTTTCAGTTTTCTAAAGTCTCGTTTCGCAGAGAGTGACTGAATTGTGTCTCTTGAGATGAATTGGGTTTAATGTAATAGGTTCTCTAGGACATCTCAGCGGAGTCCTCACTGTCAGATGAAACCTGAAGGAAATCTGAGGGATGTTGTTGGCCCTTACTGTAAATTTCTGTCACACCACAAGAATAACCACTGTTATTTTATCAAGCACACAGTTTATGATCCCTAATCGTCAAATTTGATTTGACTTTGACTGTGGGGGCTCGATGAGCTTCCTGTCTACTCAATATGGCTGCCTCTCCCGCTGATTCAAACATTTCTTCATCCCGTGCCCGAGTGCAGCTATGCTGTGCAAATGGCAGGACTAATGTTGATATTTGGATGTGTGGCACTGTGGGAAGTAGTTACTCATGTGATGCTGATGTCAAATTTCATGGCCACCATTTTTTTGCTCTGGGTCCATTGGAGTGAGGGGGCTGTACAAATTCAATATCACAAGTTGATGTTTGTTTGTTTTTTAAGGCAAAACAGAATTTATCGGAAAAACAAGAAATGATGAGGTCTATGTATATTGTAATTACTTATTTATCTTTCTCCTGCTGGACAATGTTAAATTAACTTATTTTTTTCTTTCCTCCACCAGTACATCAAAGACTTCTACAATGAAACGCTGGTAGAAAGTTACGACTTGACTCCAGATGAGGAGCTCCTCACCATTCTGTACTCCATCACCGTGTCAATCTTTGCTATCGGTGGGATGACCGGGGCCCTGCTGGTGGGCAGACTGGTAACCAAATATGGAAGGTTAGTGTGTGTGGGGGATTTTTGGGTGTATAACACATGCTAAGTGCATGTTTATTTGTGTCATCGGCCTGTGTTCCCGACAGTTGTCTTATTCTTTGGGCACATCGCTCTTTATTCAACATTCTCAAACAGGAAAGGGACGCTGGTGAGATCCACTGTGCTGGTGTTTATAGGAGGAGCTCTTATGGGTTTCAGCAGAGAGTGCAGGATGCCTGTGATGGTCATTGTTGGACGCTTCATCACAGGAGTACACTCAGGTAGGCCTGCCTGTTTCCTGAATGATCGAATGAGTTACAATGTGTTCCATTCATCCACAACAAAAAGCTGAAGCAAAAAGTGAAATATAATTGCAGAACTGCAAAGCTACAATAGCAAATTGCAGAGACAAATATGTAGCTGCATGTGTTTTTGTAGCCTATGCAGAGCTGTTTTATTTGCTTTTGTTAATTTGCAGTTATTTCATTGGAATTGGAAGTACTGCCAGTGTTTTTTGATTTTGTTCATTGGGCCTTTTTGGAATCCATCCCTCCATTTTTTTTGGGAGATATACAATGGATTTCCATTAACTGTATAACAACTAAATAATAATACAAACAAATGCCTGTGGAAATAAAGTTTGTAAAAATGTGATGCATGAATACATTTTGCTTTAGTTTTGGGATTTGTTGGTTTGATTGACAACATCCTCTTATATTTATAAAATACAAAAAGGACAAAGATTATTTGTGTCTTTTACAGTCCACCAACCTTTATCAAGTTAGAAACAGGAATTTAATGTCTGACATCAAGAAATATTACATATTTGGAACTAAAAACGAGAAAATTGAATTGTAACTATGAACAAACAATCTGTCTTTTTTAAGACAAGCTCAAATGTGTGCCAGACGGCCAAAGAATTATTCACAGCAAATGTTTGATTTTCATGAAAATCAGATTTGGTCTAGAATGAATAGTAAGCACATTTAAGTTGTGTCATCTGTTGTCTGGTTTAGCCCATGGTAATCCCTCTTGTTTCCCACAGGTATCTCTCTCAGTGTGGTGCCGATGTACCTCGGTGAGATCGCCCCCAAGAACCTTCGAGGCTTCCTGGGCCTCGTTCCCAGCATTCACATTTGTCTTGGGGTCTTCATCGCTCAGGTCCTGGGACTCTCTGAGCTGCTGGGAAAGGTACTAACATCATGGCGTTGAAACGCTACACAGTGTGTGTGTGTGTGTGTGTGTGTGTGTGTGTGTGTGTGTGTTGGTGATACGCTCTTTGTCTGAACAGATACATCCTTTGTCCCGCTGTACCATTTTTTTTACGTGATTATGGATTTCCTTCCAGGGAGTTTATGCCATATGCATCAGCTCAGGTGGCAAGACCAGTCTTCTAGCCTCTATCTATATAGTGCTGATTTTGCATCAGAAACACGGACTAGATGCTATTGTATTTTCCTCACAGACTCACAGCTTGAAACTATTTTAAGTACACCAGTATAATTTTGTAAACAACGGCACATTCACGAATCACTTATAAGCATGAATAAGTAGCAGGATACAGCGTGTGAACACACTATTGTGTTATAACCAGATAATAATTTATATGACATGTCCTTCCTGTATCTGGTAGAACTGGATTCTTCCACCTGACCAGTTCTGTCTCAGGGTGTGGGGGGGGGGCTTAAGTAGACAATGCCATGCTTTTTGGTTCATCCCGTCTCACTTTTACATAATTTCAATACATAGCAGTCGATTGTTTATCATTTAGTAATTTTCATGTTTTTTTTTGGTTTTTTTTTTAAACACAGGAAGAGTACTGGCCTCTGCTCCTGTCCCTGGTGGTGTTTCCTACCACAGTCCAGCTGATGCTGTTGCCATGGTTTCCAGAGAGTCCACGATACCTGTTGATAGAGAAGGGAAATATTCACGCCACCATTGCAGGTTAGAAAGTGGAGTTTTTTTTTTTCTTCTCTGCCAAATCTGAAAAACAACGTTGTGTATGTTTGATTAATTTCTCTTAACAACCTGCAGTTCTTTATTGTCATGTCTGATAGCAAATTAAATTCACTGTACTAGAATGGATGGACCTGTTCATGTCACCCCTTTTCAGAATTCTGCTTATGTCTTCTATTTCCTTTAAAAAAAATGTTAAATTTCTGTCAGGACTGGTGTTTCTCTCAAAGCTTTTCTTTCTGTCCTTTTAGCCCTGAAGTGGTACCGTCCAAAAGGAAACATCCAGGCGGAAGTTGATGAGATGCAGGAGGAACAGCGCTCTCTGTCTTCCATCAAGACCCTCTCTGTTTGGGACCTGCTCAGGGACCGCTGTGTTCGTTGGCAGGTCATCACCATCGTGGTGGTCAACATCGGCATGCAGCTGTCTGGCATCGATGCGGTCAGTGTGAAAAGCATTGTGGGCCTGTTGTCCTTTCTGTCTTGGTTTGTGCTGTGCAAAGACTGTGTAGTTATTACATGAGAGTGAGAGCTTATATTGCTTCAGTTCCCAGCTGTGCTCCACCCGTCTGCACCTCCTCCTGTCCATACATCACAGTCCCACATGCAGCCACTGAGTGACTGAGCAGGGGGGCAACAGGACCACGCCTCATTATCTCCTGGTCCTCTCTGTTAGTGCTACTTCACATGAGAAGGTCCTCCCATCCACACACACAGTCAGACATATCTTTATACTCATTTCTCCATGTGGAGGGGAGCTCTATGCATGCTGGCCCACATGCTAGTAACATTTCCCAGCAGGGGGGGAACCCCACTGAGTCCCACTGTCCCAGAAACACTAAAACATTTGAAACATACAGATGAATCCATGTGTCTGAACGCTGTGTGCAATAAATCTGTGACACAAAATGCTATAGCAGACATTTTGTTTAAAGTGAAAACAAGCTTGATGTTTCGAAGATCTTGATAAAAGATTTATTTCTTTTTTGATGATTTCTAATTATCTCAATGAGAAGGAGCCAACCAAACAATATTTAAAAAGTTGAGGGCAACATGCTTTTGAATTTAGGAATTGAAGATAAATACATACAGAACGAATTAGGCCATCTGGAAATGTTTAGGAGGTTAAGAAGCTTCAGCTAACTGCAGACCGGTCAAATCTCTCTATCTCTGCACTTTTGCAGATGATGTTGTCCTTTTGTCCATTAATGGACTGTAATACTTGATGGTGGTCATCAAGGTATTCTCCCTGGCTTCAGGTGTCTGGTTAATTTCAGGCAATACATGGAAAGCTAGTGGGAAGTGAAGGAGTTCAAGTATCACATGTAAAGGTAAAAGATTATTGTGACGCTAACTGCCGGGTCATTGCAGGTAGATTCTGCAATACAAAGTAGACCCACAAAGCAAGACTCTTAATTTATAGGTCAGTCTTTATTCTGACCATCACTGAGGTAGTGACCTGAAGAAGTTATAGCGTTACACAGCTCACACTCAAACAGGGCGAGAAACTAAATGATCCAGGAAGACCTCAGAGTTTAAAGGATTCGATGGTTCAGACAGGTGCAGAGTGACCTCAAGGTGCCTCCCTCTGGCTGTGTAATTGGGAGAAGACCTTGTTGTACACAGAGATGCACCAGAGGGACTACATCAGTCAGCTGGTCCAGGAACAGCTAGGCTTTGGCCTGGATGAGCTGGAAGAAGTCTCAGAGGGAAATATGCCAGGGCTGCTCTGTTTACTGCTTATTGAGCATATGACTCTGGATGGATGGATGAAGAAGACTATTGGAAGAAAAGGGAAAAATTAATCTTAGCATGGATGTAAATAGTCTTTAGAATCACCAGTCTAGCGCTTTTGTCAAAGAAATGTTCATCAAAAGCAAAACATCTAATCTGATTGAAATAGCACAGGATTCCTGTTATTAAAGTAGGTCTGACAACTTTGAAAAAATATCTAAACATGATTATTTTGAGGGATTTTCGATATGATTTGCAGCAGGATTTAATTTTTTTATTGAAAAACATATTAGAATGATTATGGTGTGATTTTTATCTGTACCAAACAAATATGTGTTCCTATGTCTGTAGAATAGGCCAGGACATCTCTGCAGCCTAACAATATTTAATTAAAGATAATATTTTGACACACATTTTGCCTTGAACAAATATTTTGCCTTCTATAATTTGAAAATTGCAGTTGGACATATTGTGATTTCGATAAGATTTCCGATAATTGTTCAGCCCTAAAAGTAGATTTCAGTTCAGCGAGGAAGAATTTCAGCCCATTAGTATGTCATTTTTCAAGACAATTCATATGTATGATTCTTTTTCAAATAGTTTGTGTATGTTTTCTGCTTAGTTATAAGTGTGTGTGTGTGTGTGTGTGTGTGTTAAACGTCAGTGCTGCAATGGTGATGAAGTAGCATGTATGTATGGTTACTAAATCAGCAAGACAGCATTTAAACGCACCAATCACGATCTTGTCCACACCTCATCAATGATGGATGTTGCATCAGCAAAGTGTGATTAATGAGAATACACAAATTAATTTCAAGGGGAGCACTTGTCAGAAGTCCATACTGATGAAACGCTGTATCTCAAATGCATGAGTGATGGCCAGCCTTGATGATAATGATCACTATGATGAATCACGAGGAAACGCCAAATAAGCAGAGCGACTTTTTGGCTCCTCATGAAAAAAAAGAGACAAACTTTGAGTTTCAGAGCATCTGTGTGTGTGTGTGTGTGTGTGTGTGTGTGTGTGTGTGTGTGTGTGTGTGTGTGTGTGTGTGCGTGTGCGTGTGTGTGTGTGTGTGACATATTCATCATATTAATAAACTTCATGTCACTTTCAATTTCAGATCTGGTTCTATACAAATGACATTTTTAAGGACGCAGGAATCCCAGAACCTCTAATTCAGTACACGACTGTGGGAACTGGTGCCATTGAGGTCATCTCTGGAATGCTGGGGGTGAGTAGACATTTTCCCACTTCAAACACACCAAGATGGAAATATTATATGACATTATATGGTGCTTACACCGGCAATTGTCTGGTGGATCCAATGAGGGATTTGTTGTTTTCTCCATTTTAAATCATTGTAAATGAATAAATAATATATTTTGGTTTCGATGTGTTGTTTCGACAAAACAAGTAATTTGCATGTAATGAGCATTTTACTAGACTTGATCAATGAATTGATCATGAACAGACTGATTAATTAAAAATGTAAATAGCCATTAGTTGTACTGTATGAAGGTCCATAGGGAAGAGTTTTGTAAACTAGATTAGGCTATAGACCTTTTTCATAGCGGACATGTTGGCTTGTCACTGCAGGAAAAACACATGTGTAGTTGAAAACATTAAAAACAACTGCATCCTGTGTAGTTGAGCTGCAGGGCGCTTATATTGTGTTTGTATTGTGCTCGTATTGTGCATGTTGGCTCACTCTCATAACTAACTTGTGGAACTGAGCCATTGTTAACAAAATGTGTTTCACCTGATTGTGCTTTTCCTGCTAATTCAAAATGTCTGCTGTGAAAAAGGTCTATTGATGATCTGTAGCATATTGCATTGGTCCATGCGATATACTTATTCCTGTTGAAAGTGCACATTAAAAAAATGTAATGAGTGACACAGCACACATCATCTTTTTAAAATCGTCATTACTTTACCTTTACTTTTCAGGGACATCACACATGAATTAACATGAGTGTGATGTAAATGTATCTAATTTAGTCAAATGGCTGATTATAGTTGCCCTTTGTGTTACATGAAAACATGAAATACTCCATGTGGTGACGGTGCACCAGTAAACACGAAATGGGCTGAAATGAATGATCGAAGGATAAATATTCACCCGTTTCTTTTTTCTCGATGATGTTGCCTCTTTATCCGTTTTGCAGTGTTTCACTATCGAGCGTCTGGGCAGAAGACCTCTGATGATTGGCGGCTTCCTCTTCATGGCTCTCTGCTGCACTGGCATCACAGTGTCTGTCCTCTTCCAGGTACAGTGTCATCTGATGCCCTGCTCACCAGGAATAAATTAACATCAACTTGCAGATTATGGCACAGGACACACAGTACATGGGGCTAAGCACATTAGCACATATATATTATATTTACTGAAACTAAAAACTGTGTCTAATTTATGTTTGTTTTTTGTTTTTGTTTTTCATAACAACATCATATGAGAATAGGTGCCCATACTGTTCAAAGATTGAAATACGTTTTGCTTGCTGTAATCTTCTCTCCTGTTCATAGCAATGCAAGTGGTGTAGGACAAAAGCTACAGTCCTCATTCTGTGCAAAAAAAATATTTTAAAGTTTATCTGAAGCTTACGTGAGGCTTCAGCATTCTGAGTTACACAAATCCAGTGTATTTCTTTGACATTAAAAAGTATTTTTTGTATTGAAGTTTTGTTTCCCTGTTGAGCTGCAATATAAGTATTATAACAAAAAAAGGGAAATTTGTACCAAAAAGGCTGTAACATTTGGTTGATAGCCACTGGATTTGTCAGACTCAAACAGATGATGCCTTATATTGGCTTCAGATGTCCTTTTTAATACAGTTTTGTCCCATATAATTATGCTGAAATCGCTGTTTACTTCTATGTACATAATATGTTACATATAATCAGAATGATGTAATATCCTCAAGGAAAAATGAAAAACTGTGCAAACTATGTACTAATGTTTACAACTCGTGACTCCAGACTCATGACTTGTGTTCGACCAATCACAGGCGCAGCTGCCCTTCATGCGCTACATCAGTGTCGGCTGCGTTGTCGGGATTATTGCTGGTTTCTGCATAGGTCCAGGTAAACACTTCTCACAAACCATCTCTGCATCTCACTTGATGAAAAAAAAGAACATATTCCATACAAACTGCACTAGATTTGGGCTGTCCTGTGTGTAAGATAACACTGCTCCCTGCTGGAAGTTTGCACAATAGCAGGCACCTCAAAAATCTTAAAGAGCAGCACCACCTCTTTCCGACTCCTCCTCTGACTGTGAAGAGATATTGTATTTCATTAGTCTTGTAAATTAGGAAATCATAACTGCCACACTACATCCATTCCCACAGCCATTTGTACACTGTATGAGTTGAGTGAAGTGAATTAAGAGGCAATAGTTTACAACTTTGGGAGCCGCATTGAGTGGACCTGTGAGGATGATGAATTAGAACAAATCTGGTTTACAGAGCGCCATTCGTCAAGACGGCAAAAATCTATTCCTCGGCATGGGGACGAGGATTTCTGTAGCTGCAATTAGACTTTTAATGGCTCATTGTTCATAAGCTCGCGGTTTTTTTCAGACGAAACCTCACATGCACAATGACGCCCCCCATACATACCGCAGATGTTGACAAATTATGGCCTCGTTATTGGTTTGACAATATTAAACCTTCCTCTCTGCAATTATCGTGAACAGATAATGAGGACATCATTCGGAAGGCTCATCATTAGAGCTTTTACTAATGCATATTTCTCCTTCATAGCTTTCACTTCTAACAATGAAGAATTATGTGTTTAAAGCCTGGACAACATCTCATAGATGCTGCATATCAAACTAATGACTTGCTCAAGTCCTGGCTAAGCTATTCTTTCTCCTGTTCGGCGTTGAACTTTTGCCAAGTTGAAAAACATCCTCTTCTCTTGTCAATCTATGAACAGAATAATGAACAGATAATGAAGTGCATGCATAAATATTAGTGTAATATAATAGCAAATGGGGCTTAAGGAATGTTTATCATTTTGTTCTATCTTTGTTCTGTTTATTTTGAACGACTGCCAGAGAATAGCCCTGAGTGGGAATATTGATAAACTAATTGATGAATGAAGATGCTGGTGTTAATTTCCCAACACCCAATGGATTAATGCAGGTGCACTGAGTGGTTAGCTGTGATTTGTATTATGACAGCTTGATAGGATTCCTAGTTAGATCAGACCAATAGATGAACCATGTTGTCAAAAATGTGTCCTTTAAAATAATACAAACATGATTTTTTTTTCTCTTCTGTGTAGCTGGTGTGCCGTTCCTGATCACTGCAGAGCTGTTCAAGCAGTCACACCGACCGGCTGCCTACACTGTGGCCGGATGTCTCAACTGGATGTCCAACTTCACCATTGGCTTCGTCTTTCCCTTTCTAGAGGTCAGAGCAAACTCAAATTCTACTGTTGGCTTTTGATTTTGAAATCTACATCCAACCAAAATGTGTCGCAGATCTCATGGATTTACTGCCAAAAATACAATTAATTTCATTGTAAAATGAAATCTTATGTGCCCAAATGTTTTGTTTATTTCGCATCTTAAGCCTAGTTGACATTGTGAACGTCAAGTTCATCCTGACATTGCATCCAGGATCTGTTGTGTCAGACTCTTGGCAATTAATGATATGGGCTGTCTGGTTTCGTTGGAATGTAGTAGGTGACTCCCCAAATACCAATAAAATTACTAATTAAAAGTGACCTTGCTGTCTCTCGTTGTCCTCAGCGTGGGTCTAGTTCAACAGACACAAAGTAAAGACGATGATGTTTCACGTGGAGAGTGACGATGTAAATCTGCATGAATTCTGGCCACAAATGTTAAAAACACATGGGCATCATATAGTATTTAATGTTTTGGTTTTCATTTAATAGAAAATCTAGAAATAGAACAGCTTCAGAGCTGTCCAAAGCCATATTTATTTACTCAGTGCTATGCTAGCAGTTTCCCCTTGCCTTTAGCCTCTGTGCTAAGTTCCGCTAAACAGGAATATGAAAGAGACTAAACAAAGCCTTAGACTTATGTTTTCTAGAATATGTAAATCTCACCCCAAGTTCCCTTTTTCAAATTAACAACGGCTCAAATACTTATGTGTGATAACCCAAAGACAAGAATCACCCAACGAAGCAGTTTCCCTCAGCTCTATGGAGGCGAGCAACTTTACTGTTTTGGTTCAGTCTCAGCTCCTCAAAAGATTTTCTGGCAGCAGCAGGCAGCTGTTTTGTTCTTATGCAAAACAGAAACTAACACTGGAGATTAGATTAGATTAGATTCAATTTTATTGTCATTGAACTTTGTACAGGTACTGAAACAACAAAATGCAGTTTAGCAGTACATTACAGTACAGCGTAATGTACAGAATAATAAAAATTTGAATGAATCAAATTCACATAAATCTGCTTTTATTAGATTCTCTGTGGCCTGTTTCTGTCTAAAGGTCCCATTTTTGACTAAAAGTAGTTGTTTTAATGTGAGAAAACTTTAAGTTACAACAATTGTTTTCTTTTACTTTCCTTGAATAATGACCACTACGTAAAGAGAGTCAGAAGAGTCTTTGTTTTCTCTGATCATGCCTCCGTGTGTCCTTCCTCCACAGGATGCCACAGGTCCTTACTGTTACTTGATCTTCTGTGTGATCTGCTTGGGAGTGGCCGTCTACACCATCTTCGTTATTCCTGAGACCAAGAACAAAACCTTTATGGAGATCAGCCAGATGTTCGCTGCCAAGAACAACATCCTCGAAGAAGAGTTGACTTCCAATGGTCACCTCAAAATGGCTCTGATGAACGGCTATGGAACTGTTGGCCATCATGAAAAATAAGTGGACCTGCGTGTAAACGATGGTCTCTTCGCTCAGTGTGCCTTCTTGGTTTGTAACGACTGAAGTAACTGTAGCGGAGATAAAAGGTGGAACTTTTGTGGCCACGAGGGGATCTGATGCTTCATGTGAAAACTACAAAGATCGTTGCCTACACACACTTTCTACATGCACAAAAGTTCCTTTTTTTCCACCGTTAATCCCCAGTCAAAGTGCAGCTCCTGTACTTTATGTGAGACAGGAGTCACGCGTCATGCGTTTCAAATCAACCATCAGTGACATTTTAATCCGTTTCTCTGCATCTTAGAGCATTTTTACGGGAGCCGAGTTGGTTTCTCACAGAGCTCTTGGATGTTTTAATCTCCACATTAGCTTCACTTTGTTGTAACACATCCCATGATCACGCTATTGCTCATAGTTGGTGAGGAATACTGTCTGTTTGTTGCTCAGTAAAGACTATGTCTATTTAGTGACGCATAGCAATAACACCTTGGAGGCAGAGCTTCCATCAGTGAACTAAAGGTTCTCTGGTGTTCCACCCTATGACCGTCATGTGAATGATTTGAACTGTTACTGTGTGTTCACAGTGTTCAGCTCGAGGTGAAGAGCTCGACCAAGAACTTGAGCTTGTGTTGATTTCGTCTTTCGTTCACTCTGGGATTTTGTTTCGATTTTAAGAGAGTTTGATATTGTGGCTGCTGTAGTCGTTTCATACATCTTATCCAAATTTATGCACATATGTAAAGCTTGTTGAAAAGCTATAATTTATCAATATACAAGAACAAGGTAGCTGTACAGATTTGTTCAGTTTTTTTTTTTTTAACCAGCCCAAGACATGTGCAGAAACACTCAAATATGTTTGTCTTTTGAGTTTTCCTACTGTATTAAACTGTAAACTGTTTTGTTGATTGAGCCTCATAATCACAACAAACATAAAAATGAGAGCAAAAAAATAAAACATATATACAATATACAATAAGCTAGTTTACCCCACTGTACCATAAGATGTGGAGCAGCTCCTGTGAGCCACCACAGCACTCAAGTTTCTTTTGGGGCCAATGCTTACTTCACATTCATTCAGCTGTTGTGACGACCAATAACTGGAAGTTGCCTCCGTACGGAGAAGATTACAATAAAGAGAAAAATCATTATCTTGCATTATTGTATGTCACCAAAAACCACCATAAACATAACACAAACCACCATTTGCAATTACAGCAGAAATACATATCATTAATCAAATACACAAATAAAATGAGGGTTTTAGGAGCACAACCAAAATGATTCCCAAAACGGACATAATAGAAAGAGATTGTAGAAGAAACACTGAAAGGTTTTTATTCCAAAGGGCAAGATTGGAACTAAAACCGCAGCCTGTATAATGGGTTTACAAGCTGTAACTAATGATTAATACATTATTTTCATGTGAGGTTTAAAGTTCATTCTTGACCATGGAAAACAAATCTCTTTTGAGAGTCCATTTAATACCTGATCTGGAGCTTCGAATCATCTTCATCAGCAGATGGAGTTTGCCCAGTTGTCATAAGATTGTAGTTGTCCAACTTGAACAACAAGTCCTTAAAGTGATCCAAAAAAAGGAAATTTCAACATATAATTCCATGACAACTGAGCAAAATTAATCTGATGAAGATCATATGATTTGATCAAAAGCTCCTGAACAGCTACTGAGATGACCTTGTTGTAGAATTGTTTCCCCTACATTTACTAGTGATTTAGATGCAGAAAGATGCAGACATTTTAAGTGGCCGGTGTTCATCCATTGGTAGTAATATGGTTACAAATGTAAATTAATTAAGTAAAATGAATTCATGTTCGTGGGATTCTCATTTTCCAAGAAGCCAAACATTTAATTAAAAGGTTCCAAGGACAAGCTTTCATCAAGTTTACAGTTGTAAATATCAAAGCAGCTATTACTGCTATAGCAACTTAAAAGGTGACGCTTCCAAATGGCAAAAGAAAAAAGATCAGGTATTGCAGATGCTCTGCAGTGCTTTTGTAGAAGGTCAAAGGTCAAATTATTTATTGTAGGGGTCTTGACAAACTCAAACATTGTTCTTATTAAGGGCTTATAAGTGATATATAAAGCATTAGTTAAGTGTTTAGGAACTGTTAATTATGCCATTATTACAACTCAAAAACTCTTGACTTATTAGAAAGATGTTCAAATACATAAGAAGTCATTTTTTTCATTCTTAGAAGGATTGATCTGAGGTTGATAATTCCAGAACGGACAACATGATTTTTTGACAGCATCAAGGACAAAAGGAAAACATCTTTAAATGTCTAAGAAACCACCAACCAACATGTTTCCACCTCTTCAGTCTATGGATCTATGATACTTAATATTCAACATTATCCTGTTTTCTGTCTCTGGTTCCCATAACAAGTAAGACTACAGACTCAGTTAATGAAGAACTGTTCTCAACATGTAAATGAGACATTCAATATTAAAGGCTTAAAGGGAGTTATGACCAACTCCTGATATTTTTGTCATTCACCTCAAACTGTGCCGCGTGATCATCATGTGAAGAATCACACAAATAGCAGCGTTCTTTCTCAGTATGCAAAACTCATCATCCTGACTGCAGTCTTCTGCCAGCCAGGGTTGCAAATGTGCCACACCATGTGAAGTTGTATATGAAATCTTGGAGTCATACAGTATGTTGAAGGATGTGAAGTAGCGCTCCTCTCTCTCTCTCATCTCTTCTCACTGCCTTTAGGCTGGCTGATCCATCTGTCAGCCCTTGCACAACGGCCCTGCAAACCCCCAACTGAGGCAGAATGGATACATGTTGTCACATCCCTGCTTGTCCCGATATCACAGAGGAGAGAGAGAGAGAGGAGAGAGGGTCGACCAGGCCAGTGTTTGAAACACCACCATCACATCTGGATTGTTTTGGTACAGCGTCACAGCACTTTTAGACACGGCTTCCTGTCACGGAAAGGAAGGGAAAAGGTGAGGCGAGCTGGGTGATTGAGAGTCAACCTTTGGAGTCGTTGATTTGCTGCTGAATGACAAATGGACAGTAGAGTTTCAGTCCTGAGAGAGGACAAACGGGGCCGTGTGGCTGTTCATATGTAACGTCAGTCCCAAACAAAGGGCTCCTTGTCACTGAGACTACAGTACATTTCTGTGGATAATGCCACAGCATTGTGCACATGTGAAAACACACACACGCAGGCTCACTCTGCCTCAGGCAAGCAGAGGCTATAAATCAAACAAATAGCATCACAGCCTGGCGAAGGAAGCATTCCAACAGATAAAATGCTCTCCCACACAACAAAGCCACACTCACTGCGTAATTAATTGCAACAAATTACCTCTTCCTCTCCCTGTCGGCCCCCACCTCGCCTCTTTTATGGCACTGACAAGCGCACTACACGCTCCTGCGCGCGTGCGTTTGCGCGGTGTGTATCCGCGTGCAGCGCACACCGTGGCACTGGTGCGTACACACAGATAGCGCGCGCGCGCACACACACACACACACACACACACACACACACACATACACACATACACACACACACACACACACACACACACACACACACACACACACACACACACACACACACACACTTCTCGGCCTGCACCCTTCATAAGTGCTTTAATGTGGCTTATTGCAGTGTGCGGTCCCCTTAGCCGTGGAAATATTCGCTTGACGGATGTGCTTTGTCGCCGGCGCTCCCCGGCGGAGGGCGGCTGTCAGGGAGGAGATGATAACATTAACAGGGAGGCAAGGCGATGACAAATGCCTGTTATCAGCGAACGAGGCCGGTGACAAATCGAACGGCAGCGCCCAGGCAGCCCCGGCGCGGCGTAATAAAAAAGAAGATGGATGGCACACCCAGGCAGGGCCCGCGTTAATGCGATTTCCACTGCTCTCCCTGACTCCCAATTAAGGCTGGGAGGGAAGGAGGGGTGGTGGGGAGGATGAGGGAGAGAGATGTGCAGCACAGGAGAGAGGAAATAGAGCTTGTGTGAAAAGACGGAGAAGGGCTGAGGATGGTGTGAGGAAGAGAGACTGAGGTGGACGTGTGGAGAAGAAGAGGAGGAAGGGGTGGAAGTGTGAGGCAGGAAGGGACTGTGAGGAAGATGCAGTGGCGTATGAAGAGGATGGATGTCACTAAGGACTAGGCAGGAGTGACAGGAACAAAGTGGAGGCACCACAACAGAAGATGCAGCTTTAATTGTCTGCAGAGCCCATCTGCTCCCTCCCCCTCCTCCGCTCTTTTACTCACATCTCAATCAGGGCCATGTCTCAGAGGCTTTGGGTTGTTAGGTGTCTCTGCGGCCAGGTGGAACACCATTAGTGCCTTTCAAACAGTGACAGTAATGAACAAAACCTCTCTTTCTCTTTCTTTATTCTTGCTTCGACAGGTTGACGCTCCTTGATTAGCAGTATCAGGTGTGTCAGCACTGGATCGAAGTGTAAAAAAAAGGAAGTCCTGCATGCTCCCCTGGTTCTCTATTGGCTCAGGATTCAAGGGCTGCTTCCTTAATCAGCTCTTATAAAAACAGAGCTGACAGACAGCCTATGGCTTATAGGCAGACAGGGCTATAGAGATGAGCTACGACTCTGTCCAGGATGACTGTTCCAACTCATCCCGTCCAAGGACCCAGATGTTATCTCTTTGCTAAAAGGATCAGCGCGGGATATTGAGAAATTGCCTCGGGATGAGGGGGCATCTGTGCCCGAATACCCAAGGGCTGCTGTTTTGTCACTCTGACAGTGTTTTATAAAAGGCTGAGGAAGCTCCGAAGACTGCAGAAGCGAGGGCCATATATCTCCCGCTATTACATCCAGGCTAGGAAGAGAGGGTTGAAATGACAATGAAATATGGCCCTGGCTCAAAGGGAGAAAAAGAACAGGGTCTAAAGAGGGACGGCTGCGTCTCCTCGGGAGCCTGCAGGGGCTGTGCTCCAAATCGGAGACAGATGCACAGCAGTCCCAGACACTAACCCTGTGCTATACTGCAAGTACACAGAGGTGAAAAGGAGAATATATGTGGTTCAGAGAGGGAAGTCCTTAGAGAGAACAGCCTCTCTGTGCCTTTGCTGATATTAGTCTGAAAGAACAAGGAGAAATTAGAGCCCTGCAGGAGGAAAGGAAGGGAGAGGAGGAGGAGGGGGGTGAAAGTCCAAACTCGGCAAGGACCCCTGCATCATTAAGTTGTCAAGTGGACGGGAGGCCCCGAAATATGACTTGGAGTTATTGCTGGGGCCGGGGCTGATGATATAAGAATTACAGTACATGGATCATAGCCGGATCGATAGGTAGACAAAGTCATTATGGAGGGGCTAGAGTTCAATGCCTCCCTGGGGCTGCGAGCTGGGACAGAGGGCTTAAATTTATCACCATGGCAATGTGTAACACACACAACACACAGGTGGGTGGCTGGGTAGTTATATTTCGCTTGTTGCCCTTATTTCCAAAGCTATCTGTTCCAGCCGTATTGATCGTTTGAGTCGTCTGTGGCTGCAGAAGCGGAGCTCTGCATGTGTGTCTTGACTTGGCCTTTATTTGTCAATGTGTTTGCGCCCCGTGAAGGATGTCCGCACATACGTGTGTTTACAGGTAAGCTAAATGTCTTGGTGCATGCACATCACTCAGCAGTGAACATTTGTCCTTCCTTGCTCTCTCTCGCTCTCTCTCTCTCTCTCTCTCTCTGCAGCAGAGGGAAGCAGAGGGATGGGGAGCACGAGCAGGGCAGCATCGATCCTCTCTGTGCCGAGAGAAATTAGGCATGAAATTAAAGCTCCCATCAAAGGCCAGGGCCGGCACTGTCACCTGATCCAGCACTATTTATACTCCCGGGAGATGATGATGATGTCTCCATCACGCTGATGATAACAGGACAGAGAGAAGAGAGAGAGAGAGAGATGGAGGTGGAGAAAGAGTCTCTCCCCGCCATCCACGGTGCCACTGACCTGCCATCATTTATACTGCCAGGGCCCAAGTGCAAGGTTAGCGCCAGCCTGAGCCCCCATAAATCATTGCTCTGCTGGACGGAGAGAGGCCGGGGTCGACGCCTCTCGCAGCCAGCCTCTGCTGATGAGAGAGTATTTATAGATCAGGAGGGAGGGAGGAAGGAGAGAAAGGATGTGTGTCTAAGTGGCTTATGAGGAAGTGTGCGCACAGAAATAAAGACATGACTGAAAATATTTATCTAAATGCATCAAATTCACTTGTGCTTTTGTGTTGTTTTCAAGTTAGCACATTATAGGTGAGCTGTTCTTCTGTGGTGATGTAAAAGCGGTCAATGCAGACGTCACAGAGTTGTGAGGAAGTCAGGAGACAGTAGGGGGAGCCCATTAACCACACATCAGACCCCATATGTTGAGTTAGCTCAGCCGCTTCCTTCACACTGACACACTATGAGTTCATTTATAAAGTCGTTGGTCCTCGCTACAACACATAACCAAAAGGTAGAAACAAGGCAGCCAACCTGTAAGTCACGACCAGTGAGAAACTTCCATGTCAAATCCACAATTTTAAACACATATTTTCTCCAGTCACATTCTGTAGTACAAAGCCCCTGCCAAGCACAGTGTTTTGACACCAGTAAGCGGGACCTGCATGGTGCTGTAATGACCAGTGGCCAAAGATTGTCCAGGCTAAACACTGGGTTACGGTTCACCACAAGATGACTGGTTGTCTCTCAGTCTCACTTTTGTTTGCATGCTGCTGGTGTGCTGCACGCCGTCCACCTCTCCAGCAAAAATAAACTGTGGCTCTGCGGTTGAAGAAAGAATAACTTAAAAAAGATGGTTTTCAGGATCACTGCTGATGGGACGGTTATCTGAATGTTTACTAAGAGTTGTTTTTGATTGGTGAATCACTGTGTGTGTGTGTGTGTGTGTGTGTGTGTGTGTGTGTGTGTGTGTGTGTGTGTGTGTGTGTGTGTGTGTGTGTGTGTATGTGCTCACACACACACGTGCGAGCAGGGGCAGCCTCAGCCTGGAGGTCAGAAAAGCAGGCTTGTGATTGGATTTCAGAGGAATATATTGTATTTACATTTATTAGACATCTGTAACTTTACAGAGTAAGGCTTAATAAGTAAAACTTAGCATTAGCTCATATATGATGCATTACTAAAGTTTAAACTGTGACAACAATGAGTTAGCTTCTCAAATGTCAGGAAGATTTTTTGCTTCTTTTTTAAAATTCATATTATTGTAATTTAAATGTAAAATAATAATGAATAACAATTTGGAATTTGTATCTGTTGGTCAGATACAAAAAGCTATTTGCAGATGTCAGCTTTTGCTTTGGGAAATTGTGATTTTTTTTGTTTTGTTTGTTTGTTGCTTTCTATAGCATTTTAGGGACTACATTATTCATTTATTTCATTATTACAAAATAATTAATATAATTATAATGAAAATAATCATTAGTTGCATTCATAGACATAATTTTATTACATTTGGTTTAGTAATGTATTGGGTTTCCATACAGGAAACCTATTTAAAGCTTCACTGCTTTCACTTTTGTTACTTTAAACTATTTACTGTTAAGTCTACTTGAATGCAGAGCTTATTACTTTTAATGAAGTGTTACTACATTGTGTTATTTAAATATTTATAGTTGATAGGTGAAGGGCTGCAGTGCATTGTCATCCAACTGACCTTGGGGATAAATAGAAGTAAGAAATAATACTCCACTGTTTATTTTTTAATCTTTAAAGTCAGAAAGAGAAACCTACATAAATACATAATCTTGTAATGAATTTACTTTCACTATCACAAGACAACCCCCCCCCGCAACCCCCTGCCCACCCAGCCACCCCATCCCACCAAACACCCCTCCTGAGGACATGAAGGTCCTATCTGTCTGAGTGGCAGATAGGAGGGGTGTTTGATTGATAAGCACCACCCTCCCTTCAGCTCACTGACAGCTCCTGTCAAGTATCCAGCAGGACGCGTATCAAATGGATCAACCCTTTACCCCCACACCCCCCACACCACCACCGACCGCCCCCCGCTTTAAAGGAGAACTGTCACTAACTGCTACTGTCACATACCAGTCAGGTGCTTTCAACGCACTGATAATGTGCCAGGACTGTTATCCCAACTGTAATGGGGAGAATGTGTGTGTTGGGAGGGGAGCTGTTGAAAGTTGGCATGTATTATGTGAGTGTGTGTGTGTGTGTGTGTGTTTGCCCTTCTTGACCCCATTTTCTCCTTATCATTTCAGATCAAGCTACACAAATACAGGATTCGACTGCGTGTTTACATTATTTTTAGTATTTCTGTGAACAAAATGTCCAGAAAGTTGGACCCAAACCTGCAAGAAACCATCATAAGTGGAAAAAAAAACTAGTTGAGATGAATTATGAGGCTGGAAACTTATCCCCTTTTTTTCAGGGTGTCCTTGTTAAAAGAGACCTGCTACTCTCTGCATGTCACCAGAGGAGAGGTGCTCCTCAGTGACCCACATCACAGATGTTGGAAGTGGAGGAGTCCTTTGTGTGAAGTCTGAGAAAACTGTGTTTGTGTGTCCTACACCCGTCATAAGGCCCGCATTCTTAGGTGCTTAACACATCGACGACCGTGTCCTTAAACTGAGACGCAGCAAAGCGGCCTGCAGGCTCACAGAGTTGGTGTATGTGTGTTTGTGTGTCTTAGAGGGGGGTTTAAAGGGGCGACAAGGCGATAGTGTCGCTGATTGACACGTGAAGAGCGACTAAAAAATGCTCCCCTTAGGAATGCGACAATCTGCCAGCGTCCCATGTTGCTCTGCGTCCAACAGTGAATTGTTAAAAGCATTCCAGGCAGTTGGGGTGAGGGTGAAAAGAGGGTGAAAGGAGACGGTCTGGTGCTAAAAGAGGTGTTTGTTTACCCCTAAAGAGGATGAACCGTATCCCAACAGGCCTGCAACATAATCACGCACAAAAGATAAAGATGGAAAACGAGGAAGAGATGAATTTGGCGATCATTTTTCAGCTTATTTCACAGTATTTCCAGCAGTTATTGTCATTTCAAAAAGCATAAATATCTTCCATTTGCTCCCATCCTTTCTCTTTTACAGTAAAGCAAGTCAGCCCACATTTGGGATTTTACTGAGGACAGGGGTTCAAAAGAGCCTTGGTGGTCCCTGAGCTCCTGCGGTCACATACACCCCCCACTCCCCACCGTCCCACCCCACCGTCCCAAACCCACCCACTGAGGCAGGCAAGGTGGTGGTGGTCGCGCGATGAGACAAGGTCCTTTTTGGAGCGGCAGGTTAAACCGACCACACGACAGTGGCAGAAGCCCCCCGCTTACAAGGTCTAATTGGTTCCACAGGTTGCAGACTACAGAGGAAAGAGGGGAACAAGGAAGAAGAGGAGGGGGGAGAGAGGGGGAGAGTAACAGCAGGGATTGAGAGATAGATAAATGGCAGGAGGAGAGAAAGAGGGATAGAGGAGGGTATACAGGAAGGAAGGATCGGGCAGAGACCGCATGGAGAGCAGAGTCGTGAGGGAGGGGGGGGGGGGACGTCGACCATGAGATCAGATAGATGGAGAAGACAGAAGAGAGACAAACCAAGAAGGGGTATGGAGGGATGAAGAAGAAGGGAAAGATAGAGAAACGAAAAAGAAAGACGACGAGTCCTGTTTCCATGATGCAAATGTTGGGTTTTACAGTGACTTTTACTGCAGTACTGAGACTGGTTTTGTCAGAGGGAACTGGATTGGGATGGTAGCTTGCAATCCAGGTGCAGCACTAAAACACTGAGGTGCTAATTATGCTCCCTGTCCAACAAGAACTTGTAAATTGTCTAGTTCCAATAGGTGAAGTGACAGGGTGTTTTTGGGATTGCATGTCAATCCCAAAAGGGGAAATTTCTTCTTTTTTTTTAACTTGCTCCCCTCCACACGGAGGTCAGACTGCATACAGGGTCAGAAACAGAGCAGCATCCCTGGAGCTGTTGTGAGACGGAGGCTTGAACATGGGCCTTTGTATTGAAGGTAACACTGTCTGAAAATCTATGCAGCCAAATTGGAATTAGACTTCTATCTTTTTTTTTTATACAATTCCATTCCACATAACACCTGTGGGGTTTTGTCCGCTCAGAGATATGATATTCAAAGTATAAACATGGTTATTACAACTTCCAGAACAGCTGTAATCTGATACATTTGGCTTGTAGATAGAATGTTTTATTCCTAATCCAAGACATCTTATAACTTTGCTTTTACCTGTAAAGAGATACACGGCTTTAAGAGCAAACAGTCTATCTTGTGTGATCTTCGTTTGCCTATTTTCTGATTTGTTGGAAATATATCACCTGTTACTTTTGAGCCTATGTGACAATGGACTAGTCAACTCAAGGGCCAGAGAACCACAGCACAAAGCCCAAGCGCTGTAATGCCATTGAGAAGTAAAATCTGGAACTGTTCAGCAGATGAAGGAGTGACTTTGTGAGTCCTCAGAGTATTTATTTCTTTTTATACCCCAACGAGCTTTAGTCGGTATTATTGGTAGTTATGGACCAGAAAATGGTATTCCCAGAAAAATCACCCTGGGTGCTGTCACACCGCAGGAAATCTTACAAGTCATTTAATCTAGTTAGGGCTCTTAAAATGTTATTTTTCTTAAAAAGACGTTTGAAAAAACTCTGCCTGTGGGGAAAAGTAATTTAACATACTTCCAATGCAAATACAGACAGAAAACACTTAAATGAAGAATTTCTTGAAATTAATGCCTTTATGATACTATTGGAGCAATCTGTTGTGTTTTACAGTATTGTTTCATATTCCAGCTAAATTTCTGAGACACCTGATACTGAGCTGGGAATACGTGGAACAACCTGACTTTTATATTTCACATGTTTTAAGAAAAATAGGATTTCCTTGTTATGACACACCTTTTATATTGCAGACACCGTCACCATCTCCCATAGTTCATTTCTTTTATGGAACAGGTCCAATTTTACATCTCCATGACATCTGTCCTGGACTGTCTAGACCATAGTAATAACACATATAAATTCCTAAAGTGACTGGCATTCCCATTTGATGTAAGGTGATCTGCTGTGTGCTTGCCAGGACTGAGTGAACAAGATCACGGACATTATTCCTGTTAGACAATGTATTTGAAGGAGTCACTAAGTTTGAATATTCAAAATCATTGTACTTTTGTACATGATACTGTAGCTGTAAAAATGGCGTGAAGCGTACTTGTGTCATTTAAAAGCATGTATAATGCTCCTCTCAGCCTTAATCTACTAAAACATCCCATCACCACACAAGCAATCTTAATTTTCTTTAGTCGTTTTCTTATCTCTAAAGCTGTTAAATGGATTGTTTTCCTAGCATGCACACCTTCAGCCAAGTTGAAGTACAGCTGCAGTCAAGTAATGTCATGGATAAACTATTATGGTCCAGATGTTTGGAAAAATATGTATCACAGATGTTAAACAGTGTATTCATAGATGTGTTATGAATGTGTCAAATATCTTGTAAATGTAAGCCTTTTAAATTAAAAAGAACTTGAAATAATGTAAAAATCTGGTTTCTCAACTATGTGTCAGGACTTTTAACGGGTTATTGGACTCTATCCCGACAAATTTATAGAGCCCAAACCCATCCAGCAATTTACCAAATTAATGAGTGCAACACCGTAACTAGGTTGGTTAGCGAAGACAGTCAGCTAACCACTGTGACTGTTAACTTCTACAGGAGTCTAACAATCACAGATTTAAACATCAGTTAGAAGGCCGGTCTGTCTGTTTTAACTCAATATTACCTTCTACACCGCACTATGGTGCCTGGTCAGGAAAGGAATACTTGCTGAAAGTTAGATGAGAAGACAGATGCCACTCTTATGTTTGAGATCTATTCGCCATACAAACAAGAGTGGTATGAATCTTTTCATCTACTCCCTCGACAATAA
The DNA here is from genome assembly GCA_016806645.1 of Ophiodon elongatus. Lineage (NCBI taxonomy): Eukaryota > Metazoa > Chordata > Actinopteri > Perciformes > Hexagrammidae > Ophiodon > Ophiodon elongatus. Next base: position 82,415 of record JACSYO010002144.1, read on the forward strand.
AGCAAATTCAGCTAATTTCACTGCTTCCACATGAGTAGTGTTCACTTTTATATACTATGACACTATTACTGACTTGCTTCAACTTAAAATTTGTTGCACCCTCTGGTGAAAAGCAAACTATTCTGCAGACAGCGTGCACCAGTCAAGCCTAAGAGAGTGATTCATCTACGTGAAGATGCTTCGCTGGGTTGGACAGGAAACGCGTGTACAGTCATCAGTTGGTTCAGGGTTATGGTAGAGACATTTTATCAATCAAAAAGTGGATTCCAGAGATAATAAACAGACTGAATTAACAAAAAGCAAAAGCATGTACTTATATTTAAAGATACTCTTTATTCTGAAAATGTAAGTCCGACATTCCTTTGCACGCGAGCGTTTGAAGTCTTTCAGGGGTTAAGCCTCAGTTGGTCGGAGGAGATAGGGGCTGAGAGCAGCCCATGAATCCTGCAGTCTCTGCAGGCACAGCATGGTAAAATAATTAAGCTAGCCTTTGAAGGGGACTAAACAAACACAACAGCACTCAACACCAGCCCTGTCCACTCTCTGTACTTTTTCTCTCCCGGCCTTGAAATGGACTTTCCTTCTCTGCTTTCTCACTCTGTTACCTGCCGCAATTAGCCCCTTGTGTTAACCAGCCGCCCACCGCCTATATTTCTCAACCTTTCATCTTCCTTTTTCACATTTTGTGGTCTCTGTGCAGATTCTCCCGTAGAGGACGGGTGGGGAGTGGGAGGGAGGGAGGGAGTCAGAGAGAGAGAGAGAGAGAAAGGCCAGGTGATTCACAGGTCAGTTTTTAACATCTTCTACAGTTGGCTTTAAACTGAGGGGGGAAACAGAGCTGCTGGAATACTTAACGAGTAATCCATAAGTGTTATGATACTATTAAAGTCCCCTCTATTAAGTGGCCTTTAAAACACTTGACAATAAGAGACTGGAAAACTTGTGATCTGATTCTTCTTGGTAGGCCTATTTTAGATTCTGTTAATGTTGTTTAAACGTGACAGAATGGGAACGTCCCTGTTGTCGGAGAGCATGTCTTGCTACTGATATTCTGAACCTGAATACCTTTTAATATATGATCCTGTCGTGTATTTAAGAAGCGTAAGATGAAGATGAATAGACGTTTAAGATACGGCGTGTTGTCTGATTCAGAATACTACTGAGTCATGTACACTGTACATGCACTGAATCTATAATGGAAAGGATGGAAATAATGGAAATACACTCATTCACTTCCCTGCCAAGAGTTAATAATTTAAAAATTCAAGCCACTCCCATGTCTGTAGGCTAAATGTGAAGCTACCACAGAACCAGCAGCAGCCAGTTAGCTAGCATAACATAAAGACTGGAAATGGGGGGAAACACCTAGCCTGGCTTTGTGCAAAATGTTTTGTTTTGAATCTGCCTATCAGCATCTTAGTTCACTAAATCATGTCATATCTCAGCTGTTTGAAAACAAAAACCAACTGAAGTGAATAAGTCTCACCTGCTCAGGGTTTTGTATGGATTAAACAGATGAGATAAAACCTTTTAGCAGTTAGCTAGCTGTTTACCCCAGCCTCCACTCTACACTAAGCTAACAATATGACAAGTGAGGCAGCTGACTCCATACCATTCTATCTGAGCCTGTTAACGGACAAAGAAATGTTGTGCATGTGGGGAAAATACAAATGGCTCACACATGATATTAATTAGAATAAATGTCCATCAGTGATGCGACCACAAAAACCACACATGGCACTTGTTAGCTAGGAGGTTTAGCACACCAAGGAAAGTCAATTACACCAAATTGAGCATCTGCGTACTTGACTACTCTTATTCCCACATGCACTCCCTAGCCAAAGATACACATCCTAAACTTGAGATTGCCATAAGTGCACACTTATAGCAATCTAAAGCAATCATAAAACCAAGTCACTACACTGATACATCCTCGCAAGCATAACACTGTCCAACACAAACAAATCAACTAATAGAGACAGTGCACAGTGTGGTCCAGAGTGGCAACAATAGGATTAGAAAGCCTAAAACTGAACACTTATAAAACAGAGGAGCTATTTGAGCAGTACCCGTGGGGGTGGTATGGATTGTCACCAATTGCTCATTTTTTTATTATATCCGACCACTTGGAGGAGTGTGAGGAGGAATTTCGAAACCAGGACGGTGATCTCACCACGGAGTGGACTGATGGTGATGATGCATGAGGGACATTACGTTCAGCTCCAAAACTCCAGCTCCTCTTTCTTATTTTTCAGAAGCTGAGGCCGAAATACGTTATGCTAGAGATGTGAAATTTGTCCATTAGTCTTTGTTTTATGCTGCTTTTAATGTGCACATTAGAGCCTAAAACCTGAGTCACTGTTGTATCAGTGCTGCTGCACAAATATAGGAGGTTATGTTTCACACTGAGCTGAGATCTTAAATAGATTGAGACAAAAATGAATGAATCCACTGTATCGTAAAGACATGCAGATAGATGCTAATTATTTTTTAATCTAGGAAATATTAAATTCAATGTTGCAGCAGTGGAAAATAAAATTATGAAGCTATACACTGGGAGCAATTTGCAGCTCAAAGTTTTCTTTTAACAAATTCTCCACCAATTTAGCATTACACACCTATAACAGTGTTGGACTCACCATGGACAGAAACATTATCAAAATCATTGCAGCAGAACCAGAGAGTCTCTTTTTTATTTCACACAACTTTCTTTGCACCGATGCGTTATGCTAGTAGCAGCTAATGTAGCCTCGAGCCGCTAGCCTCAAGAAAAATGAGGAAGGGGCTACGGAGGTCTGGTAACTTCACTTGTAACTCCACACCCTGGATTTTTCACCAATGTCACTTGAGGCAATTAATCAGTCTTTGTGCAAGTCCCTCTGGAGCCACAAAGGGTTTTAAACTACGTTTACACAAATGGAGTCGTACTCCACAAGGACTTTAAACTGACTTTGATGTGTAAAATCAGTGGAGTTAAGGATAATTCAATAGCTCGGAGCTGTGTGTTAACAACAAACCAAGCGATTAATGGCTGGCCTTTGGTTGAGTCTCACCGCTCTCAGCAGCACCCATATAGAAACATATAGGCAGCTGTTTTCAGCACATAAGCTGATTCAAGGCCTGTGTATTCTGTCCAGTGCATGGTTGAAGAGGTAGCACAGGCTGCACTGCATTAAACAAGTTGCTAGTAGCAAGGAAGCTAAAAGGGCAGACATTTTTCCCAGGAGTTGATTAAGACCAAATGTGTGTACAATACGAGTCAAACTTTAGAGGTGCTGCAATAGCATACTTTACGAATTCAATAGAGAGACGTGAGTGAGCGCGAATAGATAGACAATCAGGGACAAAGAAGTTTCAACTTGAGTAAAAGATGTGCGCTTTAATGAATCTACTGTACTTGATACATTTAGAGATGAGATAAAAAAAAAGGAAAGAGGAAAGAGGCTGGAGGAAAATACAAAACATTGGAGTTCCTTGTGACTTTTGAGATCAGTAAGAGGATTTCTGTAAATGTAGTCCACTAAAATACATATTAGTTTAAACCTGTGTGTGAGATTAATTATAACTGTTATATGCAGTGTAATAGTAGCCTACTCTGTTTACTTGTATTTGCGATAGTGGCCAGACATACTTTACAATAGACATTGAAATAAACTGTCAACGGTGAATACAGGTAACCTGACCCGCCTGATGGTTTGTTACATAGAACCATCCGAGAAGCTGAAAATCTGAAAACTGTTTGGAAAAGGGCAGGCATTTTCAAAAAATATTTGTAGGGCAGGTAATTGAATGAATCATCTGTCAATCAAACTCTTCCCTAAGCCAGTCGGGAGCAGAGCGAGAACACCCTTTCCATTGAGAAAAGGCTTCAGTGCCATTCTTTGGTCTTCTTTAAATGAAGATATACTCTCCAGCTCAGATATAACTGATGCTATTGCAGCATCTAGTCTATCCTCTTCGGGAGCCGGCATTGTTGTTTTGAGCAAACAGTCGCTTCTCCTTGTCATCTCGCACACACCTAGCAACCCCCGTATCTCCTCACAGGACGCTGAGTGGTCCGTCCTCTGCTTTACCGAACACAATCGCGATTTTCCTGTGATATGTGAGTACGCGAGAATCGTGGGATTCGCGCAAGACATCGCGAGAATTCAGCTACCGTGCAAGGTAAGAGTATCTGTAGAAACACAGGTTATAAATAAATTTGCAAGATTTATCAGTTTTTTTTATCGTTTAATGAGCAATACCATTGTTTTAATGTTTTACCATTTTATTTTAACGGGAAAATGCGGACAACTTGTCATGGATTCTCTTTTTTAATATACATTGTTTTATGTCTTTTGAGTTAAAGATTTACAGACGTCTGTATACTACACTGATGGAGTATGATGTTGATTAATATCTCAAACTCTGATATCGTTGGCATGTTTGTATGCTTTAGTAGATTGAGCCACAGTCATTCCAAACATTTTAGAATGACATCAAAAAGGAAATAATTAATCATGAAGTAAATCAATAAAAAACGAAAAAGGCAAAGGCAAAGGCAAAGGCCTACACTTCTTTTTTTTAATTTTTGTCACGTTATTATGAGACTATAGAGAGTTTAATTTTCTGAATTCCATAGTTGACCTTCATTGACGCCCAGGATTTCGGAGGATGTAAAATTCGGCAATTTAGTGGTGAAAAGCAGCACGTAAAATCTGTTGCAGGAGGAGACGTTGTTTAACAGACATTTGAACGTACAGCTGAGTTGTTTCAGTTTTGATAGATACAAGTTGTAACTATAAGAAAACTTAAGAGAAAGAGAAATGGAGAAAACGTTTTATGGTAATGAGCAAGCAAGAGAGAGATAAAGAAAAAGAGAGCACAGTAAATGTAGAGGGAAAGAGGGAAGGAGAAAAAGAGTAAGAGAGAGGCATGGGTAGGTATGATTCCCAGAGGACCATTGAATTTCCCGTCTTTCTTCTCTGCGTTTTTCATGGTCCTCTCACTCCCAGGTCTACACAGCTGTTTCAGGTCCGGGGGCTTCTTTCTCCAGAGCCCAGATGAAAGAGCCGCCCTAAGCAGCCCTGCAGGTAGGTCTGTTAAAGCCATTGCTCTGGCTGTCCACTGCACAACACATGAAATAAAAAAGGCAGAGAGAAAAAGAGAGGGGGGAGTGTAGAAGAGGGGAAAAGAGGATGATATGAAAACAGGGGTAAAGAAAAATTCAAAGAAGCGGTAGAGAAGGAACAGAGGACACAGATGACAGACAGGGAGAAAGATGAAGATGGAGAGATGGAGGAGTGAGAGGGAATCCAGAGAGGGAGGGGAGGATACCTGCCCTCGGCCACCCCAGACCTCCTCCCCTTCCTCCCCCTCAGCACCCCCCGATACCAGGAATGATGTCTGCTTTTATTGACTTTGTTAAACCATTTTCAATGCTACTTCCTATGTGTTTACAAGACAGTAAATCACGCTCCACTCGGGGTGGGGGGTTATGGGGTGAAATACGGGGGAAACATCCAAGTCATCGGGAAGGAAGACCACTTCAACAGAGCCAACGACAACTTTGCAGCTTTCTACCTCACTGCCAGCACGCCACGCCACACACACACACCTCTCCACAGGGAATTGGAGGAGATGCCACTGTGGGCCCCTTTGTCTTCATCGCTTTCAGTTTCATCTGTTCTGACGAGAGAAAATGAGTAATTTAAGACTCACTGTATGATGAAACTGTTGATGAGATTCTTGAAAACAAGCCGACTAAGAGAAATAGCTAAACAGAACTGCTACACTCGACAGTTGTTAAAAGCTTCAACAGCGAGCTTTATTTAATACCACTAGGAACACCGCGCAAAGTCGTTATGCAAACACATTTCGGTTATGGCAAAATTGGGTCCCCTTAATCACTTTTACACACCGAGGTCATTCCCAGACAGTCGTTTCATCCAGTTATAAAGCCATCAAACTCTTCGCTACACTCAAACACGAATAAGTCAAACGTCATTCAGTGGCGAGAACTTTGACTCGCTTTTCCAAATTTTCTCACCATAACAATTTTCTAAGGCGCTGCCACTGCGGCACCACCACATACACACTCATGCACACTCACTAGATCGTCATCACTGTGTGACTGAGCTGCACCAGGTGACTGAAAGCCCCCCCCCCCACCCAGTCTCACTGATTAATAATGGCACAATTACTGTCTTTCCATCAGTCCAAATTCATTTCTAAGATGACAACAAAAATTAAGACTCTAGAAGGTAAAGGATAGGCAACATTTTCTTGACTGCACTCAATTGAATAATAACTAAGTGGGTACTTCTGGTTTTCCTAGAAATATGTTGCAGACGGTCATGCAAGTACGTTATGTACAATAAGTCTGATCCACTGAGTCAAGAAAATGTCTACATTACTGTTGTGATGGGAAAGAAACTTGTATGCGCATCACTTTCTCATAAATCACCCCTCATAGGGGGTTAGAAGTTGTGATTCATGTTAATTACTTATTTTTCACTTTAAAATAAACAATAGTCTGCACTTACAGATTTCAGTAAGTCATTAATAAATGTGATAAACTATCATGTGTGCTGCTATACATATTAGTATATCATTAATAAACTAATAAATCATCAAGTCTGTTGTTATAATTATGTTGTCTGTTATATGGACATACACATTGCACAGAAGGTGGTAGAAGTGGGGTCAGTAGGGGCCAAAAAGCAAATGTTAACCCTGCCTGCCGCTAACAGATTCATCCAACCATTAATAAGTCATTATTAGATGGTAACAAACCATCAAGTCTGCAGTTATATATGTTAATAAGTCATTAATAACAGGTTAAAGTTCCAATTTTTCGATAAGCCTACAGCCAAAGTGAATAAGTCTGCTATAAGTTGTACTATGTCTTTAATAAACCAAGTCTGCAGTTGTAAATGCCAATAAGTAATAATAATAATAAATAAATGTCCAGATACAGCGCCATTTTGAAGAAGGTCAGAGGTCAAATGATCCATTGGAGGAGTGTTCATAATGAACTCAAGTGCAAAGAAGACAAAGCAAGAGCTGGAGAAGAACCAAACACAGCCACAAACTGGCAACCCAAAAGCTATACAGCATAAATAACTGATTAACTTTAGTAAAGCGATTAATTACAACATGTAAATTCTCTATTAAGGATAACTTAGTCAGGGTGATATGCATTTTCCTATCATTTGCCATTATAAATGTTCATCTAAATAAAAAAAAGATATATCATGAAAAGGAATTGTGTTTTAAATGTCTGCCATTAATCCTCCATGTCATCCTGCACCAGGAACAAACTGTCAGCACACTCTGGAGCCAGTTCAGGGAAAGTGTGGTGAAGTGGTTACCGGCACATTATGTGGTTCACGTTGTTGCAACAAAGCAGCAGTGCATAATTACAACAGGTGATTAAAGAGTTTTTTCTTCTTCTAAAAAGTCACTGTGGTTTAGGCGGTGAGGGACGCTGCTACCAGATGACCCTGGGAATCACAACATCCCACGTTTTCTTTCCACACTCACTCTCTCTCATATTCTGTCCGTCTTCCTCACTGGCTCAGATTTTTTTCCTGGTCCTCTATGGTGTCTACCTTTCCATTGGCTCTGCCTTACGCAAGAGTGTGTATTTTTATGTCTCACATTAGCTAGGAGGAATAATACCTCTCACTGAATGGTAGTCTGCTCTGGGGCCTTTTCAGACATTCAGTCACTCTTCCTCTAAGAATAACCAATGTGCGTCTTTGCCAAAAAGTTCCTCTTTTTCACAGTGATTGCTGTTTTTGTGCCTCATTCGCTGATACCAGGGCTTTGTATTAGTTAGCAAACTGTGATCCAAATGTGAAAAGCAGCATTGAGAGACTAAGAGAAAAGACAAAAGGAGTCGGGATCTGAGGCAAAACTTGGACCTGCGTCAACTCTTCTCAAACTCATTAAGACGCCAGAAACGCTGGTCACTAGAGAATCTCAGGAGTGAGGCAGCAGCCAGTTAGGTATGTAAAAAAAAAAAGAATAAAAAATGATAGCTTTTGATCATGTTACCTTTCATGTACAGTCTGGAGAGTTTTAGCCAAAGCTGTCTGACAGGTCACCTCAACCAAATGCCATTTATGTTTGCAGACACAGGAATGGTTTCTAAATTGTAAATGGCTGTTATGGATTGTAGTGAAATCAAATAGATATATCGAATGCACAGTACTGGATCAAATGTTCTCAGTCAAGTTTTTTTGAATCAGTAAAGACTGTAAGGCAACGTCTGTATGTGAGAATAACCAGCTAAGATGTTGTGTGTAATCAAAGGAATAGTTCAACATTTTGGGAAATAAACTAATTTGCTTCTTGCTGAGAGTTAGATGAAAAGACTCCTGTGTCTGCACACTAAACATGAAGCAGCCAGCAGTTGGTTAGCTTAGCTTAGCATTAAGACTGGAAACAGCTTGTCTGGCTCTGTCTGAAAGTAAAAAAAACCTACCAGTTCCTCTAATGCTCACTGATTAACACGCTATAACTTGTTTCTTTAATCCACAGGTTGTGGTTTTACTCAGGGTTATAACTTTTTATTGGTTGGGTGTAGTGGGTTCCTGGAGTTACTGTGAGGTTGCCCGGCAACGAGTGTAGACTTATATTGAGTGAGTGGGATCAGAAAAGAGGTCAGGTAAGAATCAGTTAAGGTTCACTCCGTTAAAAACACATCTCTTTCCTTCATCTGACTATTAAATAAGAGAAGAACAAAACACTGATCTTAAAGAATCTTAAATTAACAAACTGTGTTAATCAGTAGGCAGATTTTGTCTACAAAAAGAACTGAAAAAGCCAAATGTAGATATTTTTTAATTATCACACAGATGTAACAGTCATTGCAATAAAATCCTAGCTATTATTTTTCATGGTATTTTAATTCTTCTCAGAAAGTATCACTGAAAATGTGGGATATAAACAGCTTTCATAGCAATTAAGACTTCTGTCATTGTCTGATCTTGGCTGACCCAAGCCCATTACAAGAGTAAGCAAGCAAACATGTAAGTAACTTATAGAGAATAAAACTTATAATACAATGAAATAGTATCATGCTTTCTGACATATGAAACTCAGCTACCTATTGAAAGGGGGATTGTTGACATATTGAACATTTTAGTGGATGGAAACAACCCAATTATCTGCATATTTTGAATAAATCCTGTCACTCGAATTTGCTTCAGAGACTAAAAAGAAAAGATAAGTTTGAGTTGTGGACAGCAGACTGTTACAATGTTACAGCTACATATAGAGAAAAACACCATCTCTCCGGGTTTCCTCTTCCTAATCAAATTGTCTTTAAATGACTCGTGACAGAACTAATCTGTGGGTTCAGACAGTCAAACAAGCAGTTTTGATGAGTCATTGTGTGGTCTTCATAAAACTCAATCTCTTTAATTATCATGCATGTGGATTTCAGATTTAGGATGTGCGATCATTGCTTCACAGGGGTCAAAATATGAAAGAACAAAGAGCTGAATTGTTCCAGGTGGCAAAATCACTTGTTACAATGTCCCACTGGAACTAATAAGGCAGGTCCATTTTCACCCCCTAAATCCCCTGCATTGGCTGAAATGACTGATTTACGGCTAAGACATTGACCAAATTCACATGATTATATATATAATAAAGCCTACTTTACTCTCGTACAGCTGTGCTGTGTGAAGGGTGCAAAAGTTTCCCATAGTGTTCATACAACATGGGCCTGCATTTGTGAACACTCACAAGTAAGAGTCCAAAAATTGGTTTTGGCTCATGAAGACAATAAGCTTTACTGTAGATACGGTAAGATTTAAAGCGTACATGTTGCGGATGCTAACGTTTTTGTGTTCAGCTTTGGCCGATACAATCTCACACAATTTGTGAATGACACCCTAAATGTTTATTTCACCAGCACACACAAGACAGTGAAGGTAAGGGAGAATGGGGTTCAATGTAATCCTTTTCATAACTGAAGTTAAATTGGGTGCAAATGCATTACATCCTTCTATTACAAAACCAAATGGAAAGACTAAATGTAGAATAAATGTAACACAGGTGGAGTAACATGTTACATTTTTATGAGATTTAGTAAAAACTTCACCTATTTTATAAGCTATGAGAGTGAGTGTATATTCTTAATTTAGAGAGGGAAAAAAGCTGCTTCAAAATCTTTATTCGCAATAATAATAAAGGCCTGCACATGATCGATCAATTTTCGATTATGTTCCTTAAAACTGTCCCCATTCTTCCCTAACAGACGAGTGTGTAACAGTCATGTCTCCTTGAAGGAAACCCTGCCGCCGTAATATATTACTTTGTTGTCACAAAGAATAATTACAATATAATTGCATGATGTAGTGTATGAAGCCGTGCTGTGAAAGTAGCAGAACAGGCCTTGGACACCCTTTTGAAAGTCAAACCAGGTTTGTGAAAAGTTATGGAAGAGTGATTGTGAGCGAGAGAGCATTTGTATCCAAGGCAAAAGCCTTAGATGTTATGTGAAAACCATTCTGTCATGTGTTCACATGGAATACATATTACTTACATATGTAGGATGAAAAAGTACATCATGGTCTGTCCTGAGGGACCACCAAACAACCTCTAACCTGCAGTCAGGGAATAAGTTAATGTAACTGTAGATTTTCTTAAGTACAAGCCAGGGAATGTTTCCATGTGGACAATTCTGCTTAGAGAAAACCTAGTGCTCTGAGATTTAAATGGATGAAAATACAGTAATATGACATGTGCATGAATTGGATTAACGTGATTGTGAATAAATGCTTAGTTAAAAACATTTTGGAAGACATGCTGATATTTTTGTCCTCTCTTCACGACAGACTGTATTTCATATTCTCATCTCTCATCTTGTTTAATTATGCATTCAACTCATTGATGGATTTTGTGCTTGTGGATTTGCGAGCAAATAGGTGGAGGCAAAGTGTTTAATAAGTATTCAGTTTCAAATTGGCAGCAGCTCGAACGCTCCGCCTGCTCTCGCCGAGGATATTGACTTTCCCGCAAGTTAAAGTATTTAAATGTAGAGGGAGACAGATGCTGTACGTGGACTGGAGGCGACCACAAGAAATACACGTGTGGGAGGAAGGTTGACGTTGGAGTTTTACTATCTGTGCATCTTATGGAGCGACGGCTGTGGCATCATTGCTCTAACTTTACATCAGACCAATAAACCCGTGTTGGTACTCGTGGGATTCATTCAACTTTTTTTTTTTAATTTAATTTAATCACTCAATCATTTTCACAGCGCTCATCTGACCGCTGATGCGTAAAAATCCGTGCGTAAAACTACAAATACTCACCACTGCGCTGCCATAGATTGTCAGAGAGGCTTTTTTTTTCGACTTCAAACGAGAATCAAGAGCTCCATCACTGGGAGAGTGTTTGACACGGAGAGTTTTGATGGAGGTGGTTTGGTGACAGCGACACCGGACTTTCAGTTTGGATTGGCACCGCAGCACCCTTAAATTCGTCTGGACTTTTTACTGTTTCAGTCGCGTGGATCCTGTATCTGCGTGGGACCCTGACAGTTTTGGATCTCTTAATTGTCACGACTATCACCGTCTATATGTCACAAGAGGGGGATAAAAGTGAGCTGAAATTCCCACCAGGAGGAACTTTATTTCCGACAGCTTCCAGCACCGAATCAGTGGAGTATTCATGAAGCAATATTTGAACTATTACAAGATGAGGCTGAGAACATCGAGGTTAGGCTATCTGTAAGTAAAGAGGTGTCAAGATGAAATAGTTGCATGTGTATCTCATTGAATGTGAGCAACAGGTCGGATGTTCTAATTGTTTTCTCTTCTTTCCCCGAAGGTTACTTCAGTTCACGGCGCTTTGCTTTTACGCACAGGTAAGTCATATTTTCACTCCAATAAAAAATATTAATGTTGCGTAAAGTACTATAATTAAGTAGGTAAAACTTAACAGGTATGCAGACGCCGTGCTAAGCGCCTTAGTTCAGCGTCTCTATATCTGCAATGTGCTGCAATAACAATGACAACATTTTATTATGAGTGCTATGGCAATTGGCAACAATTCAAACATCTTGAAAAGAGGTAAGCTCCGGCCTAAAAAGTAATTGTTAAAACACATGTGGATGGAGAACGGCTGAAATGAGAAAAAAAGAAGTCAAGAAGGGGTGAAAGATCATCGGTGGTAAAAAAACAACATATGAGAGGGAAATGTCATCCCCGAGGGACCATGAAGGCATCTCCAAAAAGATACTGTCGGCCTGCTTGTACAAACAAATGAAAGAAGAAAAAGCAGGATGTATTATTTATATGTAATGACTAGAATAATGAACTGTGGTCCTGGGCCTTGGCACTTTGACTGGCAAGCTTTAGTCTCCTCACAGTTGAATTTTTTTTTTTCAGGCTTTCCTGGGTTGTAAAGTAAAAAAAAAAAAAAAAAGAAGAAAAAAACCTGCTACATTAAAAAGTAATTTCATATTTCGTGACATGTGTTTTCTATTGTCCGACAGAACACTGTGCAGTCCCCTCCTAATTTCAAGCACCATGTCACCGAGCAGAGCCGGCTGTCGGACCGCACGAGCCGCAGGTTGACGCGGACCTACCAGCTGTACAGCCGCACCAGCGGGAAGCACGTCCAGGTCCTGGCCAACAAGCGGGTCAACGCCAACGGGGACGACGGAGCGGTGCACGGTAAGAAACAAAAAGAGAGGGGTGCATGTCAGAATGTTTCTCAAGAGCGAAGGACACCACTCATAATCACAAAAAAAATTAAAACATTTCAGTGTCTATTTAAATAGCAGCCGGTAGCAATATATCAGAGCAGTTAATTGAGGTAAATGTTAAAAAAAAAAAAAATCGCGAGAATGTAAGTGTAACTAGCTTTTGAATGTTTGGCCAAATAGCCTAGCAAAAAGTCTTAGGCGACTTGATGTTTGCCTATGATTAAATATTAAAGTGTAGTTTTATTATAAATAGCGGAGCAAACGTCCACATGTGTTAATCTATTCAGGGGGAGCACTTTTTTATTGTCCTTGAAATGATGAAGAATATTAAACCTAAAGCCCCAGTGTGTTATTGCCAGATCAGTCCAATCCGATGACAGCTAAAGGTCATCCTTTCTTACATTTCAATGCTTTTAGACCTCGGGAAAACAATAAAATAGGAAACGTGTTCACGTTACGAACACAGGAATTGTTTAAATCCAATGGCGCATGGGGTGGTGTTGAAAAGCAGTAAAAAAAAAAAAAAAAAAAGAAGAAGAAAATGTTGTTTTTGGCAGCCTGCAGGAAAATGTTTGAGCCAGGAGAAACAGTCCTAGCAATTGTAAACATCAGTAGTGGCATCAGTGTTGTGATTTATTTCGTTAGTGTGTGTGTGTACTCTAGAAAGCTCTCGACACCTGTTATGATGGACTTAGTCTTTGTTTCTAGCAGGGAAAACTGTCTTAAACTTAAAGAGAGCAGAAATCCTGTCACCAAAGGATTTTGGTGTGCCGAGCCATCTTTCCACCACAGCCACCACCACCATCCATCCCCTTCTCAATGCCTGCTGCCTGCTTTTTGGAGACGCATTTTATGAGGAATTTTCATTGCTTTACAACTCAATGTATGACTCAATTTATAAGGAGCGCTGAAGTCAGCATCTTCACTTTATACCTTTTCCTCTCCTTGCCTCTCCTGTGTGCTCTTTTGTCTTTTTAATTTCTCGGCCTAGACGCACACACACACACACACACACACACACACACACACACACACACACAGAGGGAGAGAGTCGGTCATGCACACATTGGCTCCACATCCTAAGTGGGTGTCACTCTTGTAACCGGCCCAAATCTGACCGCTGCTCTGTGCTTGTGGCTGTGTCCCTGACCGCAGTATTCTCACTCTCCTTTATCCCCAGTCTGAGCTGCATCACGGCACAGCCTTCACGGACATTCGACAACAATCGTGCCGTGCAAAATCACTATGATTTGGTGCTATTTTGGAAGGCTCGCACGCTTTGTTAAAGGCGTCTGCTGGACCATAAAAAGGATTAAGAGTGAATTTATAAGTCATCTCCATAATTCTGGGTCACTGCTCATGAAAAACTATTTAATGACATTTAATGATGACATGATGTAATTCCAGTTTATTACAGTCTCCACCATAGATCAGGAATATATTTGTCTCACACACTGTAACATCGTAATCTGCATGCCTGCACCGAGTCAGAACTGTGTCATCTCATTATTTGTGATCCGTTTTGTCTGTGCAGCTAAACTGGAGGTGGAGACGGACTCCTTTGGAAGCCGTGTTCGCATTAAAGGGGTGAAGACGGGATACTACATATGTATGAACAAAAGGGGGAAGCTGATCGGCAAGGTAATTCGTAATTCATGCATATGACTACGGCAACATCTTGAAGTTTGTTTCTTTCTTTGAAATGTTAGTCCAGATTTGCAGTTTTTTGTGACAAATTATTCAGACACAATCGAAGCCAGAACAAATTAGATTTTTTATTTTATTTCTCTGAGCAGCCCACTCAAGGTTTCAAAGGGTATTTGACTCTCTGGAAATAAAGACGATGTTTCCGATTCCTGGAAATCGCCCAACATACCTCAACCTCTCCCCCTCTCTTTCTCTTTCCCAGCGGAAAGGACGAGGCAAAGACTGCATCTTCACCGAGATTGTTCTGGAAAACAACTACACAGCGCTGCAGAACGCCAAGTACGAGGGCTGGTACATGGCTTTCACACGCAAGGGCCGTCCGAGGAAGGCCTCCAAGACTAAGCAGCACCAGAGGGAGGCCCACTTCATGAAGCGTCTACCCAGGGGGCACTTGCTGAGCGAGAGGAGACCGTTTGATGTCCTTCCTCTCCGTGTCCCCACGCACCCTTTGAGCAAGCGGACTAAACATTCCCATCACCAGCGCTCAGGGGGCCGCTGAGCACTGAAACCACTGAGGGAGAACTGTTGACGGACCAGCACAGAAGAACCACGACAAGGGGAAACAAGTGCTCTCAGAGAAATTAACTTTTACAGTCAAGTGCCCATACACGTTTTGCCTCATTTTGTGGACTTTGTGTAATTCTTTGTGCTGGATTGTATGTAACCATTGACTATCTAATCTGCTAGTTATTTCCAATTCAGACAAATTGTAGGACAGATTTTTACTAGTAAAATTGGGGGCGGGGGTGGCAGTTAAAGCACAAAAGAGCTCAACAATACTTTCATGAATGAAAACCTCTGATTAGAAGTTAGCCAGCTCAGCAACAAAGAATGTTTAAAATAGAAATGAGTACAATGAAGCTAGAAACGGCAGCTATCTGTGGATTTTCTTGTGGTTGCAGCATCTGAGTCTCAGTTGACATGCTATCCTGCCTTTAGGAGGCCATTGTGGAGAATTTTTAACCTGTTTTTTTTCTACATATATGAATATATTTTTACTGTAAAAATGTAAATGAATGATGGAAATATTTATTGTAGAGTGTATATTAAAACCACTAAAGAATCAGTTCACAAGCTGCAAGGCTTTTCTTGTGGGGTTGTTTTGGGACAGAAAGCTAGCATACATTGTTGGTTGCCCCCCAAAACTGTTGTTTTTTTTTTTCTTCTCCAAGCTGGAGACCCAGATAACTGAGGGGCAATATCTGTGACAGGCTGCTGAATTCAATGTGCTCAGCAAGTGAGACTTGGGCCTGAATGGCCTGAGCTATGCATTAAAAGCGATGAGGTCAGCCCACCATTTTGGCCCAAACAAAGGTTACCACCATGTAGTTGCATTTCTCACGATCGCACACCGTAACCCTCTGATCAAATGGGCCCTTTGTGAAACCTCATATAAAAGGGCATGTTATACAATAGTGGGTTCGAATAATAACACGAGGAGGGGTCAGTTATCAAAAAGAAGCCAGTCACACAGGGAGGGGTAAGGGGTTGGATGGGGGGGGGGGAGGTTTGCGGAGAGGGAGTTGAAGGGTTGCAGAAAAAGCATCGGGGCCTGTGTGGCAAAATGTGGCATCGGCTGAAAGAGGGGGAATGGCTGGGAAGAGGCATTCGGCAATGAAAGGGAGGCAGAAAGGAAACCCTCTTCCCAGAAGCAGTTGAGCATGACCATCAGAGGCCAAACGACAGGGGAGGAAGAAGACCCTGAACAGAGGGACCGGGCTGCTCTCACAGTGCATGAGCTGGATGTCCAATTTGTTAGTTGGTGTTTGCTGCCGCGGGTTTTTGTTTTGACAGCAGCTCGAGCTTTGCACAGCAGACTATAAAGCATTAAACTAAATAACTAAAATGAAGACTTCAGAATGAATCCTTGGTATTTCAGGCATCTGCTCGGCCTACTTCTTACAAGATATATTTAAGTAGTATTAACCCAGCTCCTTTTCAAGTATGTATGAATGCATTTTTGTCAAACGTTTAGCTTAAAAAAAGAAAAAAAAAAAAGAGTCCCTCACAAGAATTTGCAAAACAACAGGACAGACTGGGTTCAAAATGTTTTCTTGTATTCCTGTTCTTCCCATCTGGAGGAAGACAAAGCACAATAGTGAGAGAGACCTGTGGTTTCGTCTCTGCTTTTTACACTTGCTCTTTGGGTTTGGACAAGTAGTAAAAAATGCAAGGAATCACAAGGTTAAAACAAGCTATATTTAAATGCCATTGTCTCTTTTAAACAGAAATAGTTTTTTAATCCACTGTCTAAATATTTCTGACTGGACACTGTTTTTTTAATCAAACTTTGCAAAAAAGTTGACAAATATCCCCTTTTGAAGCATGTATCTGTACAAATATTATTCCTCCTGTACATGTCATATATACATAGAAAAAAATCCAATCGTAAAACTGTTTCTGTATTTGTCCTTGTTAGACAATAATTAATATAAAACCTGTTTTGGAACAAGGCCCTGCGACTGTTGCACATATTTCTAACTTGTGTGTATGTAGTTTTAGCAGGAGACCACAGAGTCAGAATGTCCTTTTGTTGTAAAGGAAAACAGTAACACTAGCTTGCTAGCTGACCAGAGTTTCAGTAATGGCTTTCAGGGTGGCCTGCTACATGCAAGGAACATGAGGGTATTCAGTTAACACAAATGGGATGTGCTCGTAACAGTGACCCTGGAACGAACAGGGATGAGGCATTGTGTGTTTTGAGTGTTTTACAAGGACATCAATGAAAGGAGGGTGATAGGTTATGTGACCCTCATCAAAATTGCTCCCCAGTCGGTTTGGTAACAAGAAGCAAAAATGTATACTGTTGGGATCAAATTGAACTTTTTAATGTAAATAATTAAATATTTATACTATTAGAAAGAAATAACTTGGGAAAACACTCATGGATCAGCTACGAAGTTGATTAATCAGGTTGTGAGACTTAGAAAAAGATATGTAATATATTTCACTGAATATGTCTGTATCAAATATAAATGGCAGGAGAAATTTAAACACTAACCACACTAATATATGAACGACATTTAGACACTATAAACCATTGAAAAGGCACTGTTTAAATACAACGCAGTATTATCCTCTTGCTCCCACAGTCCGAATTCACTGCGTTTTGCAGTCAACATCCCCTTCGCCGGTCCCCTTCAGTTTCTTCAGCTCCTTCAGTAGCTCCTGTTCAAGGGTTAAGATCTCTTTGGGTTTCTTGTACTGAGAGAGAAGAGAGAAGAAAAATAATTACTTCAACATTCTCCCCGTCTCCCTCCTGCAAATCCCTCACGGTAATCCTGTTGAAAAGAGCATGCAGTATATAAAGCAATTATCACAAAAAGAGCAATTGTTGTTGGCATAAAAAATATTTGGACTGAGTGACAGGTGCACAGGGCTTGAGTATAAAATAAAAAAAAAAATAAAAAAAACATCTGTATCTAATCCTCATGATTTGCATGAAATGCTTTAACAGTAAGGAAAACGTACTTTCTTTTGCAACTATTTGGATTGCTGAGGTCATACTGTTTGGGTCCCTGCACTCAACATTTTCGGTTCGAACACAAATCTAAGTATCAAGCTATAATGCTTGGATCTTTATATTAAAGCATTGGGCAACAGAACATTAGCGGTATAGATTAATTTATTTTTCAATGTTGTGTAGGACTTACGCTGACAATTAAAGTGTTGTTGGCATGAGTGAGGCTGAGGGCGGAGTCGTCCAATGGCAGCTGACTGCGATCTAAATCAGTAATACTGAACTTCTTGTAATACCTGGGAGGACATGGAAAGGATGTCATTGGGTTATCACACTACGGTAAAGACAAATGTATTGTAAACAGTGCCATCTATAGGGAGGACAAAAGGATTACATGCAACAAGTGTGCAACAGGAATGAAAAGATGGAAATGGAACCCCAGTGTTTTCATGCATTTTTACTTTTTGTTTGAGGTTTTTATGACGATGCATCGGTCAGATGGCTCCACAGAAACACTAAAGACATCTTTGGGGTAGGGAAGGTTGCGAACTCTCCACTGAAAGCTGGTCTTTGTGTCTTTACGCAAGAACACAGGCTGCGGAGAGAAGACACATTCAAATCCATTTAATATACCTGGCATTAACTAGTGTTTTCTCTAAAGTGAACTAAAACAAGTAAAGATGCCAATTAGAAAATTAAATGGTTCAACTGCACTTCTAAAGTCATATAAACCATAAAAGAAAACCCACATTGGAGCAGTTCTCCTTGATCACCTCCGAATCCGAAGAAGTGACAGGGCCTGCAAGTGGCTCCCCAACCTCTACCTGCCAGTCGCCCTGAGCTCCAAGTGTGCTTTTATGACGCCACTTTCGTACTGAAAAGTACAAAACAATTTTCTAAGATACGTAAACGTATGCCCCTAAAATTCAGAACACCAGTAACAACATGTGACTGTGTGACACTCAAGACCAGTTACTTACCAATGAGCTCATCTGTTTTTAAGTCATACTCCTCTGTCATTTCTCTTCCATCTGTAAAGAGGAAGTGGATCTTCCTTTTTCCTGGAGGTGGAATTTGAAAAGAGTTTTTCATGAAAACAAAAAAACAACAACAGAATACTATATTGTAATTGCACATGTAATGCTACTAACAGAGTATTACATGTGACCCCTTCTTAGAATAGTAAGCAATATATTCAATAAGTCTTTCATTTAACAAACTACAAAATTAATGCATTTTATTGGTCAAATGAAAACTGCTGTCGTTGCTGTAAATGGAAACCAGCATGGAGGGATACAGGGCTGTTTCAGGGATTGGTGTTAAGTGAGCACATGGTAGACCAGATTCGTTGATGAGAGAGATCTCACAATTAGATAGACCTTTCAATGAGATGCTTAACTAGTCTGTGAAGACACCCAAAGGGCAGCGAGTCACATTGTGGGTTAACTTACCTCTCTTTTAGGTCGCAACCTTTTCAGATAGTGTAATACACTCGCGACAGGCTGTTGACACATTATCAAAAAGTATTTTACAGTATGTGTTACGGTCTATTTATGTGAATATGAGATGTGTAACGTGCTACAGGGCGCGTTGTGCCTCCTGCTCGTTGCCTGGTGAGACTAATGTTAGCTGTAAGTTAAAGCTAGCTAGCTAACGGTCTGAGTGGATGAACATGACGTCATGTAAAACGACACAAAGGTGGCGGTTTCACAAAAAAAAGCTAATGTTTCTGACGTTATTTTAATAACTTTATTTTCTTCTTCCTAAGCGACTCACCATCGACTATCAGAGCTGTTTTCTTTGATGATTTTAAGACATCACCCCAGCCTTGCTCAGCCATGTTTCCGAGGACGTTTGTGTTGTTGCACGGGGCCACTTCCGGACTCAAACCGTAACCACAGCAACTGAGGTTAATTAATACACAAACTAAATATAAAAAAGATTTATAGAATGAATCAAACCATGAAATCATGAACGTTACTATAAGAACAACGATGTAATAACAGGTGTAATATGTAGTAATATTTTGTGGTATGATTTAGACACGTTCAAAATTAAACCAGATTGACCCGGAAGTTAAACATGTGACTTGAGTGCGACCTGTTTCCGGTTTCCGTCCGTATGGTTCCATCTAAACAGGGGTAGGGTTAGGTAAGAGCCAAACATAGCAGTTTAATGAGTTATCTGCCTCAAATAAACAATTATAATTGCATATGTTCGAATTAATTGATTAATCGAAAAGTCAAACAATCAAAATACTGACCATTTGCTGTTTAGCACGTTAGCACAAGCTAAGGGAAATGAGCTAAAGCTAACAAGTCATTGTGATATTATAGATAAACTGCTGTGCCAGCTAACTATATATAACTATATATCTGCACTGAGCCGAGCACTCTGTCTGCATAAACGTGTGATTTTACGTTTGATACTCAAGTTCATCTAGATGATACTACTTGCATGCTTTTAATAACTAATATTTTGAATGCAAGACCTTTTTACAGTGTAATATCGCCACTAAGACAGAATTCAAAGTATAAAAAGCAAACAAATAAAGATTTAATAGATATATTCAGTCATTCTTTCAGTGTGAACTCACTACATACTCAAACACTGTTAGAATTAATATATTTGTAATCAAATATATTAATTCTAAATTCTAAAATTATAAATAACTCAATAATTCTGCTCTTTATGTCACAGGCCACTGGCGCCCCCCTTCAAGAAACAAGATGGAGCATCGTCACGGGATTCTGAAAGCCTTTCCCAAAGTCAAGCGAGCTAGAATGTTACAAGGAAAGGATGCGCCCCCAGTAAAGAAGAAACCTGAAGAACTTGATATCACAGGTTGTTACTGTATGTGTGTGTTTGTTTGTTTGTTTGTTTGTGTGAGTGAGAGAGTGAGAGAGACAGAGAGAGAGAGAGAGAGAGAGAGAGAGAGAGAGAGAGACTAAAATAATTGTCGAATTGAAGCCTGAAAATGTAACATATTTGCTTATTGTAACACGTTCTTCTCTTCTGTCCCAGGAAACACTTTTGATGGTGTCACAGTGTACATCCTGCCTGCTGGAATAGGAAATGCCAGATGCCAGATCTTTCAAAGACAAATTCGGCAGAATGGAGGACAGACGGAGAGTTCACTGTGTGCCAGTGTCACTCATGTTGTTGTGGATGACAACATGGACAGTGACAGGGCACTGCGCTTACTAAAAGTGGATTGTATGCCCCCTGGAGTCCAACTAGTGAAATGCATTTGGTTGAGCTCGTGCATCAGTGAGAAACAACTGCTGGATGTTGACAGCTACAGCCTTCTTTTACCCAAGAGGTTAGTGACCTAATAGTTAGTTTTAGAACGCTAACTTGTATCTGTATCTCACAATGATTCCAGTTTATCAAACACACAGACTTGTGCTTGTCAAAACACTACAGAGAAGCAAGCCATGGTGAATGTGTATCGTCACATTTACCACTTCAGATTGAAGTATTTACAAAAGCGGGTTGACATGGAGACAACAAATATATGTTAGAAACTTCGATGAGTCATCAGCTTTATAACATCTTTTGATTTCCTCCCCACTTAGAGAATCTGAAACACGGCATGAAGATCTTAAAGAAGAGCTGCTGAATGTCGAGCCCACTGACGAAACTATTGCAGAGCCAGTGTTGGATCAGACCAACCAAGACAAGACCATGCACATGGTAGGTTTCCAAGTCATGTGTTCAGGTTTTACAGGTTTGGCACTCTTTCAGTCAGTAATCATTTTCTACAATAGGGGACAAAAGCTTAACCTTGAACACATAAAAACAACAATCTTTGTGTTTTATAGTTTCACATTACATTTTACTCTCAGACAGTACCAGACACTAAAGAGGAAGTGCAAGGTGAAGAAGACGGGGTCTCACAAAGTGACCTGGAAGCTCTAATCACCGGCCAGCACCCCAAAGAGGAGACTCCTGGCCCCAGCCTAGACCCCAGTACAGACTCTGCTGCTCAGAAGGTGGTCTCAGGGAAGTGGGTCTGTGCCCAGTCCTCTCAGTCCAAAATGAATAACTTCAACAAACACATCACAGACAAACTAGAAGTGCTGGCCAAGGCCTACACACACCAGGGGGACAGGTGGCGGGCGCTGGGCTACTCCAAGGCTGTCAACGCACTGAAGAGTTACCACAAGCCTATTACATCCTATCAGGTAACCTAATGCAGATGCATTTAATATCATGTTGTTTGTAGTGTCAGTAATGTGTATAGTTGTTGGATATACTGTAGCGAGTACTTTTTATTGGATGACAGGCAAGTACACAGATTCTTTTTTGTAAAAACAATACAGGGATTATTTTGCGTGTATCCCTTTTTTAATCTGAACTTGTTTTTATTTATTTTAGGAGGCTTGTCAGATCCCAGGAATTGGTAAAAAAATGGCCGACAAAATTGACGAGATAATGGAGAGCGGTCACCTGCGGAAACTCGACCACCTCGGCGAGGCTGTGCCAGTATTGGAGCTTTTTACTAACATCTGGGGGGCAGGAACTAAAACTGCACAGCTGTGGTACCAACAGGTAAGACACACACACACGCGCACACACACACACACATACACACACACGTACACGTACAGATACGTTCTTAAACTAACTGAATTGTCAGATAATACAAGAGAAATACAGTCCAGATAAAAACTCTGGATTATAACCTGACTAATAAATTGTCCAGGCCTTTATAGTACCAATATTATCTTATTGGGAGCATTTTGAGGTAAATTGTCCCTTAAAGCCGTGGGCTATAACATTAGATCTTAATTAGGTTGATAATTAAGGCAAGAAGGACACAGGGGGCAAAGGTCTAATATACAACATACTGTATTCTTTGAAGATTTCTTAAAAATTGTTATTTGTCTTTTAGGGCTTTCGCACATTGGAGGACATCCGCACAAAAGCCCACCTGAGTAACACTCAGAAAATAGGACTCAAGCACTACGATGACCTTTTGGACCGCATGCCCAGAGAAGAAACAGCAGCCATAGAGAAAGTGGTAATGCTTTTTCATTTAACACAATATCTACATGTATCATTCTGTGATGACGACTGAAATGTGTTTGCATTACTTTCGCCACTTCAATATGTTTATTCAAGCACATAAAGGTGAGATATCTCTGAAAAAAGATTCCCCCGTTTTAACCCTCAGTAATTTGGAAGCAGAAGGCTTGAAGAAGGAAAACTTTTGTGTCGACTTTCCTTGACTGCTTGATAATGGTGAAACCAGACTGTGTTCTCACAAAGTGGAGTATCCCAAAGGGGAAAACTAACTCTTGAAACCTAAAAAAAGTAGCTGCATCTTAAGTTAGCCAGATACCTGTTCACTCCAGAGCGTTGAGTACAACGCTAGTTGTTTTCATATTGTATTACCTGGATTCTCTTTTTCCTTCGAAGCTGCCAGATAGAATGTGCACATTAGATAGATGACTAAAGCATGTGTACTCCCTCAGGCTCGTCAAAGTAAGTAAGTGTTGCTTTAGCAAGCCTACCTCCCAGTATTTGGCTGGGAGCAGGTAAAAGCTTACGTGTTTGCCAGTGAGACAAGACAAGAAAACATACAAAGTAAACACTGATTTTCTATTATGGAGAAGCCAAAGATTTAAAAAGCTCCATCGCTCGAGGATAGATGATAGCCTGTATTTCATATCTATTTTTTTTTGGGTGTATGTGCAGCTGAAGGATGCTGCCCAGGCCCTAGACCCAGGCCTGTTGGTGATGGCGTGTGGCTCCTATCGTCGGGGAAAGGCCACATGTGGAGATGTTGACATACTTATATCTCATCCTGATGGCAAGTCCCACAGAGGGGTTTTCAGCAAATTGTTACAGCGCCTCCGTGACAGTGGTAAGCTCCATCTTCTTTAGCATGTCTTATTCTTACCTTTGTTTTCCTGAAGAGAAACCTAAATATAAAAAAACAACGGTTTATTTCTCAGGGTTTTTGACAGACGACCTGGTGAGCCACGAGGATAATGGTGAGCAGAAGAAATACATGGGCGTGTGCCGTTTGCCAGGACCCAGCCACCGCCATCGCAGGCTGGACATCATCGTAGTGCCCTACAAGGAGTTCGCCTGTGCTATCATGTATTTCACCGGGTCGGCACACTTCAACCGCTCAATGAGAGCGCTGGCAAAGACCAAAAGAATGAGCTTATCGGAGCACTCGTTGAATGAAGGCGTGGTGCGTCGGGGTAGCTTGAAGGTGTCTGTTGGCAGTCCAGTTACTACACTGACAGAGAAGGATGTTTTTAGTCTTATAGGCATACCGTACAGACAGCCTCATGAAAGGGACTGGTGAGCATTTGCCAATCACAATGTCTTGTCGGGTTTTATAGAAAATCATATGATGATGATGATGATGATGAATGATGACGATGCAAACTGCAATTATGCTCAAGCAGACATTTTTATGGATATTTTACTGCTCCACAGATCATATAGGAGTCCTGGTTTACTTGAATGCTGATTTTATTCTACACATTAAATGGGATGGGTTCACTCAAATGCAAAACCACTTATTTTCTTACTTATCCCTAGTTATATCTGTCCTCCCATATTGTTTAGGTGGCATGTGCCAAGCTTTTGAGATGTCCACCTCTGAAACTCCTGCTGCCACCCCAATACAATACAATACATTTAATTTAGTTACAGACTCTAGAGCCTTTACAAATTTCAATTATTTTGATTTGGTATGGACAGTATCCTCAGCCGAAGGTCTGCGGATTAGGCTGAGTAACCAAGAACATTGTTGAAAAATGCTTTGCTATGAAATTTTACAAATTACAATAATAAAGCTGTCAGCAAAGATTTCAAAGGCAAGTATCTAAAAAACTTCAATAGAAAAATCGAAAACGATGTGCAGGACTAGACACCACATAAAAGTGGAAAGGTATGTGATATTGCAAGTTGAGTGAACTGGGCTTTTTAAAAGACATTTTAATATAGAAGATGCCTAAACCTGTATATTTTATGAAAGATGAGTAATGGTAATAAAACATATCAAAGGGTAATAATGTTTTCGTCATTTTTTTCCGAACACATTAGTTTACTTTTTAGATCAGTCTAAATAAGACGGTTGTATTTGCAGTATAAACTGGCTTGTAGACTTGTGAAATACTACATGACTTGACAGCCCTTTGGTACAATGTAGAACTTCTCCCCATTCACTTGTATCCCATTTGATATTGAATACGGTCCAGTCAGGGTGGATCACCACGTTCACGGGTCACGAGGAAAGAGACGACCCTCTTTTCAACGTGTGTCCTTATAAACTCGAGGAGGGGAACCCAGGAAGACAACAAGGCCATGCACCGGAGACGCACCGGTCGGTGATTGGTCCATCGCCCCCCAGCTGGGCCGGGCTGTCCAATCGTGGGTCAGTCCGCGAAACCAGTGGCGATCCACGCAACTGAACGCCCATCACGTTGCGCACATGGATCGGGTCGGAGTGACCACGCCACACCTAGCAGACCGAGGCAGGGTGCCCGTGCCGGAGGAGCGGCTTGTGTAACAGCTGTATCAGACAGTGGCACCGACAGCACCCAGCGCCTCGTTGGAAATGTCCAGTGCGCAGAAGGGGCGGCGCACGCAGCGGCCTCTCCGCGCGACGGGGGCCGCGAAATAGTTGCGGAGGATCGGACCCACCGTTTGTGAACGACAGCGGTCGCATGCGCATGTTTTTCTCCCGTCGCCACTTTTCTGGAGGAATGAGAGGCGCGTGCTCGGCTGTGACAATGGGATTGTTTCTGCACGCTGTCGGCCCCGTCAGCCCCACCGAGCCCGCGGCGGACAGGGTAAGTTGAGGTGGAGCAATCAAAAACAAGTCTCTCTCTCTCTCTCTCTCTCTCTCTCTCTCTCTCTCTCTCTCTCTCTCTCTCTCTCTCTCTCTCAGGGCTGTTAGCTAGCTACTTACCCGGATAACTGAGCAAACTACACACTAACTTGCTTATTAAACACCGAGTCAGTCCTTATGGCAGTGATTCATGGCTGTCACGGTTTGATAGGGACTCCCTCTAACTTGTACCGGGCTGTCAGACCGATGCGACCGGAGCTAGCTGCGTTAGCTGCTCCGGTCCGTCGCTCTGAAGTCAGCCGGGGCCTCTGCTCTCTTGTGTTTATGGTGCAGGGTGACATTTGAGCCACAAGCGAGTTGCATAAACACAAACACCAAAAGCAGTTCTTCAGGTATGAATACAGCCACACCGGTGGGCATAACAACTAGCCATTATTATAATATATATACATATATATATTTTTATATGGACTCATGTGTCTGAAGAAATAAAGTTGAATTGAATTATTGGTCCAGGAGTCTTTTATTCATCTTTGCCAGTAAAACAGAAAACAGTTCTGTTATGACGATGTTATTCTCAGTTATTGTCAGTGTGTTGACAGTGACATTGTTGTCATTTACACTTATTAAATGACCCACTCATCAGGCCACTTGGCAGTTTTGTTCTCTATAAAAAAGGAATATGTTTAAAGATATTTGTTGCTGTATTACAATGTGTTGATGTGTCATATGTAGTGCAGAAATTGAAGCACGGTGTCCAGGCTTTCTCCTGTCATTTGTACAACTCACACATGTACACCTCTGCATGCCGATAATGATAGGGTGTTAATGTGACTGTAATAACATTCATGAGGATTTTTCTTTTTGGAGATCAGAGTAGAATTTATACTTCTGAATTGACTGGACGGCAGTTTTTAGATTATAGCCAAGAGTCCACAAGTAACTGTTCAATTCACTGCTTCAGTTTGAGTGAATTCACATTGCAACCTCTGAGGACATAGAAGTTAGAAGTGAGCTTTAAATAACTATCCTTTCTCGAAAATAATTGCACCTGCCTGGAGGTATATTGTTTCTTTCTCAATCTCAGCAGTCTTTTCATACGCCGTGTTTTGGATACATGATGTGGTTGCAATATTACATATTGTTGTGTTTCTCATGACTAAATCTTTGCATGTATAATTTGAGTGGGTGGATTGATGTAATAAGTCAGGAACCAGTACTGTTCCTGATCAAAAAATGACACAAGTATATTTAGTCAGCAATTATTCTTGGTCATTATTCTTGGTCATGTGACTGTTTCAGTGAAAACTGAGGGCATGTAAGTTTGTTTAAGAACGAGTATAAGAAAGAGTATGAAACCACAAAATTGCAAACTACAAAGTAAGTCTAATCTGTAACTGTATTTTGAAGTGCAGCATATTTTGCATTATGTTGTATCTAGCATGTTTGACGAGTAAAGAGATGCAGCAACAGCATTCTGCATTCGTGCATCTGCATTTTTGCTGACTACAGACTCAAAGATGCGTCAGAACTACTTTTTCATTTTCTATTTGTCGTGAGAAAGTATGGGACAACTTATCCGTTAATACCTGTATCAGCACTTCAGTCCTTTCATATATAAGTTATCAACCTGCTTGTTTTATCAGTAGTTTATGTGCTCAAATTTCTCTGAAGGTTTACATAAGTGCTGATGGCCGATGGTCCTGCTAAGACTTCCAGGCACAAACCTTTGGACGAAATTGGATTCCTACTTCATTGTTTGTGGGTAAAGAAAATCCCGTTACAAATATTAACACGTGCGGCATCACATGCAGTGTCTGTATCTGCCATTTATCAGTGCACACGTGAGCATAAACCATAGAGAGCAGGCAGTTAGTTGTCATTACTTTAAGAAAAAGAACAGAAGTATGTAATTTGTTGGTGCATGTAAGGCGGATGGCCCCCGGCTACTGGGAGACGATAGTTACATCACGTGGCCCTGACCTATATCTGCTATTTGCATTCACCCCTCTAAGATTTCACACAATACAGAGTCAGCCATATTTCATCTGTGTAACCAGTAATCACTTGTGTCTGTCAGACATTATGATTAACAGTCTTCATTAGCTCTGTTCTCGTCAGCCGTTTTACAGTGTAAATGATCCACTCCATTCTACAGTCAGTCTACTATTTTAGTCCCATTCATTCTTTAGTGAGAGTGGAAGTCTATGGCTCCATATCCATGAGCCCTGTATTGTTTCAGTTCTTGATCTGTAAAAAATGTGCACTTCCCCGCTGATATGAGCTTTTTCCCCGTGATAGTTTGAGGGGCTGTTGTTTCTTTACATAACTGTTTATCGCACCTATAAGAAACAAACATTGTCTGTTATTTGTCTTTTCATTGATAGTTTGAATAAGAGCTTGTAGAGCTGAGTTAACCACTACAGTCATAAAAGCCAGGGACCCTCCACCACACACACACACACACACACACACACACACGCACACGCACACGCCGTGAACACATGAATATTGAATCATTTTGTCTCATTTCTTAATCCATTTTCAAATTTGATCTTTCTACATTTGTGCCTGTATATAATACCGCTTAGTGCAAAATGAAAAAAGTTTTGAAAGTCTCCTTTTAATCACATAAACCTTCTCAAAGGATCAGCATCGTTATTGCATCAAAATTCTCAACGTTAATAATACATTCATGGCAAAAAACAACCTTTGTGAAGTTTAAGTAATGGTTATCCTGCCAGTTGTAGCTGAAAATTGGGAATGTTCCGCTTGACCCCGCACGAAGCGGCTTCGGGACACCAGTAATGTTGGCTTTAACTCGTAGCACCAACAGTTCTGTGTCAAAGTTTGATTCTAGTCATTTATTAGCAACAGCTACACTTTGTCCAAGTCTTGTCTCTAAAAATGCTGACAAACATACCGTGTGTTCTAACTTTTAGGTAAAATGAAGCAACTTGTGTTTGTTGAACTGACCTCCACAGCGGTTGTAATGTGAAAGACGTTCCTTGGAGGAATGTATGGCGTTGACGGTCGCTAGAAACCCGTCGGCAGTGTTTGGTTCTGCATCACCTTGATGACTATGAACAAGCACCTTTCTTTGTTGCAGGACACAATAATAAATAAGGGGTCAGCGAGGTCTTTACGTGCACCAGCTACCGGCCTACAGGCCTGTGCTAAGTGGATCAACTTTAACTGTCAGAATTAACTAAGAACTGCGGCCACTTATCTCCAGTAACAGTATTTGATAGTCGCCGGGAGATTTTTAAACTGTTCCCATTGTCTGCTCATTTCAACAGCTTCTCATTATGTGTGTTGATTATTTTCTAACGGAGCAATCATTTCTGGGAGGTAACCAAATACCCCGTTAATCTGTTAGTATAGCATGAGAGAGGTGGATTGTTTCTTTGTTACCTGTTTGGATGGGAGACAGAGGAATCCAGTGTGTCCAGATTCTTGGTCCCTGTCTGTTTTACAGGACGGTCTCAGATGACCGACATTTTTTCAGGGTCAGCTGTTTTGATTGACATCCCATCGCCTCTTTTTTTCCTGCCACACAAGTTATTTTGTGGAGTGACGTTTATGTTAAAGTTTAGATGGAGCACTTTGTCTTTATGAAGGCCTGTTAACAAAACCTGGACCCTTTTTCATGCTCCCCTGCTATCTTTATGCAGCAAAGGGCTGAGGACCCAAACAAACTAGACTGGAATCTGTATTGAATTGCAAAAAGGGCTCAGCCTGCCAAGCGGAGAGCATATGGTGCAGAGCAGTTGGGGAGTCAGTGAAAACAGCTGAAGTTATCGGAGACAAAGTGGAGGAACAGAATATCATTTGTTTATTACACAGTCAATTAAATCCCTCTATGTTGTGGCAATGTTTTTTTTTTTTGTGTTTTTTTAATGTCATATTGATAAGGTTGAAACGGCTGTTAAGAAAAGACTATCCTGTTTGAGGTTGCGGCCACATTTAATGTCAGCAATTGAGTTTGTGCTGATCTGGTGCGTGACGAATCATTCCTGTGTAACTGCTCTGTCTGGCTTTCTCGGTGCGTTTCTTGCCGCTCTCTCCGGGCCTCACACTTATCGCACACCTCTCTCCGCTCTGTGCGCCTTATTATCATGCAGCGGCCCAGCGAGGAACTCGCCCTCCACTGCTGCTTGGAAATTTCCGTAGAGCAATCCTTGTCCACTGTTTGGGCCTGGATTGGAGTGGGGTGAGGGTGTGTGTGCGTGTGCGTGTGTGTGTGTGTGTGTGTGTGTGTGTGTGTGTGGTGTGTGTGTGTGTGTGTGTGTGTGTGGACAGAGAAAGAGAGAGGGGGAGGCAGTGAGAGAAAGAGAGAGAGAGAGAAGGAGGCAGGGAGAGAGAGAGAGAGAGAGAGAGAGAGAGAGTGAGAGTATGTTTGAGAGCTGTTTGACTTCTTTTGTGGGATAATGACCCGTGAGTTTTGAAGGACGTTTCTGAGATTTTTGGACCCCGGATCATCATGCCTCACGATCTGGGACCTGCGCTGGTAATCTTAACTATCCCTCTCTAGAACTTTGGCTAGCTAATCATTAAGCTAATCTAGAAGAAAACATTTGAGGGATCTTGCTGGAAAAACCCACAGACCTTTCTCTTGAAAGGATTTAGATTACAGTGCTCCCTTGTCTTTTGGGAGTATGTAGCTTTATCTGGTCAGATGATTGTCTCAGCCCATGTCCTTTCACAACTTAACTTTTTGTGGGATGCTATTAGTGAGGTTAGCTTTTGATCAGGGAAAACCACTAGTTTCTTATATTTACAGCTAAAACCTGTCACAGATTGTTGGAGTGGAGACAAATGATGAGTTTATTGATGACTTTTGAGTCAAACACCTTCTGAGAGTTTATAGTTCTGATTAGGCCTCAGCTAAACTTAAAATTGAAATTACGTATTAGATCTGCGGTAACATACTGACTGTGCTGGCTGAAATTCAGACATTTGCACTTGATATGGGCCTTAAACACTAATGAAATTCAAGCAGCTTACCAGCACAAGTGCTGAGGACATGTTTACTCCAGAGCTAAGTATAAATGTTGGCTACAAGAAATCTGCAGTGTTATCATTATTATAAAACAAAGATCAGAGCTAGGCATGTAAAAAAATGCTCTGTTACAATCGTATAGGCTAATCTGTATGATATACTATTTTTGTAGTAAGTAAATAAGAAATCAACATACTATGCTATCAGACATGAAATATGACTTTAGAATCCCACTAAAGATTAAACTTCACAAAGAGAACGACAGTAGTGTAAATCAACAGCACTCTCAAAAACATCTTGACGTTTGCGTACTTTCTTACTTACTTAACTTTGTTAGCATACATGTTCTTTGTCATTTTTACAGTGTGTACACTACCCTACTTAAAACCCCATTTAGAAATCAGTAGTTGTTTCTGAAACTGGGACACGGTACATTTCTCAGTAAACTGAAGAAAAAAGTACACAATGAACTGCCTCCAGAACAATTTAGATTAGAAATAGGCCTTTTTCACAGAAGACAGTTGTAACAATTTAGTTTCACAAGATGTAGGAGCAGTGTTAGCCACATTGACGACGGTCAGTTCAAACCACTTTAGTTGTGTGTGCTAAGGATCAACAAAAGCTCTAGTAGTCGACTATGAAAATAAAATGTTTGAAATAAATCTAGTTTGATTGAAACATCTAAAATTGAGAGTCCCACAATGAGCGGACAAATTAAGTAGAAAAATGACTGAAACCAAATAGAACTAATTAAACGGTAAAATTCAGAACAAACAACTAAAACTATGAATAACAAAAAATTGCAAAAGTTCATAATTCATCTAGAGGGACATCCAATGCCGACAGGTGCGCTGCCTCAGAGGGATTTGAGTGCTCCCTCTTTTAAGTGTCAATAGCTGCATCAACAGGAATAGCAGCACTCCAAAACACAAAAAGAAAACGTATGGCCTTAGTCAACCATTTCATTTTTCATGCCTGACTGGGTGTATAGTCAGAGGCTGGAATGACCTAATGTTGTCTTGTATAATGTTGCTGTATTTAACCTAAAATCACTCCCTTATTACACATTGGTGATCTCATTTTGAACTTGTTATGTAGCTCCTAAAAGCAGCTCACACATGAGGAACAATTCACAGACCAAATCATTTTTGACTTCCTAGTTGGACTTCATGTTGATCAATTTACAGATTTCGTTTTACTTTGTCTAAACAGTGTTCCTGTTGATCAGTGTAAAACACAGAACAAACGTAATTTCACCCTGTGTGAGTCAAAAAACAAGCATGAAACGTGGTGGGGTGCTCTGTTATCTTTTTTTATTGGCACTGCACACTGTAACCGGATGCCTCGAGTGTTTTTTCTTTTTTCTTTTCATAAGTTTAGATGTTGATAATACTTTCCTGTTTAAAGTGACACGGCTTCTCTCTTGCAGAGCCTACTGCACTGTGAAGGTGTTAACAACCAGAGTTACATCTGTGAGTCCGGACACTGCTGCGGGAATTCTCAGTGCTGCAGCTACTACTATGAGCTCTGGTGTAAGTATCCTGCCTCTACTTCATTTGACTTTTTTGTTGTTTTGCTATATTTAGCGGTGTACTACAATTATGCTCCATCGCTTTTTATGCTTCCCTCGGATGAACTGGTTAGATTTTGGAGGTCAAAGGTCAAGGTCACTCTGACCTGACATGCGTCCATTCTCGTGAATGCGATATCTCAGGGACACACTGAGCAAATTTATTTCAATTTGGCACAAAGGTCCGCTTGCACTGAACTGATGACAGGGATTCAAAATGTAACATGACTGGTTGGCAGAGGCATACAGCCGCAACGTGGTAAGTCTAGTTTAAAATTAACAATTTGGGAACACAACTGATAATGTCATCATACCTCCACCCTCTACTATCGAGAGATGGGAGGAAAAAGTGCAGTATAATATTTAGCTACTACCTTTATTCTGTAACTACTGATGGCGAATCGGTGAACAATCTACAAAAGCCCTGAGGCTCATCAGTACCTTCTTAGTGATAAAGTACGGGCACTTTTTATTGAAGGAGGTGCGACACAACCATGTCCGGCTCAAAGCAGACATAAAGCCATCCTCACCTGGTTTATATTTTGTTTCAGCATCAGGTGAAACACATCCAGCCTGTGTCACAGATTAGATGAGGAGATCAGTGAGACCTCTCAGAGCCAATCAACAAGTGCCCCGTGCAGAACAACACGTAAGACGTGTCACGTTTAATTAAGCCTTGGCCAGGTGGAGAGGCTGACTGCCGAGCCCCAGGTACAATGTGCATCACAACTGTGGCGTGACGACTGCCAGCACAGCAAAGACAGATCCCCAAACGGAGCACTACTGATCCACAAAAAATACTGGGTGTGAACACTTGCAACCCTGCAACTAAATATGAAAGAAAGTCATACAACTGAGATTCAGGGGCATTCTGTTGAGAGGCCTGGTGGTGTGACCTGACCATACCCGGTTTGGATCCAGCACAGATACAATTTTGGACTCAAATATCCCGTCAGGAGTCACTTGAAGAGTTTCTTGGTTGACCAAATGGTGACATCAGACGCTGAAATGATGTGCAGGATGTCATTCTTCCCAGCGAGCAGAGTGGGTACAACTTACAGGTGGGTGGAAAATACATTGACCCATACATGAGCAATGTAACCTTAATTTTAAAGAAGTTATTTGATATGTCTTTTTTTTTTTTCAGATGCAGCTGACAATGATGTGTTTGGAGCTACAGAGCTGAAAGCTGCTCATCTGGACGTCAGATGACGAGCTGGAATTTGACAAAGACAACACAGATGCACACATGAAACTCTACAAACATGTTTATTTTTCACTTCCTAGATTAGAGGATAGATTTTGTTGCAAGGAGGATCAAGCTTTGGTAAAAAGAAACTTTATGTTTAGTTTAATCTCAAGCACTTTTAGCCATACTCCGGACTGCCATAAAATACTTGAGTGGTGATAGGTCATCTTGAGTTATAAAAACACCTAAAATAAATTCTATTTGGGTTTTTAAGTGTCCCAGTTCCTTTTCTTTCCCCACCGTAAAAAAATGAATGTCTACCGTAAAACAATCTTCAGCTCTTAACTTGTTGAATGTCATGTATTAGCTGTACCTCATTCCCATTTTTGAACATGTTAACGTGATGTACTGTAAGGACATGTGTAAATTCAGTATTAAATATCTTACTTCACACAGGTTGTGTTTGAAGAGTTTTCTTGAAAGGTCTGTGACAATGTAGCCTCAATTGTTTCATGAGGCAGCCATGGAATAAGATATTTGAACGTGTCGCTGTCTAATCTCTGTCAACAGATTTTGCAATCATATCATCTGGTTCCTGTTTGCATTCTGAGTTGTATTGACCAATCACGTTCAAGCAGGCTTTGGTTGAATGCAGGTAAACAATCCGCGTGGAGAGCAAAAGCGGCGGAGCGCATTGGCCAAAAAACAATATAGGAACTCACCGGCTATCATCTCAAGATGATGCGGCTTTTTATTGGTCCAAAATTAGCTTGTAAACTGGCTGCTTGTGAAACAATCCAGTCGAACAAGCCGTCTCTCAACTCTGGAAGTCTTGGCCTGGATAACCGCTGGTTACACCGGAACCCAAGAAATGAATCCCCTTGCCCCCGTAGGGTTATCCATCGTCAGGCCGATAGCCGATGGGCTCTTTGATTGCGTCTTGTTTTTTTTCAAAATTCTTAAATGATCAAGTCACTATGATTTTATATGATTAGTTGCGTTATGTTAACTCACATTTACTGCATACATGGGATTTTAAGCCACCAAATGAGCTTGAAAACCAGTTCCATAGAAAAAGACATTTCAGACTAATGCATTCAATCTTTGCCTGTTCTCAGAGAGAAATTAAGCTATTTCCTTTTTCAGTAAGTCATATCACATGTAGATGATACTCGGATACAATCATCTGCATGTTGCTGCATGATCAAAAAAAAAAACATTTAATTCTTTGAGACTTTCAGAGTCTGATCAAATGCATGTTTCTAAAATGTCACTTTCTTTGTAACTGGATTCCAACTTATTTGGCATATAGATTAATGTATGAACTGTTATTACTGCACGCTATATTATTATCTGTGCCCTTTGAGGCAGTTTATTTTCTGTTTAACACTGGTAAGATATCTAAAACCATACTCTTAGACCGTATATCACAATTTAGGCCGATTTGGGTTATGTTGTTTTATTTCTTCAGGTAGTCCAGGGTGTGACTGCCGTACCAACCACATGTGAATAAGAACTAGACTGATCTATTGGCCATTATTTACTTGACCTGAAAATCTTTGAAAAAGGCTGAATTGGTATATCTTAGTGACCGCTCAGCAGAGAGCCACTGTACTGAGTACCACACGGGATAGCTTGAACTCCTATTTTACAGAGAAACCCGTAGCCTTGCCCTGTAGTCCTTGAAGTGAGGTTCCCACATTTGTTTGCGTCAACGTAGTGGCATGCCATTCCTTTGAAACAAACAGTGTAGATCTATCTATCTATTTTGTTGTCAAGTTCCACTGTAAACACACAACATGACGGTGTCGATCTTCCTCTCACTTCAGGGTTTTGGTTGGTTTGGGCGATAATCTTCCTTTTGAGCTGCTGCTGCGTGTGTCACCATCGCCGCACCAAACACCGGCTGCAGCAGCAGCAACGGCAGCACGAGATCAACCTCATCGCGTACCGCGAAGCACACAACTACCCTTCTGTGCCCTTCTACTTCAGTAAGAGATGCTGTACCACTCCGACACAGACACACACACACACACACACACACACACACACACACACACCATGATGATTAAACCTGATGTGAAACTTTGTTTTGGCTTGTATGCATTTCACACCTATGGATTATATTCACGACTGACAATTACTTTGAACGGATATGAGTGCTGAGTACTTAAAGCTTCACTAATCAACACGGTCATATTAACAATGAGTATATCGTGTGAAAGGGGTTGCTTAATGACACAATGAGAATCATCACCCGACTCTGCAGTTCTCTGCAACTCTATGGAGTTATTTAGCGTCTTTCAGCTCATTTGTTTTGTTTTGTTTTTTCGGCTCGCAACTTCGATGTTTCCGTTGAGTCTCACTGCTCTCATCTACTACGTTGTCAGCTGCAACAAGCAAAACGTTCTGGTCAACATAGTGGAGCATTTAGCAGCTAACGAGACAGATGTTTTTCTCAGTAGTTGGAGCTGAAAGTAGAGTGAATATCTACTAACTACTGAATATCTACTAACTAACGACTAACATTGGTCAGGTAGACAGAAAACACCACTCCACATGAATGCTAATGTTGTGTTTGTAGCTGCCCCCGAGTGGCAAAAAAAGAAAGAAATTGACTTAAAGTAGATGAATTCTACTTTGTGAACATCCATTCACACCAACTAGTGTTAGCGTTGTAATTACAGACACAAGTTAATTCAATACACTGAACATAAATGTGTGGATACCATCAGTAAAACTAAACCTTTGTAATAGTTTTGATTTTAATTCATTAGAAACTGAGCAGGGTGTCATTTTTCTCAAAAGTTGACATTATATTTGTTCATGCAGGTTCACTTATCATTGTCAAATCGGCTCGAGTGAGTAAATAAGGCCTCCTGATCAGAATATCAGGTTTATATCCACATTGATGTAAAGTATTAATAGTTTTGTCTGGTTTATTAAAGGGAGGTCCTTCTCCTATCTCCCCCAAACATCTTAGAGCGGAGGCATTGTCACACTGCACACATTAATCATCTGCTTTGTAAAAAACAAACAAAAAAACTGCTTTGTTGTGCGGAAGCATTTTTTGGTACCCAGCGAACATAATGTCATACCGGTGCACACAGTATATAAATTGTTTAGTCATTAAATCTGTTTGTATACATTTTTATTACATGACCTCATTACTCGGCCTCCCAGCTGCAGCGTATGACTCACAGTACTCCTGTGTCAGGTCTGATGTAGAGGTCAAGATGTAGTCCAGTAGCTTCCTTCATTGTTTCTCTAGAGAACTTGGGGCTGGAACCTGGAATAATCATTTTCAAGAATTTCTAATCGGTAGTTTTCTAGTTAAATCAAACTAAGGAATTTAAAGCTAGTGACAAACAAAGCAGTGGTCATTGGCTAAAATGTAATGTTTGCACTGACATGTATCCCTGTTTTCACACCGAAAGAAGA
Source organism: Ophiodon elongatus (assembly GCA_016806645.1). Classification (NCBI taxonomy): domain Eukaryota; kingdom Metazoa; phylum Chordata; class Actinopteri; order Perciformes; family Hexagrammidae; genus Ophiodon; species Ophiodon elongatus. Next base: position 119,312 of record JACSYO010002144.1, read on the forward strand.
CACACAAAATCTTCCCTGTTTGCATGCCCCAGTTTTCAGGAAACGGCCTGCATTGCTCTCCTGGTACCTCGCCAGTGTTGCAACACCATCTCGCACAGTGCTGCACCGGCCTTCAGCACAGAATTGACCCAGAAATGAGCTTGTTTTGTCACATTTTTTCCGCCTATTGCTTTGGGAATGTTTGAATAGTGGTCTGGGAAGTTCATTGAGGTCGTACTGAAATTTGTTGGGGTCAGCCGGTGTTTATTTGAAGGGAAAACTAACCCATGTACATTTTGCTTGCCCTGTGAAATGTATTTAGTTGTGTACATTTTTTTGTGCATTTGCAAATGTATGTTTTTTCTCTCTTCAGGGTTTCTGCCCAACTACCTCCTGCCTGACTACGAAGAGGTGGTCAACCGGCCGCAGACTCCTCCCCCGCCCTACAGTGCCTTACACACTGGCCCGTCCTCAGTGGCTTCTAGCCCGCTGGCTCATGAGCAGCAGGAGGGACACTGTCCAACCATCCAGTCCACTCCGGTGCCCCCGGTCTCTGACACTCTGTGTTGCAGACCCAGCATAGAGGAACCACAACCCCCGACCTTAGACTTAAGGCCAAAGCCTGACAACAAGCCCATGCAGACAGCACAAGAGTCAGGCATGATACTGCTGTCAGACGGGCTCAACAATACGGAGGGACTTACCAGCCAGGAGAAAAGAAGTGAAAGTGGGGACGACTCCTGCAAGGACCCACTGCTGAAGAACCTGTCAGAGGGTTCTGCTGAGGACAAAGATCGACTCCCCAATGGAAGGAGGAGGCGATTCACAGGAGACTCTGGGATTGAGGTGTGTGTGTGCAGCACACGGGGGAGCAGCGGTTTTAGTGGAGCTGGAGGGACAGGCCAGGAAGGCAAGGAGTTGAGGGAGCTAGAGAGCCTGCTGGGGCGCGAGGAAAATGACGAGGAGGAGGTGGGCGACTTCTGCGACAGCTGCGGCCATCGAGCCTCCTTCGGTGTAGAGGAGGAGCAAACGCTGGGCGGCCTGGATAGGCGGGTCGCACGTGGGTCGTCTGGACCTCCCCAGCCGGCTCACCAGATAGGCAGCGCCTCGCTCCACCCTCCAGTGTGCCTCCTCCTCCACACCATCAACGAGCAAGAGGGGCCGCACCACAGTACCAGCACTGAGCCGCAGGGCTGAAACGCAGTCAGCACGCAGTCGTGTCATAGAGGGAAGGAGAGAACACTTGAGACAGAGCATGGAGGCCTATGCTTTTGTATCTGAGCAAGTGTTCTATGTCTAAATACTTTCTGAGTGAGTATTTTATCAATGTGTGCATCTTAGATAAAACAGGTGTGGGAGCAGGAAGTGGAATCTCAACAACATATGACTGAGATCCAAAGTTTGAGAAAGCCTGCTCCTCCTCCACACACTGGAACAGTGGCCTTAACCTGTGTATTTTGTGGTTATGTTTGGGCAGTCCAAGCCCTTTAACAGCCTGTGGCAATTGAGACTTCTCACGCGCGCGCACACACACACACACACACACACACACACACACACACACACACACACACACAGAGTCCTTCAGTTGTATCTCTTTTGCAACGGGAGCTACTGACGCACAGTGAAAGATGAAAGCTGGGACGCCAGGCCAGGACGTTCTCTGCTCTCCTCACCAGGTGCTTGCAACAATTCTGGAAAGCCATTCTCTATAGGCACAGAACTACGTAGTAAAAAAAAAAAACCCAGCAGGAACATTTTGGATGAGTGCAATGTGGATTTACCACAGTGTGCGCTTATGCAAACTGGTACTGTCCAGGGACACAAGAACAAGACTGTGTGGGACGTCCCGTTAAGAGTCAGAATTCTTAAGTGCTTTTTCAGCAATTAAAAACCGCTCTGCCTTGTATCTGTTTTTGTTGCTCTCTATCTGCCCCGCTAGTGATAGAGAAGTATAAGTGCATTTACAAATCGTATTGTGAGCAGTTCCTATTTTGCACAAAGTGTATTTATCTTTATAAATTAAGCTTTAAGCTTATAAAAAAATAAAACTGAAAATGTGTTCATTATTTCAGTCTTAACTTGCAGTACATGACTTGATGTCTTTAGTGGGTTTTGTTGCAACATCTGTAACAAATGGACATCCGTAGATTGTCAGTATGGAATGCAACAGATTCACTTTGTAAACAATCATTTTTTATTAATTTAATAAATGTTTGTAGTCCGTGCCTACCCAAGAAAAATGCAGAACTTGACGAACAATAATACGCTTCAGTGAAACTGAGAGACCATAACAAAGCAGGTACCAAAAACAGGAAAAGAATAAAAGGCTTCTTAGAGATTACAGCTGAGATGGGCAACGTCAGACCTCAAACTTTGTGTGTCAGCCACTTCAATAGATTTCCGCCTTCACCAGCTATACAGTATGAAACATTTACACTCTTTGTTTGGATTTTCATAGTCGCACATCATTTTACCATGCTTTTGTTATGGTATTCATTAATTAAACTATTATAGGATCTTGCTGAATAGTCCATTAAGGCTGATTTCAGTCAACTGGACTAGTGTGATTTTCACCTACGTACCGTAGGATTTTTTTTTTTTTTACGAAAGTGTGGCCCTGTCAATCTTTTGCAATTCTCCTAATCAATCTGAGAGGAAATGCTCCTAATAGCCTAAAATATTTGTTTAGTGTTTGTGTATATTCATCCCATAGTCAACTTTATATGAAGGTAATTATCCCATAATGTCACCAACAAAATGCCAACAGCTAACAGCTGCGTCCTGTTGACTGGAAAACCTGTTTAGGGACTTAGGTTTTAGTTCATTAATTTAGTTTTGATTAATAAATAAATAAAAATAAGCAAAGAATCAGACAAGGTTATAAAACAGTTTGATAGTCGTCTTTGGTTATGCTTAATATCTGAATATCTATGAACAAGAATTTACGTTCAAGATTATTTTAACAGGCAATATTTATAATAGTGCGGATTGAAAACAAAGACCACATAGTTCCATTATATGTATCTTCTCAATGCCTTTATGAGCTTGACTGCTTTAAATCTAACCTTTTAATCCAAATCTTACAGGAGCTTTAATAAAGTAGATGTTGATTGTTGATGAATGTACCATGGAAAATGCCACTGATTATATGATGAGCTTTCTGTATGAAACTTTTACAAATTATGTGAAATATGAGTTTGCCCACTCCCTGAAACTAACTGGAATATGGTCATGCTACATGTCATTGTATCATGCAAATGGTTTTTGTTTTCAGATTTCCTTGGAGCACCCTAGAATGTCTGCAAAGCACAAATGTTTCCGCCAATTATTCTCACAGATTTATATATTTACCCTAAAACAATCTAACAGAAGATGTCTCTCAAAACTTCGAGCACAAGTTACATTGTAACAGGAACTTTCTGTATTTACATTACGATGATTGAATCTTACCCATGAATGCCTCAACACATTCTTAAGTGCTTTATATGTTAATGCTTTTTTGTGACCTAGAAAGTGATATTGTGTGATTGTGGTACATGTAGTACCAAGACGAGCTATTTTTTCATATCGGCTGAATCCTTTAAAAAAAATATTGGAACTGTAAAAAAAATTCTGAACCACTTTATATTTGAAAATGTGTATAATATTCTGTAACATGTTTGTGAACCAAATAGTTGCTTTCATAAGTTTTATGAAATTATTAGCTTTATTGTTATGGACAGATTTTTTTCTTCTCATTATGGGTATTATTTTTTCTGTTAAGAAAAGATTGTTCTTCTTCTCAACGACTTAAGTCGTGTGAAGGGTACGTGTGACTAACAATACAGTAGATAACTTGTTATCTCGTTGTTACCTAAGACGCGGTTTCTTTCTTCTATGTGTGTGTAAGGTGGTCTTGCACATATTCTTTGAATGTTCTGATTACAAGCCATTTATTACAACAAACAAGCTGGATGTATGTTCAATAAACATGCCCTTTTAAAATCAAGCTGGCCCATTTGAAGTTTATTAACTATACTATATAATATTACATGACCTTTGACAATATATTGGTCTTCGGACTGAACGTGCTGCACCGGGGTCCAGGCTGTGCTCTCCAGGAGGAAGTCAGCTGTACACAGTCACATGAATATTGTGTGCACATGCTGAACGCCTTGCTCTCTGCACATCGTGGACTTTGACTCAGTCTTCGGGGACATGGCTGATGGACACAGGTGAGAAACCCCTCAGCAACACATGCCTTGTGTCTTATTAATCCTAGTTTCACGTCACGTTAACGTTAGCCTTATGAAACGGGGTCATGACCCGCGACGTCAACGTGAGACGGTACCAGCTGTTTTACAGTAACGTTGACGTTACATTACGTTGATGACGTAAGAACGCGTAACTGTAGACTTGTGGAGTAAAGTTTTAAACATTCCTTAGCTTCAGTTAGCTGGCTACGTCAGTTAGCATCTGGCTAACAGCTAGCTAACTAACGTACCGCTTCGTGCAATTTGAAGTTAACGAATGAAACCTTTTGTTTTTAAAGTGCCCGTGAAGGAGGCTTCGTTGATACCACCATTCACGTGGACGTCAAGGTATCACGTGCATCACCTTTTATACTGTATGTCAGAGGGGTCGCTAGTCTGAGTGTAGAGCTTTAGCTTTACGTTAATTAACGTGAGCTGAAACACTGGCTACTTTTATTAAAACATGCTCCCTGTTCTTGAGTAGCAGCTAATGCTGTTGAGGTGAATTCACCGACCGAAGTACAGCAAGTATCGCTACGCCGACTGATGTCAACCTGCTGTGCGACGAGGACCAACCACAGCTATCTTTTCTGCTCTGAAACAGGATTATTACGGCAAAGTGCTGAAGAAAACCGCCGACCTGAAGAGCAATGCCTGTGTGGCTCCGGCCAAACCCATCCCCGCCTTCATCCGCCGGGCTCTGGAGAAAGTGCACCCTGAAGTCACCGCCAGGTCACTGGACTGTTGTCCCACTCTCAGTTTGTTGCTTCAGATGTGTTGACACCGCGACAGTCACTGATCCACAGATGCTTACAGTGGGTGTCCTTTCCCCTCAGGTACTATGGCTGTGGGCTGGTGGTGCCAGAGTGCTTGGAGGGCTGCAGGATACTGGACCTGGGCAGTGGAAGTGGAAGGGACTGCTACATGCTGAGTCAGCTGGTTGGCGAGAAGGGCCATGTCACTGGCATTGACATGACCGAGGACCAGGTAATGTGCATCAGCATCACAATATGGCCACTGTGCATTGCACAGCAAGCTGACAATGATGTATACAGAAAAAGAAAAAAAATAGCTCCCCTGGGACTGTTGGTGAAGGCTGTCACTGTCTTGCAAACAACAGCTTTCCCATTCTGGATTTAGAGAGACAAGATTCTGCTCCCCAGTATGCACAAACTGCTTAAGACTCAAACTGCAAATACAGTTTTAAATGCAACAATGTGCTCTCTTCTAGCTTGACGTGGCCCGGACATATGTGGACTATCACGTGAAAGAGTTTGGCTACAAGAAGCCCAATGTTAGTTTCGTCCAGGGCTACATTGAGGCCCTGACAGAAGCGGGTTTGGAAAAGAGCTCATTTGATATCATTATGTACGAGGCCATTTACTCTCTCTTTGTTTTGTAATTTTATGCTTTGTAATTCTAAAGAAAAGCTGATTTTTCTTCCACAGTTCCAACTGCGTGGTGAATCTCTCTCCAGACAAGAAGAGAGTTCTGGCTGAAGCCTACAGCGTGCTCAAGGTACACTAACTTTGAGCTGACCTTTGGCCTTTCTTCACAATCTCATCAAACATGATGACAATGCTGTGACAAAAGGCAAAAAAGAAAATTGTTCGTGAACCATTAAACCTATTAGTCTATGTAGTTTGCATTGATATTCACGACATGCATTGTTTGACTGTTGATCTTTAGGATGGAGGTGAGCTGTACTTCAGTGACGTCTACAGCAGTGGAAGACTAACAGAGGAAATTAAAAATCACAAAGTCCTGTGGGGTGCGTCAAATTAATATCCTACTGCCATAAAAGCTCACAGACACGTGCCAGAATATCAGAATGTAATTCCTCTTTGCAGGGGAGTGTCTTGGTGGAGCGCTCTGGTGGAAAGACCTGCTGCAGTTGGCTGAAGAAGTGGGCTTCAGCCCACCACGGCTGGTTACAGCCAGCGTCATCACGGTTGATAACAAAGAGCTGCAGGACGTTCTGGGTTTGAGACTTTTTTTAACAAGATAATCTTCACTATGATTTTTAAGGATCAGTTGTTAATTGTACAGGGGATATGTCCCACAAAACATTATAGATTGTTGTTGAGATTGATGCATTTCGTAATTCTTTCGTACCTGTTCTGGCAATACAGGGGACTTCAAGTTTGTCTCTGCCACATACCGGCTGTTCAAGGTCCCTAAAGGCAACACCAAGCCCTGTCAGGTCATATATAACGGGAGCATTACAGGGGTAGAGGACAGCTTCCAGTTTGACTGTCAATACACATTCAAGGTCTGCACATCCCACAGTACGAGAACAGCTCAATATCTTCAGCTCATGCACTGTATGCAAGTGATGTCCAATGTGAGTGTATTTCGCAGGTCGATAATGTGGTGGAGGTTGATGGAGAGGTGGCCACCATCCTGACCCAGTCCAGATTTACGGAAGACTTCACTCTCCAGCCACCGGGACAGCCCCGTGAGCCCTGTGGAGCCAAACCTAAGGTCAGCTTCACAACTTAATTCCGGGAAATGTCTTTGTGCGATTTTCCTTTGAGCACTAGAGGTCAGTGTGTTGGTCGTATCCATTTCAAGTGTGTGACACACCCAGAGAGCCCCACTGTCTAAACTGTGCACATAGTCACACACGCATGTGTGCACCAGGACGCATGCTGCAAGTTCTTACACACACAAACACTCACATACCCACTCAAACATACGTACGCACACATCCACACGCACAAGGTCAAGCAGCTGTCTTGGAGTCATAACCAGACTGTGGAGTCATGCTGGGGAACCTTGAACAGGAAGGAATGTTCTCTTTTCAGCTAATGGAATGCCATCTTATCGGCGCTCGTGGTCGTCCTGTGCACACACACACATCTACAAACACCACTATATGTTTTTCAGTGACTACCCTAATGCTGTAATCACTCATGATATTTTATTCTGCTATTGAAGGGTTTCTGTTTTTGTTTTTTTGTGGGGAAAAGAAGTCAATTGACATTTTCAGTGATGTATCTAAATTGGTCCCAGGGTTTAGCCTTTGGACTGCCCCTATGAAGTGAAATCAGGTCCGGGATACTTTTCTCTAATCAACACGGCTAGTTGGTGATAATAGTAATAAAAGGCCTTTGTTCGTGTTCTTGAAAGCACAGCTACTGTGAAATACTAATTTAATGAACAACCAGTGTGTGATAAAGGAGACACTGATACCAGGTGTAAACATGCATTTGAAAGCTCAGTGTACCTCAACCTTTATTCTGCCATTATATAAAATGTTCAGCATAATAATCAGTTTAATGCTAGAAATCAGAAAAGGTGAGAATTAACTTTTCAACTTTTCTAAATTCCTTACAAACTGTCTTGCAAGAAGGTATTATGCATGTGATACTTGAACAGAAGTGGATGTAGTGAACTCCTACTGATTTCTACCTTGTTGAACTACTGACACAGGCAGGCATTGTGGATCCTTTTGAGCTGGTCCTTCAGCTGGAGAAACAAAGTCCAGGTCCGGCCACAGGGGGGTGCTGCAGCACACAGTCCGCTGCCTGCTGCAAATGATGATGGGAAGAGCACTGAGAAATACAGGCCCAGCATCATACTGTGTATGAATAATGAAAGCTCTTCAAATGCACTGACTCAAATTATGCCTTATGATGCAATTGCATTATGTTGTGTCTTATTACCATTTGAAATGAGATTTCAGCTATTAAAAGGAATCACTTACACATAAACATGTGTCCTATTGATGTTCTGTGCATACTTGCTTATCAATTACTTGAAAAACAGAAAGGACTGGAAAGGTTAATTTAATTTATTTGACTAATAAATAATTAAAATGCCCACAGATTCAAAACCTGTACATAATCTTGAACAGTATTGATGCATTTTTTTATAGGGCTATTTGTCCTATTTGTGTACAATCTTAAACATCTGAATTATGTATCTATGTCGTTTACACCTTCATCACGACTTTTCCACCTGTGTTGTTATACCTCAAATTATATTGATTTCTTTAGGCCGTATATATTGGCAGGTTTTGCATTAGTGTGAGCTTCGCAGAAGTGTTCACACTAATATCAGCATTATTATGTTAATTAGTCTTATTTCTGTTATAGGACAAATATAATTGTAATTATTAATATTTGCACATATAATATTGTGAATTATTTACACCAGTATTGCATGAGGTGCCTTTAAGCCAAGAACAAGTCTGCAAGGTATATAGTTGATATGAAATAGGCCTTTTGTAGTCGTCACTGATGAATACACACTTTCTCTGAAACTATATACTATAGGCAATGGTTCATAACCTAGGTATTGAGACACCACATGGAGTCTGAAAATATATACTCTTTTTTTTTTTTTTTTTACAACTTTTCAATAATTATGCTTTATCTCATGAAATACAGAAGACTTTCTTCAGGCCTCTTAAAATTATTCAAAGAAAACAATCTGAGAAGGAGATGTAGTCTCAATATACATATACAATATACATTATAAAGTAGTATTTATTTCTGCATATTGTACTGCATTATATTGTGCAGTAGCTCATGTTACTGTGTCTATCTTTATTGATGTGTACTTTCTTTTTTACGAGTCCATTGTAATCATGTACAATCAATCATGTTATCTCCTGTAGTAGGACGTATGATTAAAAAAGTCAGCAGAGTCTCGACCGTCTCTTAACATGAGGTGCACTTGTTTTGGAATTTGATTGGCCGAGGAGGCTGCGCACGCCCCGCCCCCGGGCCAACGGCCTCCGCTGATTGGTCGCCGTCGTCGCCTGTCTCGGGGACATCAGGGGAGGCACGAGTTGGCCCATAAGCCTGCGCTCGCGAGTCATCAGTGTCGGACACGTAGTGGGAACGAGCAGGTCCCGATGCACAAGTCACGGCAACCCTCGGCGGAGATGAAGGCGGACTCCGACTGGCTCTGATTTTTAAAAGCCCTTTTCATTCAGGAGGTTGGTTGCCAATGGTTGTCGATATGGCAGAGCCGTCACCCCGAGCGCCCACCGCTGCAAAAATGGCGTCACTTAACCGGGTCCGAGCTTTGGCGATGATTTTCTTGACTGTCACCGGCTGTTGTGTCACCCCGACAAGTGGCAAGGACGGGTCCGAGGAGACCGTCATCATAGGGCTCCGGCTGGAGGACACGGACGACATTTCCTTCATGGACCGGGGCTACCTGCGCGTGAGTGAGCGGTCCCGGGTGAAGTTGAGGGTGTACGGGCAGAACATCAACAACGAGACCTGGTCCAAGATCTCCTTCACGGAACACGAGCGCAGCCGGACGGTGGGGAGCCTTGACAGCTCCTGGGGGGATAACCAGAGCCAAGAGGACTCGTCCGGCTTGCATCCCTGCGGCATTAGGACTTCGGATATAATTATACTGCCCAGCATCATCCTGAGCCGAAAGACGTCCGGAATAGTCGAGATCGAGGTCAAACCGCTGCGCAAGACGGAGAGGAGTAAGTCGTATTACCTTTGCATCGCCACCGCGACGCCGGCCGTGGGCGGGATGCACGACCCGTGGACGGAGAACACCTGGATCTACCACGACGGGGACGACACCAGAGTGATCGTGGTGGAGGAGAAGAAGTTCCTGCTGCCCTTCTGGCTGCAGGTCATCTTCATCTCCATGCTGCTGTGCCTGTCGGGCATGTTCAGCGGGTTGAACCTGGGGCTCATGGCCCTGGACCCCATGGAGCTGCAGATAGTCCAGAACTGCGGCACGGAGAAGGAGAAGAATTACGCCAAAAAGATCGAGCCGGTCCGGAGCCAAGGGAATTACCTGCTTTGCTCGCTGCTGCTCGGCAACGTGTTGGTGAACACCACGCTGACCATCCTGCTGGACGACATCGCCGGCTCGGGCCTGATCGCGGTGGTCATGTCCACCATTGGAATAGTCATTTTTGGGGAAATCGTGCCCCAGGCCATCTGCTCCAGGCACGGCCTCGCCGTCGGGGCCAACACCATCTTCCTCACCAAGTTCTTCATGCTGCTCACCTTCCCGGCCTCGTACCCGGTGAGCAAGCTGCTCGACTACCTCCTGGGACAGGAGATCGGGACCGTGTACAACCGGGAGAAGCTTCTGGAGATGCTGCGCGTCACGGACCCTTACAACGACCTGGTGAAGGAGGAGCTGAACATCATCCAGGGCGCGCTGGAGCTCAGGACTAAGACCGTGGAGGACGTGATGACGCCGCTGAGAGATTGCTTCATGATCCCCGGGGATGGCACCCTCGACTTTAACACCATGTCTGAGATCATGAAGAGCGGCTACACGCGCATCCCGGTCTTCGAGGGCGAGAGGTCCAACATAGTGGATCTGCTCTTCGTCAAGGACCTGGCGTTTGTGGACCCGGACGATTGCACCCCTCTCAAAACCATCACAAAGTTTTACAGCCACCCGTTACATTTTGTGTTCAATGACACCAAGTTGGATGCAATGCTGGAGGAGTTTAAAAAAGGTGAGACAACTAGATAGAGTGCACTGATTATAATTTTTGGGATATTATTATTCTGATGCCAAATGAAAAGCTCACTACACAAGAGTAGCCTCCTCGTTTTCAGTTCAATCTCTCTCCACTCCCTAGTGTCAAAGGTCATTGCACAAGCTGGTTGGCCTTTCACCTGTCCACCCCTTGGATTTCGGAGGGTTTGTAGACGGGTGAATTACTTCAGGTAGTAGTGAAGGCCTGTTCTGCTCTGTCCATCAAAAGGTCAAGGTGCGTGAGTGAAGCTTCATAAAATGAATGAATAAAAGGGGGGAGGAGAATTTGTGTCTCCTTGATTTCACAAGAAATTCCAAGTAGTGAAGGGGAAAACAAGAGAAGGGTTGTTTGGGCATTTCTTATCTGGCCCTCCTCACAAAGCACTGAAGCAGCCACATCAGTAGTGAGGTGCACCGGCCACTTCCTGTGAGGAGGAGGAGGAGGAGGAGGAGGAGGAGGAGGAGGAGGAGTCGCCGTCGTTATCTTTCTCCATCGCTTCCATTCAGTGTTAATGTTCACACGGTTTCTCTCTCCTCTTGCTTTCCTCCTCTTACCTTCCCCTCTCATTCAGTCTTTTTGCTCTTTCCCCTCCTCTCTCTCTCTCTCTCTCTGTGTCTCTCTCTCTCTCTCTCTCTCTCTCTCTCTCTCTCTCTCTCTCTCTCTCTCTCTCTCTCTCTCTCTCTCTCTCTCTCTCTCTGTCTCTCTCTCTCTCTCTCTCTCTCTGATTTGTGAATGCATTAGGACATGTGGGAATGGTGCAACGGCAGTGCTAAGGTTATCAGGTGGGGGCATCTTGTTTGAGAACCTGCTTAAATCCCTCTTTACCTCTCTGGTGCTTGCCTCTGAATGATGGTGGCGATAACTCCTTTTGTCCAGCCCTGGAATGCAGTCGTGTGGATAATGAATAACAGCCTCTAACACCCTCGAGCCCCCCATGTTTTTGTGTGTGTGTGTGTGTATGCGCATGGCGTTTGAGAATGATGTTTACCTCACCCGCGGTTTACCTGGCGTTTTGCATAGCCCTCCCCCTCTACGTTGTAGCCTCTGACTAAGTTATTCCTCACAGGATGTCCAGATTTGATGCTGGTCTGTTCTATCTTTAGGCCCAGAGATGCATCTACAGGAGTAACCCAGTGACACACGGGCACACCTGTACAGCAACTCATTCATCAATACTTAAAATACAGGGGGAAACGCATGAGTGGCGCATTGCGTTACTTTAAGAGGATTAATTGGGAGGAAAACAGAGCAAATCATTGAGCTCCATTACCAGAAATTAGGTGTAGTTCTCCATGCCAACTTAGCATTACATAATAAACCAGTTAGGGGGGGGTGGGGGGGGTTGTTTGTTTTCATCACAGTTGACTATTTACAGACATGCACTAGCAGCAGGTCAGTTCCCTTGACCTTATTGATCTTTCTTTTTTTTTTTTTAGACTAAGAAAGTTTAACAGAATATAAGTGTTACAGAAGAGCATTGTGACATGTTCTGGTACATTATTGCAATAACATTATTACCAAATATGATCCTTGCAGTACCTCTCACCTAACTTGTTACACTGGACTGTGAACATCTGATGGCTGACATGTTGTTTTTATTTTAAGTGTTGTGGCTGTTCTCTGACCTGTGACTGAAAAGAAAGAACAGAAGGAATAGAGGCATCAGCAGACATCCAGCCACTTCAATCGAACGTCACACAGCGGCATCACGTTGAATTCAATGACGCATACAAATACAATTTTAGCTCCTACGGAAACTTTGAATCGTTGATTTGAAGCAGCGAGAGCTGTGAGTGTGCTGCGCTGATGCAGCATCTGTGACTGATCACAGTTTACGACGCGTTCGTCGGGTGTTTTGAACACACATTCTGATTCTAGTGTCATTTTTGAACAAAAGTAAATTATGATGAAATATTGGAGTTTAACTTCATTACTCTTAAAGGAGCTGTCACGATACATGGTTCAGCAGTAATGCTAAACTTTCACTAAATGAACTTTTAAGTGAAGTGGAGTAATGTAATGTAGTATGGAATAATATCTGGAAAAAAAGTCTTATAGCCGGTGTATAAGCAGCATATTGTTATATAATATCAAAACTTTTACTCCTGATTTCCAGCATATCCGTTTTATCCAAGTCATTTGGCTCCAATACTAGTCTGACACTTGTTGAAGAATAGCCTGTATTGTGAATCTGCATTGTTACTGTTTACTCAAGTCAGATTTTATTTAGTGAATCCCGTGTGCGTTTCCTCCCGCTACAAGACGAAACCCGGCATGTTCACCTCGTGTTGGCAACCCAGTTCATAAGGGTCCAGTCCCGGGGTCAGCGTGTTTCTGCGGCTGGCCCTGCGCCAGAGGGAATTCGCCGTCAGCCTCTCATGGAAGTTATAAGCAACTGTTGTAGGGAGGGCTGCGGGGTCAAAGTTCCCCGTCAATCTGGCTCTGGTCGCAGCACACACTCAGTTCAAAGTGCTTTGTATTGTAAGTCATTGTTAATTAATTTGATGCCGCTTGCGGAGCTGCATAGTCGTCTGAAGTCTGCCACAAAAAACGAAAGACAAAAAACTCATATTAGAGACTGTGCCGGAGCATTTGGTATAAACTTTCTGGTGGTTTTCTCTTTTGCAGTGGTGGACACGTAGGATCTGCTTCGCCACTCCACTCGTAGGAGTTATATCATTTTGGTGTACAATCTACTCCGAGATCACACGGATTTAATGTTGTCCTGAAAAAAACCACTTTCTTGGTAGTGAAAATAAAGTGCGCATCCCGACCGTGAAACATTCTGATTCCCCCGGCTCGACCCAGACCCTAGGTTAGGGGTTACACTGAGATTCATGCAGGAGCTTTTTAATTCAGGCAGACACCCCTCTGGAAACTTCTGACCCCCTTCATTAATTGCTCTCCGTCTGCGATTGCAACAATTACTGTCATGCAGGGGCTGCTTGTCAAGCTGCAGGTTTAGCGGTTAATGAGTGGGACAGCGTGTGCCATTTGGGACCAAAGCAAGCGGTCGAGTCCGAAACAGGAATTCAGATGCCCTTCTGACTTTGTGATATTCCTGAAAGTGAAAATGACTCACTCTCTCACCCCCATGCCGTGTAACCAGCCTCAAATCAGGTTATGTGTGCTTTCTGCCCCTGGGGAAGGCAGGCCACTTGACTAACTTGAATATGGGAGTCCAGAGGTGGACTGGAACTTGACCCAGGAGAGGCAAAAAAAAAAAAAAAAACCATCACCCCCGAGTGTCTCTCTGCTTTGCTAACAACGGACACACAGACACAAACACTCAGTACTTCTCATCCATAACTGGTAAACTTAGTGTCTAAATTGATGTCGTTACCCTGCTTATTCCTTCTAAAGCTACCGGTTGACGTAATGTTTTTATGTATGCTAACAGTATCGTGTAGCTAGTACCTTATAGCCCAGGGTATGCACTGTTGGAGGGTGAGGTCCCCAGTGTAAAGGAGCCTACATGAGGCCTGGCACGTCTTGAACTAGTTCCCTGATTGCTGCAATATAGGCCAATCTATGCTTAATTCAGATTCAGCAGCCTTCACGGTCTCTTTGCTCGGTGCTTTGTCTTAAAGTGAAACTCTCTTCTCTGTCGGCCTCGTTGAAATACCGACAGAAGTTTTTGCTTCGAATGCTGTTATTCTTCCTGGATGTTTGTGCGAAGCGTATCATAGCAAATGTCTAGAAATTGTGTGTGTTTGCCTGGTAACCCTTGGTGCTAATGCTGCAACAAGTGCTGGATTTAATGGCATCATGTTGGTAAGAACACTTAATGTTTCCTGATGAGGGACACCCCTTTGAACTCAGCAAGACTTCTCCTGCCAGCCGCTCAACTAATTACCTCAAATCAAAGGTTGTCTGCATTTCACAATACTTCGTGTTACAGGAGGTGGCATTTGTAGTAGACATTTTCTTTTTTGTATGGAATGTAATTTTACAAACAGCATAGTTAAAACACATTAACACATGCTGTCAATTTTTAAAAAAAAACATTATATCTTCGTTCATATAAATACTGTCAATTGTGTTTCATGTTCATTTGTCCGGTCACCTGTGCTGACCTTTGGGACTTAAGCCTCACTAAATCGTTAGTTTATGAAAATATACATATTCAATATAATTAGCACCTGTGTGTCATTTAAGTAAGTGTTTGAATGCAATACTTTTTTGTAACGCAACCCCTTTGGCAACACTTTAAGAGAGGAGGCGAAAACTGATGTTGTAGAAACCTGTTGCATGGTAACTTTTCCTCTGTTGTACTCTTGACTTTCAATATAGAGGACCACCTGTTGTTTTGCATCTTTTAGCCCATTTATACTACAAATCATGAATACTTTATACTACAGCCAACAGTTTTGCAGAGACTTGAAACCTTCTGGAAGTACTGTAGGTGATCCATCACAGCTAAAAGTGTTTCCTATTTAGTCAATTCAATCTTTATACATCCAGCAGACATGCAGCGATGTTAGGATTCAGTGAGAGTCATTTATTCCAGTCACCTGTCAAATGTAAGTCATTAATCAACCTCTTTCCAAAACTCCTTTGTTTTACACCACAAGGGAATATCTGGCTCTTAATACGCCAGCATGTTCAACAGGTAGTCTGCTGTTTGGTGTTGGGCTCGTAGCGTCTGGTGTCCTTAAGTGCACAACCAAGGAGAGTTTTCAAAACTAACCCAAACAACTGTTTCGGCACAACAACAGAACTTTGACAAATAATTTAGGTGATGAAATGTTTACTTTTGATGGATTTTGTCAAACAAGATCCAAATCGAGTTTTATGGAAACTAGTGGTGGGTTTGCAGGCAGAAATCAATCTAAACCATTGTAGCAGGAATGTAAAGTTTATGTTTATGTGTAGTTGATATTGTTAAATCCAATCATACATTAGGAGTACAGGATGCTTATGTTGAACATGGCGACATTGTAGGGTGTATAGAAATTCCACATGCGATGGAATCATCACATTTATTCCAAATTAGGAGTTTCCAATTGCAATGTGACGCATGAATAAGTGACTTCATGATTGACTTTTGGTGATTTAGATATTGTCCGGATTGAACTCTTGAGTTTGTTGTGTTAAAGACTGGCTTTTGAATTGGCCTACATTCTTCAGATTCTGGTACAACATGAAGTAGGCTTTTAAGACCCGATTAGTACAAGAGTTGAGGAGTGTGAATCTAGCCGCAGTGCATTCCCAAAGCCTGTCTGATCTGGCATTATGACTTTTACTTTACGTGTATTTTCTCCTGGGCACCCCGTATACTACGTATTTAACACAAAACCACCATGGGTTAGCTGTTCGGTGATGTGTGCGCTAAGGTGAGAGTGTTTTCTTTGTGCGTAGACGGGTCTTCAGGTAGGCTATACCATTATGGGATGGTACCCTACCTGTACAACTCCTGCTGTTGTTGTCCGCCATACAAACAACTGTGTCAGTGTCAGCTTGCTATATTTGGCTTTAGTTGGAAAAGGCTTCAGCTCACTTGGCAAACCTGTGTGCGACCAACAAAAGATGCAATAGAAAATACAACGTGCTACTGTCTTTAGAAAAGCACATCAAGGTCCTTGTTGCATTGAAGATGACATGTTCAGGAAACCTCACTTTGAAGAGCAAATTGTATGATTTTCTTTCATGGAAGACTTTTGATCCAAGCCTTTGTGATCCGGCCTCCTCGGCTCTGTATGGCAATAGTGATGTATCAAAAGACTCCTTACAGTAGAGGTACTATGGGCTGCTACTGAGTGTCTACTGAAATAGAGCCAGTTAAGAATAAGTCCCATATTACACCCCAAAAGTGATTCATCTGAGGTACTTATTGCAACTTGTATACTGGCCTTTCTGTTTTTCTAAGGTCTCTTTTGTGAGGAAATCTGTCCTCAGAAATCACAACGGTGTAAAGTATGATCTAGATTGCTCACATTTCTTCAGCACAGTTGCACATGTTGCTTCGCATCTTTTCTTCTTAATAACTTAACTACGAGACTCCTTAGCAGCTCTCTTCATTTCTCGTAGCGTCTGTGATGATTCCTGAAGAAAGGCTTTGGTACTTTTTTTGTTGTGGATGTAGTTAAGGAGCTGAGTCTGCTTCCAGCACATGTTGCCAAGGATCTGTAGCCATGCACTACTGAGGAAAATTTGTTATTACGCAATCGAGAATGCAACCACCCCCACGTTCCTTTTAATAAGCTGTTTCCCAAAACAGAGATCACACTGGACCACGGCGTAAACAGATTATTTTGACTTTATAATTTACATGATAGGAGAACTATTACCATAACAGCAGACTAAGAAGTACTGTATATGCTTGTAAATGAACAGGTTATTGCTTCTATCTAAATAAATGCCAGAAAATATTGTCAATGAGTTGTCTATATTGATCACAGTACAGATTTCTTCATTGGTTTTGTGGTGTCAAGCATTGTGAGACACTTGTTGATGTCCACAGTGCTGATTGAATGGTCCAAGGCAATTATTAATTTATTGGCAGATCGCATAACTCTAATGGGAAATACAATTAAGAATGCAAAGAAAATGTATTCAAGACATTTCAGTCAGCATTGCAAACATCAAGCACTCTGCTAGAAGTACAAATCCCTTGATAATCTGTAAAGTCATCACGACCAGACTACAGATGCTCATTTTGCATTCAGCAGCAGATCTTGTCTCACTAAAGGACATGAAATAATAATAATTCAGATTTTCTTTGTTTTTGTAAATCTTTGAAACGGTCTTCAGTAAACGCCTGATCTTTTTGTGTCTGGTGGGATGAAAAAGTCCTAGACATGTTATTTTAACTGCTGTTGTCTTTAAGATATTATCATAGTAATTTGGGTGTTGTGCGTTATGTCATTCTTATCAAATGAAGGGAAATTGCTGCTATTAGTGTCGCTGAATGATGATTAGGAGGAGGAGAAGAATGAGGATAATGATGATGATGATGATCACGGTGTTGCATTGAGGGCTGAAATGTGCAAATTTGTAAAGCTCCCTCTAAATATTTTGGGTTCACACAGTAACAGTCTGTCACGTTGGTGAAGTTACCGAGCTGCAGAGGTTCAGTGCAATAGTCAAACAAGGAGGTAGTGATACTTTATGAAAGTTATCCATTTTGATTCACTGGCTTCTCTCTGCCACCTTCGGGGCCTCTGATGTGAACTAAAGCTGCGATAAAACACTGTATCTTGTATCTTGTATATGTATTTGTATTTATTCTTTAAACCAAGCATTCTTTTCTTCCCACAGATAGTTTTCTCTGCATTTGCACTTATATGTATGCATCCACGGCTCTATATTCATATAGCTTCGACTTACTTTGACTAGCAAAAGGGAAACTAAGGCCCTTTCAGGCTGTGCCTCAGAGAGGGGCAGAAAGCCCTCCAGCTTGGTCAGCCTAGTAACCAGGCTCTGTGCAGCACACTCAGGGAAGCAGAGCCACTTGCTTGTGCAGCAAGCAGTCCCATCCCCCTCCTCCCACATTCCCTCTCTCCCACTTCTCTCCATATTGTCCTCTTGCCCATTTCCCTCAGTGTTATAAATTACAAACGACACAAACCTCCAGGCCTAATGCCCTGCCATGGACGCCTTCCAAGCTGCACTTTTTGGAGAGCCAAGAGGCTGGCTTCATTGATAACACCGGGCACACTGTCCGTCCCTCCATTTACTTGCAGGAGGAAAAGCCCGAGACGGGCCCTTCACAGGCCCGAAAGACACCAGCGCTTTTTAGAAACAGCTGATGGAGCCTACTTTTCTGAGACTTCAGCAGCGCTAGTGTTTCATTTCAGCTGGCCATGTAAGACGCATCAATAATATATAAAACAACAAGAAGGATTGAGCATCCGCTTAGTCTTCCTCTTACAAGATGCCTTATGATTTCATTATTAATGAAAGTTCATGGTTTTAAGGAAACTAATCACATCGGCTTGGAGGACAATCGGAAAACTCTCACACCACTGTTTTCTTTTTGTGAGAAATTTGCACCAGTCAAAAGTCAATGGGTCATTCTCAAAAGTTCATGTGACCATTTCATGCCAAACTACTATTGAAGGGAAAATCCACCTAAAACCACAATTGATAATCCTCTCTATATTAAGAATAAATACCTACAATCGCGGCTTTCATTTGAGAGTTTTTTATTTTTTTGACAATAACAGAGCAAACAAAAAATATATAGAACTAAATTGATACACTAAAAGTGGCACTTCATATTTGTTGAACTGAAAGTATACTTTCCACTGACGGAGGCATAACAAAGGGTGCTTTTGCTGCTTTCATTTTACAAATTGAAATCGTTCCACACTGTAGACATGTCAATCACTTGATGAATTTCTGAAATGCACAGCTTCCGTTTAATGTCACTCCTATCCGACTTTTACATGAAGACCATTTGCAACAGCTCACATAAAAAATTCTGGGTGTTGGTCATCAATTCAAATTTGACTTCTTTTATGATCCAATTCAGATGTTTTTCTTACACATTTATTATGTAAGTGTAAACGGGGGGAAAAAGTAGTTGTAATACACTCCATTCAGAGAGAAATCAGATCTGCATATGCAGCTTTGTTGTAAACGCACAGACGCATTGTTGAACCGACCAGTTCTCTTCGTATGCCTGCCCCTTTTTTCCCTCTCTGGTGTCTCCCGGCGAACAGCAAGGGGGGAAACTGCTAGTAGAGCCCCACTATGGTCTGCAGGCCTCTGCCACTGCTCCAGCTGGCCCTCCAGACCCAGATCCAGGCTCAAAACCTCAACCCCATCCACAGCTGACCCTCCAGCTTGAATTATTATTGCTGTCCTGTTTGACGCCATTGCAGATGGTGGTTTTGCTGGGCTCATATAGCATGTTAGGGAGTTGGGTTTAGTGAGTATTAGGAAGTCTTGATGTCCTGATCTCTTGCTTCAGGTGACAGTTTTCAGTGTTTGTAGATCTCATCTTCATTGTTCAAAATCGTTGGAATAGCTGTTCTATTTTAGGGTGGATAAGAGTTGTAACGCATTTGAAGCCATGTGTTATTCTTATAAGTAAATGTTAATTAGTAATCAGTAGGGACTTTATGACGAGAGAAACAGTGTTAATGGCTCTTTGAGAGTTATAGGGTAAATGTTTTTATTGTTTGAGCAAAATTATGTTGATTGACTTGAAGGCTGTTCACATTATATCTATGGTTAAAATATTTCCACTGTGGCTGGGTGGCGGTATTTGAATTAGCACAAGCATGGATCAATTGACAGACTTTATTATTATATAATTAATCATCACTGTAATAAACCATTGATAAACCTTCACAGCTGTTTGACACTGATATTTAACTATTAACTTGATACTTGTTCAAATGTTAATATATCACTAACATGTCCTTTGAGCTGCAGTTATTAAAGGTGAGAACTATAATCAGTTCCACATCAGTAAGTTTACAACCCGCCGGCCATGCATCTTACATTTTCATAATTAATCTTCATTTGAACCAGGAGCTGCTGAGATTTATCCAGGGTACTGTTTTTTAGATTTCATCAAAAGTGATATTTCCACTGCAGTGCATATTTATATAAAAACAGCATCACATTTTTCTCATCCTAATTATGTATGTAGCCGGTAATGTCATAATTTCATAAAAACAACATAGGATGCCGGATGTTCTTGCAGGATTCATGTTTTCCTCAATAACCCACATTCTCAAAGCCTATTGCACAAAGCACGGGGGCTTTTTTATAGAGTACTTAGCTCATTCTAGCTTTAAGGATTTTGCCTCGGCTAATTGTTTTTATTGAGGTATTAATTATGAGTTTTAAAGCTTCAAGTACTCGCTGCCAAAAATGTGTGTTTTCAGGTGTTTCATTAGCTTGCTCTTTCTGTGTCACAAGTGAGTTAAATGATTCGGCTGCAGCAGTGACGGTGAAGCCATGCGACATATTATTGCTGCTGCTTAAGTTTAATGATGTTAGAAGTATTAGAAGTAAAAAACATTTAGGTTTATTTAACCTTTTATTTAACAAGATATTTTCCCCTTGAGGGTCAAGGAAGTCCTGTAAGACTACAGCACAACAAAGGTTTTGCCTAAAAGAACAAAAAACAGACTTAAAACAAAACGGCAAAATGGTTAAAACCAACATCGTAAGACATTTCACCTAAAAGACGCACCACAAGGTGCCAATTTAAACATGTCAACGATTTATTACACATTCATGCACTATCACACGTAACTGTATGGGCTCCTAAAAGCACAATAAGTGGTGACAACTTATATGGTTGCATTTATATGGCACTTTTATCACACACACACACACACAGAACACACACATCAGAGGCGGGGATCGAACGGCCAACACTGTGGACGATCCGCTCAAATGATCATCGGCTTACTGCACACAGAATTTCCTCCTTCTAATACGCAAGGACGCAAAGTCTTGCGTTGTATTCAACTTGAAACATGTGTCATATATAAAATGCAAATAGCGTTGAGCTTAAAGTCACATGAGGGCATCAGTTGAAGCGTCTTCAGCCCCCATAATGTGAAGTATGTCCAAGTGAAACAGAATAGTGGGTCGAGTATAATTATTGGAGGGCTTAAAATCAAATCCCTCAAATTAGATTTCATTGCTCAAAAGCGGACGAGGCTTAGCAAATGTGGCACGATACAGAGCTGTAGCCAACTGTTTGCTTCGATCTATACACATCAGATGTGGGAGAAATGACAAAATTAGACCTCAACCACGCTCTTTGATAGCCGAGGTCACCCAAACCATAACCTTTTGAATCAATTTACTTTATGGATATGACCCCAACTTCAAGATCATTAAAAAAGTGTTTATGTTTTCCAAGAAAAGAGAGATTGTGATATAAAAAAAACATTGATATTTTGTATTTTTAACATATTTGGCAAATACTAAGAAATAATGCAACAATTAACACAGGAACAAAGGAAATGTATATTTTATTTCACCATGTCTTTATAGAAATAGTTCAACATTATGAAAAGTCCATTTATTTACTTTCATTCTGAGGGCAGAGTATTGATATCAGTGTGCGAGACTATGTAACCTTTACTGAACAGCGGCCACTGTGACCACAAGTGGAAATTACAGGCTAATGACACTGAATTTAATTTTTACACTGTTAGTTCCTTGTTTAGTGGTTAAAAACCATTGCAATGTTTATCTGTAACATTAAAACATAGTGTCACAGTAACCCAAGCACACCGAATCCAGCTAACATTAGTCACCTGAAGCGACTGGTCACACCAGACCAAGTAAAGCTGGAGCAGCAAAACTAATGAGTATATTGAATCGAGTGATGTTGTATTTTATTGCTCATGAATTCAACTTTTAACAACTTGTAGTTCTTCTTTCAAAAGTTACGTAATCTTGCTTTACAGAACGATTGTCAAGATGTCTTTTGCATAGTTTAGCATGAATGCCAGAAACAGAGAGTAACAGCTTGCCTTGTTTTGACCAAAGTAAAAAAAAGAAAATGTGGCAAAATGTCAACACCTTTTTCACAAAAGAATACCGTTTTGTATCTCATTTGTTTAATCTATGAATGGGCTGTCACTATTTCTGCACTGGCTACTTTTTTTTGACACGTGTGCCCAGTCATTCTGTGGGGCTTCTCAGCTACCGTGTGGTTTGTCTTTTGTGTGTGTGTGTGTGTGTGTGTGTGTGTGTGTGTGTGTGTGTGTGTGCGTATAGTAATTAAACAAATGAGATACAAGATACAGTGTGGTTAGTACAGCAAGCTTAAGATATGTTGAACGTTGGGCCGAGACAGGCTAACTGTTTCCCCTTGCTTCCAGTCTAAATGATTAGCAAGGCCAAACACCTCTTGATTCTAACAGTACTTAATGCACCGACAAGAGATTGATAATGATATGATCGTAAATATCTTGTATAATATGGTAGTGTCACACGGGAAGTGGTTTTTTATTTATAATAAATAATAATATAATGTGAAAGTCATGTTTTTAGCATTCCACATGTGTTTAAAGGCAAGGTTGGTTG
Source organism: Ophiodon elongatus (assembly GCA_016806645.1). Lineage (NCBI taxonomy): Eukaryota > Metazoa > Chordata > Actinopteri > Perciformes > Hexagrammidae > Ophiodon > Ophiodon elongatus. The sequence goes on from JACSYO010002144.1 coordinate 142,016, forward strand.
TGCTAAGAAAAAGCAACCGAAGAACCCAGCCCAGTGTCACCAACTCTTTTCAAATGAAAGTAGCAGCACGAGATCCAAAAGTCCCCAAATCTAGCAAGAAAGTTGCCAAGTCGACAACACTGACAGACGGCCTCCCTCCAGAGCCCCTCCCCCCAAATTATCATTATGAATGTCAACGAACATGACTATTGTTAGCAGTAGCGGGCCGTCAGGGCCAGCAAGGCCTTCTCTGCTGGCCTAAACATCATCAGAATATAAATTTAATTTTTATACATTTTTTCCACAAATATGTATTAAATTATTCCCCATAGTCTATTCTCTTCATTTCATAGCTTATCTCTTGGTTGCGCTGCTTCCAGCCTCAGGTCGAGAGCGGAGGGCTGGCCTTTACGTTAGAGCTTTTATCCAATCATATTTCAGCCGTCATGTGTTGCTAGGGAACAAGAAATCTGCCCTTAGGCCTTCAGAATCAACAGTGCTGGCGTCTGTAGCTTAAAATTAACGGAATCTAAACTGTGGTGTTAACCAATCAGATTTCGAGTTGGCGACACCGGGGCCAGCATGCAGGCGTACAATGACGTCAGCACGGGCACGTCTTTTGATTGGATGCGCACTGGTGAGAGGCGGAGCTAGCAACCTGAACCTAAACCTGATGACCCTGTGGCGACCTGAACGAGCTAGCGTTAATTCGTGTAGATAGATATAGAAGCGTTGTTTTTGTGTTATTTTTTTAACCCACAATGGCTGATGGAGGAGAAGAGATAGATTTGGTCGCAGAAATACAAACAACGCCATTTTCAAGACGGACTACGCTATGTTAAGGTGATGCAACGCCTAGTTATAATGCGTTTCTGTCTAAATGTATAGTTTCTAGAGCCATGGCGTCATAATGATGGTATTAAGAGGTGGATTCATTCAGGGAGGACTGTAGGACATCACTGAAGGCCTAGGTGTGAAATGCACGGCCCGCTACTGATTGTTAGTACTCACAGCTGTCAAGCTAGCAGCTTGTAGAAGAATTCAGTGAACGGGCAAAATACTGTATGCAGGTAGGTAGACAGACAGGTAGACAGACAGACAGGTAGACAGACAGTACAATCATTATATTCGGGGCAAATTAAATGATTGGACTGGTTTATTACAGTCCTGCGGCAGTCTGAAATACCAGATATTTTTGACTATTGGATTCATTGATTGCTGTCCAAATGCAATGAGAATTTCAACAAATATAAATATTAAAAAGGTTTTTCAAGAAGATTACCAACCCTATGATTCAAAGTGCAACAGACTGCAGTTGCAAATTTTTACTTTTAGTCCAGGGTGTTGCTTGTATTTCTAACCCCAGACCAAGTGAATGAATCAGGAATCAAAATGACACTTGTGATGAAACATAATGATTTTAAGCACACTGGCTGGTTTAAGCGCTGTCAAACTAGTTGGCGTTGTTGGTGAGAACACAACTTAGTTTTACATATTAAAGCCAAACATCCTAATGGACAGAGTTCTACTTTCATGTGTTTTGCTACTTTAAAACACCCCTCAGTTCTTGTCATCGTTGTGTGATGTGCTCACCATTCAGCAGTTGCAACACTCACATAACAGAGCAGCACCTGACCACAGGCCCATTCATTTATCCCTACTGGTTTCCCATTGATGCCTCTCCTTATGACTGAGGCCCAAAGGAATCTCCACCCAGGGGACCTTTCAACAACAAACGCAGCCAGCTACGACAGCAAGCTGCTTCTCTGAATGAACAACAATGTCATTCCAGCAGTGTGCGGGTGTGTGGCTGTACTGTAAGTGTGTGTGCGTGTAGTGAAACACCACTGGCTGGTAGCAGCAGAGTGATCTTGTGACCAAGGCCCCTTAATGACGGTTAGGAGCTGTGAGCAGACTAAAGTTCTCTGCGTTCCCCTGATAAGGCCATACGGTGCTAACTGTATTATTTGACACAAAGGCCGAGGAGCCGAAGCCTCAGTGACTTAATGCCAGTGGTGGAGTGAAAGCAAGTACATTTACGCAAGCGCTGTACTTAAGTGCAATTTTGAAGTACTTCTACTTGTTGAGTATTTCCATTTTATTTATACTTGTCTCGGTTACTTTTTATTCCACCTACAGTCATTTGATAACTTAACTTACTTTGCAGACTCGGATTATTAATACAAAAGATGATGGATTTCTAAATTATGATAATTATTATAGATTGAGCAAACCAGTAATCAATTGAAATCAGGCCCACCTTTAACTGAAAGTTGTGCTTCCACATCAATCTAATTATAATTCAATATATAATATAATATAATTATTACAAATGAGCCATTCTGCATAATGAGTACTTTTACTTTTGGTACTCATGTACATTTTGATGCTAATACTTTTGTACTTTGACATTTTCTCTGCGTGACTTGACATGCTTTTACGCTATTATTACTACTTTTACTGAAGTAAAATATCTGAGTACTTCTTCCACCACTGCTGCAACACAAACAGCATGCTGGTTGAGGTCACACAGAAATAAGTCTGCTCTGTCGTGCAACCGAGTTAAAGTTAACGTTTTACAAAAGGTTAAAATAAGCCAGCAGGTAAACATCTTCTACTTGATGATTTCTGTTGTCACTGAGTGTAAACGGCTCACGACTTTCTGAGCACAGGACGGTGTCTGTAACCACGGGACCACCCTGCCCCACTATCTGACGGGGACTATTTCACTTAACCACCTTTAGAACAAGATTGCTTTCTAAGTCTGCCGCTGATTTGTCTGAGAAACCTGATAATCTCATATCACTGTAGAGGCTGGTAGCTCTTATGGCTCTGTCTTCGTTGATTACTCTAATAGACTACTGTATTATAATATGTGCTAATTACATTACATTTCATTTAGCTGACGCTTTTATCCAAAGCAACTTACAATGAGTGCATTCATCATACACTGATGACAGGGGCTAACCCATCAGGATAATAACTAACACCGCACAGTTACGGGAGCAATTTGGGGTTAATTAAGTGTCTTGCTCAAGGACACAACGACATGTACTAGCGGAGCCGGGGATCGAACCGACAATCCTCTGATTGGAGGACCCCTGCTCAACCACTGAAACACTAATGAATCATTTGTTCTATATAATTAAAACAGTTAAAGGCCTTATTAGACCAATAGTAGTCATTTCAGACTCCATGATGTGTCTTCACACACAGACATCTGAATATTGTACCTGTTTGGTTTTACTAGTAAAATAATAGTAGAATTAGAAATTCAGTATGAGATATGAATGTAGTGACATGAAATATACCTCCAGTTTGTCATCTGTAATTCCTTGTGTTGATTGTCAAGGACTGTTTAGCTGTGTGTGTGTGTGTGTGTGTGTGTGTGTGTGTGTGTGTGTGTGTGTGTGTGTGTGTGTGTGTGTGTGTGTGTGTGTGTGTGTGTGTGTGTGTTTATGTAAATTAAGCCTATGTCTTTCTTTCCCAGCTGTCTGGCTGATTGACCAGTGAATTACAAACCATCTCCGTAACTCAAACTATGAATCCCTACTTGTTTACAACTAGAAAATTAAGTGCTGTGGTCTTGGACATAAGAATATTTTCCCTTACCATCTTGAGCATTACAGATTGTAATAGTCATTATTTCCCAACCTATTACAACTGCATAGGTTGGGAAATAATGACTATTACAATCTGAGCCCTAGAGCGATTTGTGAGAATGTTGTGTACGGGGAAGCACACGCATTGTGACAGAACTGTTAGCATGCTAGCCTTTTTTGTCACAATAGGCGAAACTGACTGCTGCTGCTCGGGGACACCTAGTATTTAGTCCCAATCCTTGTTGCTGCTAAGCTATTGTCGATGCCCCTGTTCCTGTTCGGAGGGATACAAATCAACCACTAAGGAAGGAATTCTGCTAAGACACGTAAACGTCTGCGGGTCGACACAGAGAAGATTGTTACGAGTACCGTGCGAGCTACCTGTGTCCTTATGGGTACTCGAAGCAGTCTGGCAGGTAAACATGAGCCTCTCCCAAAATGTTGTCTTTTCCTTTCAAGCTTTTAGTCTCGAGAGGTAACAATTTCAACAGTTCTCACACCGCATAAAGTCTCATTGGCAGGTGCGTGAGATAAAAAAATATTGACTAAGAGGGAACTAAAGAAATCCTTATAGTCAAATTATTTGAGTGACGTCACTACATAGCCTCTCCAAAGCAGGAGCTGCACTTCCTCTTCACAGTAAATGACTGGATATGGTTAATTTGTTCCCTTATTTATATATGTATCTGTTTTTATCTATAATACTTGCAGACAAGGAAATATAGACACTTATAAACACAAACATACAGATACACACACACACACACACACACACACACACACACACACACACACACACACACACACACACACACACACACACACACACACACACGCACACACATTCCTCTAATGTCTCCAGATAATACAGGCCAAGACCCAAGATGATGTTATCTTATTGCATGTGTATTCAGACTAAATGTTTATGTATATGCAGAAGCTTTAAATAGTCACCATGTCAACCGCATCAGGGTAAAGTTTTTGTCCATGTCAATGGAAAAATGGGTCAGAATGGCTGGAAACTTTCTCTGGAGGTAGATTTAGAAGAAAGACTGTCCAATGGGTTCCCATCACCCTAACATTGCACTATATTTGTCAGCGCTCAAATATTTGGAAAAATAGGGGGAGAGCAAGACAGGGAGGGGGGCAATGATGAGTGTCCACAACAGATACTGACCCCTCATACTCCCACCCAAACTCTCCAAGCCTTACGTGCCTATTTATAGGGGAAATTGCGCTATGGAAAAATATGACAAAGCTGCATTCCATAAATAAGCTGGGAATGGTGGAAAAGAGCACACGGCTTGGTCTCTGTAGGCCTGAGTGGAGGTTCTCAGGCTTGGCTTTGGATTACAGAAGAATGGATAGATAGATGGATGGATGGATGGATGGATGGATGGATGGATGGATGGATGGATGGATGGATGGATGGATGGATGGATGTAGGGCTGGGCGACAATTCAATATGATAATTTATTGTCTTTCAGCGGAATCATATCGTGATGAAATCATATGTCGAAATATTACGATACACAATTACGTCGTCTAAATTGATAAAAACAAGCACATACTAACTAAAATTTCTCAGAAATTCAGATGATTTTGCACTAAAGCTCTTAAATAAATGAAGTGTTTAATTCACACAGGAATACAAAATCGTTATTTCAAATTTACTTTATTGAATCACCAGACAACATTCTAAATCGTAATATATATATATATATACTACAACATTCATAGGGCTTATTTGAACCTGTTTGGCCCGGTGAGTGTTTTTGATAATGGCCTTTGTTAATCTACAGGTTTAATTAAGCCCTATGAAAATATTGCTGCTTGAATTGTTGTATCTTCAGTTAAGTATTGTCCACAGTATTACTAATTACTACAGTATATTTACTACAGTGTTGACTGACACTTTAGCACACTGGGAAGTGTTATGTTGATTTATACTTTAAATTATTTTTGATACCCTGGTTGTTATTTCTTTTGCAACAACTGTGTGGAATATATTCAATCTAACTGCATCTTCAGAGCGTGTACGCCTCCACCACTCGGTTAGCGGGGCTGTAGCCATCATCGGGGCCAGAGGTCATGTTATGTGTGTTTTTTCCACTTAAAATTAAGGGACCTGAAGTCTAGTTCATATTTTATAATTTAAAGTTACACATGGTGGGATTTTTAAAGGCTTATACAAATAGTTGTAGTCATGCTGGCAGCGTGTCTCCAGACTAAAATATCAAACAAACATAACATGGATTTTGTCATTTATAGTCCCAAGAGGATGTTGCATATTGAGTTTGGTGATTACCTAACTTTTCCTGGCACAGCAGGTAACCAGCAGGTTTACATTTTCCAAACTCTTATGGGGTGACCTCAGTAATTTAAAAAATCCTGACAAACCTGTGGAGTGGAGCTTTTTATCTGTGCGTCGTCATCCTTTTATAGACGTTGTTTCAATGCACAACTTTCAGCCCAGACTCTTACCTCTGTGAGATCACACACTTCCTGGTACCTGAGTCATCTGCTGCTTTGTTGTTCGGGAAACAAAATAATCCCGTTTGTGTGTGTGGGTGTGTGTGTGTGTGTGTGTGTGTGTGTGTGTGTGTGTGTGTGTGTGTGTGTGTGTGCGCGCGCGCGTCTTAACGTCACCCAATTACAAATGTAAACTGAAACTGCAATTTACAGGTCTAATGACACAACCATTATTCCTGGAATGTTTTTGAAATCGCACACAAGAGTCTTTTAATGACTAAAGTGTTTCAGTGTTTGACCCAAAAAATATGCTTCCTTAATGGATGAAATTGAAAGTGAATTGACCCCTGACCCTGATGTGTGCATTGTATCTGTGTGCTGGACTACCCAGCATGCATTCAGCCTCAGCCCAGCTAGATAGCCCCAGATGTCAGGCAGCAGTGGTGGCTTAGGACCCCAGACGACTGGTCCTCGCAAGGACACGCTCTCCCCGTGGCCTGCTGCCAAGTTCCAGGCTCCAGAGGGTCCAGAGGGTCCTGAGGGTCCAGAGGGTCAGCCTCCCCACTTTACCTCCAGTTCTCCCTCACAAAACCCACTGCCATAACAGCAGCTAAGGAGCTATAAATAAACAGGCTGTCATTGTCTCGTAATATATTTATGGAAGACAGAAGCTACATTTTTTTTCTGTCGCTTGTGTGGTATTTTGTCTTTGTGGGAAACTAGAAAGTATGCATTCATCTTGTGGGATTGTGAGACAAACCGATTTGGAGTGGAGCTACTGTGCGAAAGACGTGTGTGTGTGTGTGTGTGTGTGTGTGTGTGTGTGTATAATATTGACTGAGACAGAAATTGACTTTAGATAGAATTTAAACTTTAGACCACTTAAAACTACCATCATTTTAGAAGTTTGTGGTGCTCAAAGGTCAGTTGATCAAGCTGATTAAAATGTTCAACGTACTTTATGAAAGTCACTACCGATGAAAGCCTCTGCAAATACATGTAATGCAATTATGTAGTCTAGACATCCACCTTGAAAAGTGATTTCTACAAAAAGTCCAATTCTACTGTATGATTGTGATGTCTGTGTTTCTTCTCAGTAATATATTAAGTAATACATAATAAGACTAATACTCTCATTGTCTGCATGAATTTTTGTCGGCCCGTCAGTCCACCCTTTTGATCCGAAACTGAAATATGAAAAATCGGGATCAATTCATGCTGAGGGGGACATGAATGTGGAAATCCATCCAATAGTTGCCGAGACGTTTCACTCTAAACAGATTGCTGTCAACCAATGGTGGCACTAGAGGAAATGTCAGGGGATCACTGACGTCATAATGAATTATTATCTGGGAACCATTAATGTCTGTAGAAAACGTTGTGCCAATCAACCAAGTAGATTTTCTGATATATCTCAAAATAAGGGAAAACTTTGATGCTAAAGGGAAAGTCAGGGGATCAACAAAGTTGTTACAATTCAGCCCATGATCATTAATGAACCTCATGGTAGTCTTTAGGATTTATCATATGGTAGCCATGGATGTCTGAACCAAATGTTGTGCCAATCCATGTTGAAGATGTGAAAATATTTCACAGGATAAGTAAGACATTTGACCTACTGGTGGCGCTAGAAGAAACGTATGGTCATCATCAAAGTTAGTGGGCTTCGTCCTCTGGGCATTATTTGTACTAACTTTAATAGAAATCCATTCAATAGTTGTTGAGATATTTCACTCTGGAACAAAGTGGTTGTTCAACCAACCAAGTGACTGATATTGCCATCACTGGAGCCACGGCACTAGCATGGCAAGATATTTGTTCAATACATGTAAATAGTTAAATATGTGGCCTAATGATTTCCATAGAAAATATACAAAATAGTATAATAGGGAACTGTGGTTGTATGATTTTCCTTTTGCTGTCACTTGCATGGAATTTATGAAATTTCCTTCTCCTTAGATTTTTGCCCATGGGACAGACTCTAGAATAAACACTCTTAAACTTTGTGTCAACATGCTTTTCTGTCATTTCTACTGAATAGCTTCCCATTCATTTTTTTTCTTGTGTGTCATTCTTTTTTCATTTTAACTAGTGACCTGTGCAGCCTCTGTTAAAGCTCTTACTACGGGTCATGTCGAATAGTTAACCCCAAGTAAACTCCTCTGTCGACGGAGGTGATGGAAAGTATTCTTGATGTTCACAGACATCCTGATGGGATTAGTTTAACTTGTCAAACAAGGGACTCGTTGCTGTTCCATTTGTGTGTTTAGTGAGTGCGAGCACATGGCAGTGAGTGTGTGATCTCAGTGATGTCCTCCACCAGACCTGTCATTCCAGGTGGGGTGGATTTCCTGTGTTTCTGTCTATTCTGTAGTGGGTTGAAAGAGTAAACTATCGTTGGATATTGATATCGCTGTTTTTCTTTAACACAAAATATTCAGTGGGCTTAGATATGTTTTAAATGCTGTGAATTCTTGAGTGTTAAAGTTCGTTCCTGACTTTGCTGATAATCTTAACCCAAGGTGCATTTACCAAATTTATTCTGAGCTTTCAACCACATTTTACAGTATTTTCTCAGTTGTCGTGACATAGGTTTGAGACTTCAGGTGATAGCAGGTGGGTGTATATAGGGGGAGATCATAACCATAACTATTTTTTGTTATGATAAATCTATTTTACAAAGAAGATAGATGACATACACTCCTCGTTTACTAATCCATCTTCTATAACTACATCGTCATCAACTTCATCTCCTTCCTCTTCCCTTTCCTCTTTCACCCGATGTCTCCCAATCAAGTTCTTACCTTGGTTACCTCCGCCCGCCCAACCACCTGCCCCCTTTGACCTCATCCCATCTCACATTCTCCAGGCTATTGCTCCTGACCTTCCCCCCTTTCTCACCCATTTTATGAACACCTCCCTCTCAGCTGGCTGTTTCCCTAACTCTCTGAAAGAGGCAAGAGTTAACCCGCTCCTGAAGAAACCCACCCTCAACCCGTCTGAAGTGAACAACTACAGACCCGTCTCTCTTCTTCCCTTTCTTTCCAAAACTCTCGAGCGAGGCATCTTTAATCAACTCTCCTCCTACCTCCACCATAACAACCTTCTTGACCCTCACCAGTCTGGTTTCTAGGCAGGCCACTCAACAGAGACTGCCTCCTTGTTGACTCTGAGCAACTTCACATTGCCAGAATAACCTCTCTCTCCTCTGTCCTTATCCTTCTAGAACAGCCTCTCTCTCCTCTGTCCTTATCCTTCTAGAACAGCCTCTCTCTCCTCTGTCCTTATCCTTCTAGACCTTTCTGCTGCATTTGACACAGTGAACCACCAGATCCGTATTTCCGCCCTTCAGGACCTGGGTGTCTCGGGCTCTGCTCTTTCCCTTCTCTCATCCTACCTCAACGACCGCACTTACCGGGTAACCTGGAGAGGGTCTGTGTCTGAACCATGTCCCCTCACTACTGGGGTCCCCCAGGGTTCCGTCCTGGGTCCCCTCCTCTTCTCTCTGTACACCAACTCTCTCGGCTGTGCCATTCGCTCACATGGCTTTTCCTACCTTAGCTACGCTGATGACGCCCAACTAATTCTCTTGTTTCCACAATCTGAAACACAGGTAGCAGCATGAATCTCTGCCTGTCTAACGGACATCTCTCAGTGGATGTCCGCACACCACCTGAAAATTAACCCTGACAAGACGGAACTACTTTTCCTTCCAGGGAAAGGCTCTCCCACCAACGACCTGACTATCACCTTCGACAACTCCGTGTTAGCCCCAACCCCGACTGCTAGGAACGTCGGTGTGACACGTCCCCTTCTCACCCAGAAGGCGGCGCAGGTTCTGGTACAGGCTCTGGTCATCTCACTAGACTACTGTAACTCCCTCCTGGCAGGTCTACCTGCTAGTGCCATCCGACCTCTGCAGCTCATCCAGAATGCAGCAGCTCAACTGGTCTTTAACCTAAACTCACCAACACTACTCCGCTCCTCCGCTCCCTTCACTGGTAACCGGTGGCTGCCCGCATCCGTTTTAAAACATTGGTACTTGTTTTACCATGCTGCGAACAGATCGGGTCCAGTCTACATCCAGGACATGGTCAAACCTTACACCCCAGCCCGCTCACTCCTCTCTGCATCTGCCAATCGGCGTGTAGCTCCGTCACTGCGAGCTAATCACTAAACAAAATCGTGACTGTTTGCTGTCCTGGCTCCTAAATGGTGGAATGAGCTCCCGAATGACATCAGGACAGCAGAAAGTCTCTACATCTTCCGCCGCAAACTAAAAACACATCTCTTCCAACTATACCTGGAATAAAACATTTTTTTTATATATATGTATGTATGTATATATATGTATATCATAGTACTTTAGTAGCACTTAAATGGCACTTACTTATATCACTTGGTAGTTTGGCTTTCTTGAGGAAATTGTACTTTCTTGATTCTTGTTGTTCTGGGTTTGAACTCTCATGGTTGAATTCACTTATTGTAAGTCACTTTGGATAAAAGCGTCTGCTAAATGAAATGTAATGTAATTGTAATATATAAACATTAATTATGTATTTTGTTAGAATAATGTATACATAAATGGAAGAAGTTGAAAGCTCTGGAATAAGGTAGTAAGTCAACCTTGTTTTAAAATTATTTGACATTTTGGTAAAATACACTTATTTGCTTTCTTGCAGAGAGTTAGATGAGAAGCTTGATGCGACTGTCACAGTTGTTTGATAAATATGAAGCTAAAGCCAGCAGCTGTTGAGCTTACCTTAGCATAAAGACAGGAAGCGGGAAAACAGCTAGCATGGCTAGTCAAAAAGATCTGCCCATAGTACCCCTGAAGCTCACCAAATAACACATTACATCTCGTTGGTTTATTTCCTGGAGTCTTGCCCCCTTAATATGTTGACTAGTGACGTTCAGGTAAATTTTGTTATCTTTGGACGGAGCCAAACCATTCCATTCCATTCCATTCTTTGTGCTAAGTTAAGCTAACAGCCTGCTGACGGTAGCCTCATATTTACTGTACACACCAAAGTGGAATAGATCTTCTCAAATAATTAAGGAAGAAAGATAATTACTCAATTTTCCAAAATGTTAAACTTTTCCATTTAAAGGACAAGAAAGAAATACAGTAGACTGCGATGTTAATTTATACAAAAATATCTTGAAACAAGTCCTTTAAAAGTATATATATTTTTAATTTTCATGTTCAGTTCACACCTTCAATATTAAACAACACACCATTCTTTGCCTTGAAACCTAAATTTGGAAGCTTTGTTTATAAACCTACCATGAATGTAATGGATGCCATTAAACAGAAGGAAGTGGGCATTGATCTGTTTCACTGTACTGTGCTTTGCTGGTCACTCCATTTGCCTTTCCCTCTCTGGGCAGTTTAGAGTAATTGCTTACTCAAGGACTTCTGAGGTCTGATTGCTTCAACCCACTGAGGCTCCATTTGTGTTTTAAACCCAACCCTCAGTCTTCAAGCAGCATGCTCATCTTAATAGAAATGCTTTGAAAATAACACTTGAATATGGCCTGCTGCAGACTTTTTGTAATCGTGGATTTCTGGTGTTTACATGATTAATATCTCTCTTTACCCTGCCAGCCTATTAGGTGAAGCCTGAGTATATTTCTTGAAAGCATCAATTCTGCATCTAATGCTCACAGCATTCACACATTCGGACTCCCAGCCTCTGCACACTGCACACCAGTGAGCTGTCACCGCGTTGTGAGGAAGCAGTGAGCTGCAGTGCAATAAAACACTCTTGGTGATCAGCCCTCAGTCCCCTCAGTATGTGCTTGTCTGCACCAAAGCGGCCAACATTAGCTGAAACAGCATGTGAGCACTGACTCAGTGTACCTGTGCTCTCCAGAAATAAACACACGCACACGTTCGTGCACCCATACACTCGGGTACTCTGACACACGTGCGTGCACACACACACACGCACACCGATGTCCTCCATTATTTACACCGAGGTGCATCTGCATGCAAACGGCCCATTCCGAGACAATCTGATCACACAGCAGAGGCTTCGCCCAGTCTGTTCCTTCGCTCGGTGAGAATATCGCCGGGGCGGAATGGAAACTTCATTTTGCAGGGGCTAATATTAGCCTGGGCCTCTGGAAAATTCCTTTTAAATGATCACAAGCTGAGAAAAAAGCAGAGAATTTGTTTAGCGTTTTACTTGACAGTATTCTCTGCATACACGGCAGTTTGTTTCTTTTCTTTTTTTTCCAGTTAGTGCAGCTCACAGGAGGATCCTGGGAACACAGATGTAGAGGAAGGGAGGGCTAAGGGGACTCATATGATGTAATTTAGTCTTGTTTGACTGTCAGTCTGTCTGTCTCTCTGGCTGTTTGAGTTTCTGCTGGCACTGTTAACACTTGAACTACCATTGTCCTGCTGCATCCCTGATCATTTACCTGATGCAGTGAACAGATCACTTCATGTCACCTGCTCTGTGAGTGATCTGGATAGTCAGACTGCTGTAATACACACTGCAGCCTCAGTGTTATGACAGCCAAAACACTATCTGAAATCAGTGATGAATTGTTCCTATTTCACGATATAAAATACAATGTATAAAGTATTTATCCTGGATACTTGATGTTGAAATGGGTGGAAATAGCCATGTGTGTCCCTGCCTGCCTGTTTGTTCCCTTGTACCGCCATCACTGCCTGACCTATATTTAACTCCCATTATCATTATATGACCCTAACTTTATAACCTGTGTGTGTGTTTTGCTAGGAAAATCCCACCTGGCCATAGTTCAGAGGGTGAACAATGAGGGTGAGGGAGACCCTTTCTACGAGGTTCTGGGTATTGTCACCCTGGAGGACGTTATTGAAGAAATCATCAAGTCAGAGATCCTGGACGAGACTGACTTGTACAGTAGGTTCCCCTCTCGAACCACATACCCCCTTAGACTGTAAGGCCTCGAGGCAACCCCAGCCTGTCACAGCAAGAGCACCAGTCTGAAATCATCGATCTGTTATAAACTGATCCAAGCCCAGCAGTTGGGCTCTATTTGATGGATCGTTCACACTGTGACCATTTAAACCAACTTAATGTGGGTCTAACTCATGCAGCAAATTTATCTAAATATACATTTTTGTAACTTTCAAATAAACCGGCCAGATAGGCCATTGACAAATTGGCAAAGGTCATGGCACAGTAATTCATGAATGAATGTGGAGCTGAAAAATTATTTTTATTTTAACTAAATGTGATAAATTGTTAAAACCAAATGGTGCTCTTTTGCATATATTGACTGCCTATTAAAGTACAAAATGAAAGCTGCACTAATCAATATATTTATATGAACAAAAAATCAAATGGCTACATGTAATGTGAAAGGTTTCGCTCATAGTGGTGAACCCACAGGGGATTGTCACCTGACCCTGTACTCTCTGCTCGGTTGAGTGTTTTAGCTTCTTTCAGTTTGGGTTGTCATCAACACTGTTTCTAGATGCAACAGGCAGCTGTTTTCAGGAAAAACACTTTGATAAACCAACTGCACACCAATCTCAGAACCCATTGGCTATTGGTCTAATGACTATTTATCCTCTGAGGGCATGGCCAATATGTTGGGGGTTCCGGCGTAGCCAGCTGATATGCACATGACGGATACCCGGGCCAAGACTTCCTCTTCCATGTGCTGGTCATTGTTTACGGTTCGATTAGCAAGTTGAGACTGGAGTTGAGAGACAACGTCTACAACCAGATTGTTTAAAAAGTAACCAAATTACACTGCATATGACTGCAGATTTTAAAAAAAAGCTAATACAGAGCTAAATCATTACAAGACAATAGCCAATCATTTCCAAGATAGCATTTCGACCAATGCGTTGCACCGACTGTTTTACCAAAGCCTGCTTGAACATAATTTGTCGATACTACTTAGTCTACATCCGATACCAAACTCTTGACCTGATATCTGTTTATAGAGATTAACCGTATACCACATGCGTAGCACCAAACAGCAGACGGATACATTTAGCGACTAGCTATGTAAACATAGTGGAGAATTTAGCAAATTAATATTGGCGTTGCTCCATGCTTTATGTCTACTGGAGGTGGAAACAAGAAAGTGATTGCTAACACATTAGCCATCACAATTTACAAAATGTGATTTTCTTCTACCCTGACTTTACAACTTGTTCTCTTGCCCCAAGTAGACAAAAACAATCAAACAAATCAAATGAAGCCAATTTAAATTGTCCTCCGTTAACATTGAACTGTCAGAGTTGTGTTTGTGTCCATCTGACAATATTATCTCTTTTTGTAGCTCTGGTCTGCTCTCCACCAACTCCTGAGAAAATATCAGGCTCTTTAGCAACTAAATCTTCACCAGCAAGCAACTTTGTCTGTCTGCCATTCAGGGAGAACAGCTGCCTGCATGTCTGGAAACAACGATGATGAGAGCGGTGAGACTGAACCAAACGAGTAAAGTTTCAGCAGGAAAACCAAAACAAATAGCTGAAAAATGCCAAAACAAGGAAGAGCTGAGGGGAACTTTGGGTTTATCACTTTAGGTGATCCCTTTCACATTGCATGTAGATAATTGTTTATATACAAATATTAAATATTGCAGCTTTGAAAATGTCCTCATCCTACGCCAGAAATGTAAAATCCGTTTGTGTGATAGTCTTTCAATTAAGGTTTGTGGCCGGCTGAGGTGTTTTCAGAATATAACTCGATTTTTGTTACTCTTCAGAACTGCTTTATGTTTTTCCTTCAAGAGATTCTTATATTTGCGTTGTACACCAATACCTACAACGAAATACCATTTTTTTAAGGTAACAACAACTACAGTTATTTTTAACATTTTGCCCCTGGGAGGAATAGATATTTTGTACAGTCACTATTTTTTTTAATATCTTAAAAATGTCATAAACGTTTCATCCCTGTCAAACTGAAACCCCTGTTTCATGTATCATGAGCCAAAACCGTGAGCTGACCGTATGGTGACTCCTCTAATGGTATCAGTAAAGGCCTGCAGACATGCAGTACATGACAGTCTATTTGTTGCCGTAATACATATGGCTTTAAGTAATGTTAAGAATGTGGTAAGCTAACAATGTAGCCCCCTATAGCTCTCTTTTAGTTCCGAGAAGAACACCACAGCTACATTTCGGGAAAAAGCAATAAGCTTTGGGTAACTCAAGTTTAGTCACCCTACGACCCGGGAGGAGTTGCTCACTGTCTGTGGAGTGGTGTGGATCGACCTATTGTTGTTGCACAAAAAGTTTTAGTTTGTGTCTTACGCTCTACTTTTCCTCTTCCCTCCTCAGCTGACAACAAGACGAAGAAGAAAATCACCCATCGGGAAAGGAAGCAGGATTTCTCAGCCTTCAAGCCTACCGACAATGAAATGAAGGTTAAAATATCACCTCAGCTTCTGCTGGCTACCCTGCGTTTCCTAGCAACAGGCAAGTGGGCTGCGTTGCTGCTTGTCTTCCCCCAGTGTGCCCTCACCCCCTCACTGTGGGGAAAGAGTGTGTATGTGTGAGCTGTTTGTGTGTGCATGTGCCCATATGGGCTTTGGGGTTTAGGCAAGTGGGTGCAGGGAGGAGTGAGTATGTGTGTAGAATGAGTATCTGTTGTTTGTGTGTGTGAGGGAATGAGTTGTGTGAGGACTCACAACGAGTGTGTGTGTGTAAAGAGGTGGAAGGCCTCTCGGGAGCGCGGCACGGGATGTCTGTGCAGACTGCGCACGGATCCAAAAAAACGCAGGCGTATATTTGCTTGCGTGTCATGCTCTGAAGGTTACATGTTGAGATCTTAGCTCACAGCTTTAAAAACACCACCCTGTTTGCTTACACGCGTTCCTCAGTGACATCACATCCAGCATTTTTGGCCTATGATCGGGGTTCTCACAGAAGTCGACATACTTAGTGTAAAATGTGAAATATTTCACCCGCTTTCCCTTGGGAAATGGATTTCCGAACAGGCTGCTGAATATCGTAGCACTACTACAGCAGCAGGAGCAGCAGCAGTTGACGATGTCTCATTGCAGTTGGATTTGCTTCAGAACTTTGACCTAGCAGCTAAGCGTTGATTAAGTTCCTCTAAAGACTATTAGGGAGTTTAGTTCCTGGTGGTGGAGCCAGCAGCCAGCTGACACATATCACCGCCGCTCAGATGAAGGAGCTGATTGGCCCATTAGGTGGTTAAGGCAGACCAGTCACAATTTGGACACGCTGTTTAAAAGTTATAAATTAGTTTTTGGTTAGTTCGCTCAGGCATATGTAGTAACAAAACATTTTCTTTTTTTCTTTTCAGATCTATACAGCCGAAAAAAAAATCACAAATATGCCTCAAAGGGATTTACAATCAATACAACACCCTCTATCCTTATTAAGGAAAAACATACGACAAATAAAATAAAATAAAACAAATACAAACATTTATTGGAACAAACCTCAAAAAGAGAAACATAGGAGGATCGCTCTTTCAGGAAGGACAAACATGCAATAGGTGTCATATATACAGAGTAGACTAAGATAACAATCGTGAAATTACAATATAAAGAAACGTTTTGGGCCTCGTGCAAGAACATTTTCATTTCTTAATCAAAAGTCATATCAACCTGACGAATGCAATGAAATCATGAGATTTCAGCGTAATTGCCCTAAAATTGCCATATAAGGATATCTGCTCAGCTCTGTTCATGACACACAAGAGTAGAAAGAAGAATTTCACACCACAGAGTCCTACTGTCGGAAAAACGTAACAACTTTTCCAATATCTCAAATGGTATTAGGGGACCAGAAACAGAAAGTATCAATAGTAGGCTACAGCTGTCAACAATGTGTCATTAGAGTAACAGAAATAAAGCATGAATAGTGGTCCATGACTTAGATGGGAGGTGGTCAAGTGGTCATGACGCAGAAACCAGAGGAGAGAATATTATACAAAAAGGAAAATGAAACTACTTTGATTAAACCCCCCAAGTTATCTGGCAAGCAGTGATGTTGATGATATACTGAACAAAATATTTATTTTGCATAGAACATGGAACATATTTATACTCCACAGTCATTCGGATGAAGGCATTATAATTCTTAAGTGACATTTTTTTCCTCCTGTCGAGAGCGTGAGACTGTCAATAAAAAAACATCATCAAGTTGCTTGTATTATTAACCCAGCACTCCAACACTTTAAAATGTGTGATTTATAATTCCCCAAAAATAGTATTTGTTGTGTAAATAAAATACTATTAGCCAATATATCACTGACTTTTTTTAAGCTCTCAAATATTGATATTGGTATCAGCCCTACGTGTTTGTATTTGGCTATAATTGATGTCTTTTTCTCTTTCTCTCTTGTTCAGAGGTCGAGCCGTTTGGTCCGGTGCAAATGTCAGAAAAGATTCTGCTGCGCTTGCTGAAGCACCCACTCGTCATCCAGGAGCTGAAATACGATGAGAAGAACAAGCGGGCGGCAGAGCACTACCTCTTCCACAGGAACAAGCCCGTGGATTATTTCATCCTCATACTGCAGGTGTGTGGGCGCAATGAGGTACAAAGTCCAAAATGTCCAGCATCGGGCCGCTTTATAGAAACGATTTACAGCACAAAGTTAATTTATGTCACTTACTGAAGAGTCATATTACATTCATTAAGAGAGTAATAACAGCATTTGCACTATATACCAAACTACACTATACATTGCACTAAACACATTTAGGACGTGGACATGCTGCCGTTAGCACTACAGTACAATCTATTGTTTTCCTTGTTCCCACAGTTTTTCACAGTATAGCCATCCATCTAACAGAGCTGTACTACAGGTTTTGTTCCCACAGGGGCCACGCATCCGAAAAAAGGTATGCATGGTATGATTGTACTGCAGGGCAGTTTGGATTAAAGCAAGCAGCAATACCATAGATAAACAGCTCATTAGTAATACAAATGTCTGGCTCACTATAACACTTCAAAATACACTACAAGAGGTGGTGGTCAGTGTGAAGAAAAGTATGAACTGTATTGATCGACAACAGTAGTGTCAGTTTTAATTAGAAAACACCACAAATATGAAGTGAAATACATGTATTTTTAAGTTTTGATCTTGTAAATGAACCAAATTTCACGCTACTTCTTTACTGTACTATTTTATACACATCCCTAATTTATTCTCCGTGCCACTCTCTGTTTGAAGACACCTAAAAGAAATCCTGCTATGCTGCTGAGCTTCGTGTAGCCGTACAGTCTGAAAACTGGTCCGAATGTCGACTCTGTCTCTGAATATTTTGCCGGTGCCAACATAGTAGAGTTTTACTATTTGGTATCATGTCTTTAAAAAGGCTTAAGGTCAAGGGAAGTTCCAAATTACTGGCACTAAATTGGAGTTGAAAGTCATTTTTCCAAAGTATAAATATAACATATAAAAACAAATATTACTAATATTAACATACTTTGTATATTACCCCGATTAGTCCACTAAGTCAATATGTGCAATAGCCCTGGGTCAAATGAGGTCTAGGTTGGTGTGGGGTCACTGCCCTTGAGACTGGGTTTAGAATAGATTGTGAGCTATTAAACAGAGTACGGATTTTCTACAAGTAGTAAAAAGGAAAAGAAAGAGGGAGGGCAGGATGAATAAATATATCTGAGCAGGAAAAGTGGTAGATTTTGAATATTGTGAAAGTGTAGCTGCAAAGCTGCAGCGCAAATCCGAGATAGAAAGGGTTGTTAGCACAACGTAGCACTAATGCTCCAAACTGAAAATCTGCAATTGAGAGTTAATTAGACATAAAATAGGTGTAATACCAAATGTATAGTCTAAAAGGATGGATACAAAATTATGAAATGCACATAACATAGTGTATTTGACTCTTTGTTCTTTGTCGTCTCTGGATCTGTCTGTCACAGGGGAAAGTGGAGGTGGAGGCAGGAAAAGAGGGGATGAAGTTTGAAGCGGGACCGTTCTCCTTCTATGGGATGATGGCTTTGACAGCCTCGCCAGGTAAGATATCTGACCAACACACCTGGGCTTTGTCCAAAATAAAATCAAGTTGTAATTCATTTTTGAGGAAAGTAAAAGAATGCAGCTTTGTTTGCAGGTCTTCTCTCTTTTATAGAGAAGTAAGCCGTAAGTAGTCATATTGGGTTCTGCTGAAGCTTATGTCCGATATAAATAAGTCAAAATAGAGCTGCTCTTTTATTACCGACTGAAATGTGTCCACAGCACCAAGTACCAAAATGCCACTTTTTATTTATTCTTTGCTCTGACAATCTCTTATAAAACACAACTTTTCCAATTTTATTGTATTTTGTTGAAGCAAAGTTAATGTACATCTGCTTCTGTTTGTGCGCGTAACCTCACTTAACATGTGACAACTTTAGCTCCTTGTGTTCAATTTACATTTTTATATTTCTTCAAGTATAATATAAAAATGTTTTGCTGTTAGGAACTCATATCAACACTTGTATCAAAAATTGTCATTGTACAGAGAACAGTTAGCTGTTACACATTTCTTTGTTCTAACTTCAAGATCGCCTAACATTGCGTGATGTGAAGATGAAAAAAAAAACCCTTATCAAATTAGCCTGGTCCACTGTCGGCATTCACATTGTCCTTTGTGTCACCAAGCCGGCAAAGTGAAGATCAGTTTAGGACCTTCTGTGAATAAAAGCCTACATTCAATTTGATGTTTCTGAACAATGATTGTAAGACTGCCAAGGTTGCCCTGCGGTGACATCATTAGAAAGCGTCAGCTAGTGAGTCCTTTCAGTTCATTCATAAACTACAGTACTATTCTCAGCCTTTTTCAACTATTCTGATTCACATGGGTGGTGAGATCTGAGAGACACCTACTGGCGAAATAGTAGAACAACCTTCCTCTCGTGTGTGCTGGCACTCTGCAGTCAGAAATCAAATATGTTATGATAAGACATGATGTGCATATCATTCGACTTTATCTGCTCAGTAGCAGTTAAGCTCCTGTTGCTGATGCTTCACCGCCAGATTTAATCCAAGTTTACTATGTTTGTGTATGCGCTGATTTATTTCTCAGCTTTGACAAACTCTCCTCTTTCTTCTCTTTTTCTTTTGTATCTTTCCTCTCGCCCCAGTGCCTCTGTCCCTGTCTCGTACATTTGTGGTCAGTAGGGCTGAATCATTAGCAGGATCTCCAGGTACAGTGGCTTTTTCTGTCTTTACATACACCCATCCTCACACTAGTTTGATGTGAAAAATAATATTGATGTTTTGGCTGAAATTAAAATGTTGAACAGAAGATTGTTTTCAAAGTTTAAACCCTGCATGCTTTGTGTAAACTAACACGAGTGTTTGGTCGTTTTGATCATCATTGTCTATATGAGTATACTTTTTCTTTTTTCTTTTTTTCTTTTGTGTGAAAAACAAGGCCTGAAACTCTGTTTGTACCTGAATGCAACATGTGCTGTATATCCACGTGTTTATAAGTGAAAGAGAAAGAGGGAGAGAGGAAAACCGTTTCAGATCGAGACTTAACACCCTCGTCCCCTGAGCCATTAGTCAAGTGGCTGAATGGTGTTGAAGACTGGAGGCCCCAGAGCGAGCCTAAGCTCCGCCCCGCTCGCCCCTAACCTTTAACCCTCTGACTACATAAACAAGACCTACAGCTACAGCCCCCTGCCGGACACCACAGAGCGCACATACAAAGACACACACACGTATACACATGTTCACATGCACAGCCACATGTACGCAGAGAGCGCGCAGTCCATACACAACTAAGGACATGCTGCCACGAACACAAACACACCCACATGTATCCGGAAGTACCATTAAACAAATACACTATCTTCCTCTCTTTAGCAGTGAACTGCAGAGCACCTCTAAACGTGTTTTTTTTTTTTTTTCATCCAGTTTGACGCCCCGCTGAGCACACGTTTGAGTGTGTTTCTGCGTGTATGTAAATACATTATGCGTGTATCCTTGACCTGGCCCCTGCGGCCCCTAGAAAGTAGAGTACTAATCCGCAAGAGTTCACATGCCAAATCTTTGGCCCACTGCGCTCGGTCTGCACACACACACACAACACACACACACACACACACACACACAAACACACACACACATACACACATACACACACACACACACACACACACACACACACACACACACACACACACACACACACACACACACACACACACACACACACACACACTCGCACACATATTCCGACATGGGATTACATACATTCCAGCAGGCGTAGTAGCATTAGCGTTGGCCAAGCCGTTTCCACTTTATTGTGTGTGATTTTCACTAGGCTTCTTTAAGAAGTGGAAAACATAATCTGTCTTTAATTAAAAAATACAACAAACAAAAAAAGAGAACAAGTCTTCTATGTAGTAGCACATAGAGGGACGCAGCATCACTGGAGACCACCGACTCAATACCTGCTGCTGTATGAAACTCCCCTCACCTAAAGACTTACGTAGAAATGAGATTTCCATACATCACAGCAAGCATCTGTACTTGCTGGAAAAATATGACCTGGGAAAATGTCACCAATACACAGGATCGTAAGTGCTGCTGAAGCTGTTGAGCAGCCGAGGTAGTTTCAGCAAATATTGTGAGTTAGAGCCGGTGCATCACAAGTGTCTTTGCATCTGGAGCTATCAAAATCTGCAAAATGCGTCGAATAGATGATGTACTGTATGATTAACACGTTCTGGATATACAGAGAACCTAACCAGACAAAACAGTATGAATCAATAGCAAATGTCACATAAACTTGGAAACTTGGAATATTCGATAAGAGCAGTAGGGAGGAGAAAGACTATCGCGTGATTGATGACCGGCACCAAGAGTCTACAGCCGTGCCAGCAGCTCTTTGAGGCCGTACTCCAGCACAGTGGTGCTATGAGCTAAATGCTAACATCGGCATGCTAAAATGCACACAATGACAATGCTAACATGCCGATGCTAAGAAGGAATAATGTTCACCATGTTCACCATCTAAGTTTAGAATGTTTACATGCTAACTTTGACTAAAATAAAGTACAACTGTACAGCAGGTTTTGACCTGATGATGGCACTAGAAGAAAGGTCAGAGGATCACCAAAGTTATTCGTAAAGAGGAGAACATGAATACCTGTGACCAATTTCAATCAATCCATCTAATAGTTGTGAAGACCTTTATTGCAAAACTACATATTTAAATCTCGTGGTGGCGTATTAAATAAAATCAACGGAATCAGCAAGTCATAACAACTCATTGTCTGGGCGCCACGAATATCTTTATCGAATTTCATGGCAATTCAACCAATAGTTAATGAGATATTTCAGTCAGGACCAAAGTTGTTGACCAGCTGACCAACAGACCAACATTGCCACCCAGAGCCATGCTGCTGGTGTGGCTAAAAAATATTGTAAAATGAGAGCTGTAAATTCTCACAGCCATACGAGATCAGGTTAACCCCTTTCACATTCCTCACCTTGTTCTCAAATTATGCCCATAAGAAATCTTCACAAGCAGTTTAATGGATATGACAACATTAAGAAGAAAGAATAGATGATAGGTCAAAATGTGTGAGGATTCCTTAGCAGACTGAGACAGACACCTTTTTTGTTGTATAAATTAAGTTTTGGGTGTTGTTTTGTTTTTGCATGTCTTAAAATGTCTGGTTGTGAAAGACACATACAGTCAACAAAAGAAAGCCAAGGTTGGAAATATGTTTCTGAGACATATTTTTGCATTTCCTTGCATTATTACTGGCTGGGGGTTTAAATGTTTTCTCCTCTCCCATCGCCTCCTTACAGAAAATAAGTCTCCTCCACGGCCGTTTGGACTCAACCACTCCGACTCTCTGAACAGGAGTGATCGTATAGACGCCATCACCCCAACTCTCGGCAGCAGCAACAACCAGCTCAACTCCTTCTTGCAGATCTACGTACCTGACTACTCAGTCAGAGCGCGCACAGACCTGCAGTATATAAAGGTGAGAAAAACACATTTGTGTATGCCTAGATGCCGGTATAGAAGATTCTTGCATAAGATTACTAGGCGATTTATTACTAGATTCATTGGAAATTTGAAAAAAGGATAGAAGAAAAAGTCTAACAAACAATCTGACATGTGAAGGCAAATCATCAAATTAATTAATTAACTAAATAGTTCATTAATATGTCAAATTTTAAAGCCGCATAATAATTTCTATTTACATGGACAAAACAAAGATTTGATAAAAGTATGTACAAATGAATAGACATATTTCAATAATTGGATGTAATAATAATAATCATGATGATGATAGAAGTCTTTTTAGCACTGGTTTCACAAAACCAGAAATGCAAAAAACTGAAAAAACATACAATACGCATGTTACATTACGTATTTCACACATAAACCAACCTTAATATACACATAAATAAACACATGCAAAGATTTTTTTAAAATAGGCTTCTGATAAAAAAACAATCAATCCTACAAGTCCAATCAATCACAACCCCCAACCATTCGACCTCATCATGCCTTCATCCTCTTGGTTACCTAGGTAACACGCCAACAGTACCAGAACGCCGTAGTGGCGTCACGGATGGACAAAACACCCCAATCAACAGACAGTGAGTTCACTAAGATCGAGCTCACGCTGACGGAGCTCCATGACGGAGTGGAGACCCCCGCTGTAGTCGTCGTCACCACCACGGCCAGCACCACTATCGCCACCCCTGCTGTGTCCGTATCCGTGGCCAACGAGACGTCCCACCTGCTCAACCAGCAGCAGAACTGTGTGGGCCTCAGCAGGAGCAACCACAGCGCCCACAACGAGGGACCCATCTAGCCACCGCCGAGCCCGGTGGAGACCCAGACCCTCCACCCTGTCTCGTGGACACACACGGAGAGGTGGCGTAGACGGAGATGAGGGAAAGTGGGGAAGCGGAGGCGAGTGGAGTGAGGGTTCTGCTCCAACCAGTAGCCCCCAGTCAGTCAGACCCTTTCATGGAGGGGCAGTGGGGAAGACGGGTGCTGCGTCACCCTGAGCGCCCCCACCTGAACGTTGTCAGAATCCCTGCTCTGCTACACCCTCTTAAGGAGGGTGCACTTGGACAGTGCCTGTGACTGAGCTTCTATTTTGGGACAATCCGACACTTTCATAGCGGTGACTTGGACTAGAGGACAATGGAGTGCATGCAAACCCTGTCCCTTTCTCACACACACACACACACACACACACACACACACACACACACACACACACACACACACACACACACACACACACACACACACACTGTATTTTCTCCGAAGGCCAAAGACTTTGGTCCCCCCTTCATACACTGGACACAGACTTTTTTTGCCCACACACACACACACACACACCCATATTCAAACAGTCACATTCTCACACGCACACAAATGCAACTCCCCCACCCGTGCATCTTTCAGGGAAGCTCAGTCGAATGTTGATCCCATCAACGAGGACTCAAACCCAAACAAGCAGAACGGTTGGTCAAAGACTGCACCAAAAACCGCTTTGGAAGAAACCGTTAAACCACGAACCAAGAATGTTTTCCTGTATTTATTTATTTTATAATATTGTATGTATATATGTAGGTGTGGAGACATGATATGACATAAACTGGCATACGAGCATGCACGAGCATGTACACAACGGTGTGCGTGGGGCACGCGTGTCATATCAAAAAAGGACATGCTACATATATGGAGACGAACATCCATTCATGTATATGAGGAGGTGAGGGTCTTTTACAGATACAGTATGTATATTACAGATCTTGTTATTTTTACTATTATCCTAAATCAGGCTTATGGTACACTATCTTTTTCACCTTAAAAAAATCACACTATTGCCTTTAAGAGAAATCATATAATTAATTATTTTAACAAAGTGCAATGAACAGCAATTTATTTAAGAGATGATTATGACTTTAAAAAAATCACTGTATTATAAATTGACAGATATATTTGTATGTATGTACTGTATGTATATGTACATTTGTTTTTTGAATAATGCTAAACTGCAGCCATCCACAAGCAAAATTGTCCTTAGTCAGTCACTCTTTCTCTTTTTCTCTTTCATGTTTTTGCATCATTTGACCTCAAACAAAACGTCTTTATGTCCATATGGGAGTAATGTTGCCTAGACTTTAAGTGCCATACCTATGCATGTGGAGGTTGTGTGTCTTATTTTTTTTGCCAATTTTTACGCATAGTCAAACTTGATAATTGCACAGTATTAATGACCTCATCTAACATGTTGAGCATCATCAACGTCACAAAAAGTAACCTCGACATTAAACATGTCCATGAATGATACACAGCTATGCTTTTCCACTGTTTATGTTTGAACTTGTTTTTTTTCATTTGTGGTACATATGTGTGTCCACAAAACATTTGCCCAACGGTTCAGTTCATAAACACTATTTTTTTGACAGTAGTGAATGTGAAAGAGACTAGACTTTATTTGTTTTGGCTCCCAACACATTGCAGATTATAATCCATGTTTCATAATTCTTGAGTTAATTCAGTTCAAAATCTAAAATATTCTTCACAAATGCTGGCTGCTATCAAATATATATATATATATATATATATATATATATATATAAATAACATTTTAGAAACACTGTACCCATATATGTTAATTTCTTTCACAATTTGGGAAACACAAAATTGCGTTCTTGCAGAGAGTTAGACAAGAAGATACGAGGGGAGTGGTCTCAATCTTCTCATCTGACTCTTGACAAGAAAGTAATTAAGTGTAAATGTCGAACTATTCCTTGAAGTCTATATCTTCTATTTTATGAGGGGCTTTTTTTGCGTTAGTACCTTCTTGCCCTTATTGTTTTACCTCATAAAGACAGGAATGAGTTTTAAGATATGTGTGCTTGAGATTTTTCCTAAAGCGACATAAGTCATAGTGTAGAATAATTCTTTTTACTCCATATCTGTAGGGGCGTTGATTTTTAACTCTTTAACTAAAACATTTCTTTGATTCCACTTCCAGGCCTGTTCATTAACATTATGTGTACTGTATACGGGCAGTTTTCTTGCCACCTTACAGGCAACAACAATGTCCTAAAGCTAAATTAATTTGATATTCAGTTGCAGTTTGTAACCACTGGTGGTCGCTGTGTTTCCACATGTAATCCAATGTGTGTGTAACACCCCGAGACACGGCACACATGGACAAACAGCCCCTCCATCTGCTCGGCCGCGAGGGGCATCTCGGTTGTATAACCAGACACATCGAGTACGTCTGCATTGTTTGCAGCTGTTTTTCGCTGTTGTTTATTGTTTACTTGAAAGAGCTCCTATGCAGCAGGCCCACTCCTGCTGTGCTGGGACAATCACTCCAGAGATACAGCAATGAATGATGATTACATTGAAAGATTGTGCTCGGGACATTCACACTCTGTTTTTACAGACTCAGTGCCTGACAGGAGAACAAGAAGCATGATGACAATTCAAAAGTCCAAATGCACAACAGGAAACACCGGGGGAAGCATCAGCTGTGACTGGGTTATTTCAATATTCTGTTAAACACACGCATATTATCTTTTTCTCTCACACACTCCATCATCTGCTGAACACAAGATTATCATCTTTCCATTATGTGAATGCTTTGCAGGCCTGTGTTTAACTGGTCCTTTGTCCATCCCAATGCTGCTGCTGTACCCATGTGCTGTCCATAATGCTTCTTCTACCTGACAACAACATTCCCATTGCCTCCTGCAGCTGGTGGTTTAATAAAAAAGTGAATGATTAACAGACAGACAGTTGGTGGCTCAATGTACTCAATCTAATGTTCTGCTGCTTCTAAATGTTTTTTAATTAGGCTTTTTTTTTGTTATGCTCTAGCAATAAAGACAGGCAGTTGCTTAATATGAGTTTCTTCTAAATAATATGTGCATACTTTGTTGGTGTCCACTACACTTCATGTTGGTTTTAAAACCTTCTGAGGTCTAAGCTATTTTTTCTTTTTGTTCTGCGTTTACCCAGAGGTTCCCATCTCTTTTTGTCAGGACCAACTGGGCTATCAGAGTAAGTACGCTACAGTGATGTCACATGAATATCTTTATATTACCACAGATACAAAAGAAAAAGAAAAATAGAAATTGGATATTTATTCAAATCACACGCAACACAATAATAGTGAATTAAGACTTTGGGATTTTTAAAATTCCTTCTTTTAGGCC
The DNA here is from genome assembly GCA_016806645.1 of Ophiodon elongatus. Taxonomy (NCBI): domain Eukaryota; kingdom Metazoa; phylum Chordata; class Actinopteri; order Perciformes; family Hexagrammidae; genus Ophiodon; species Ophiodon elongatus. Next base: position 169,239 of record JACSYO010002144.1, read on the forward strand.
TTGGTGAAGAATATACATTGTAGCCAACACAGATCAAAAAAGTATTCACATTACAGGAACCCAATAAAATGTGTAATGACGGGTTGATTTCTACTCATTATTTCGGTTGCTGCCCAAATAGCACAGATCTACTGACACTCGGATGGGATGAATGTCATGCTATACTATTGTGTGTGGCCTCTTAGATCAGCACTGTTACATGAACATGAGGCAATTCATAGGCTACGACTATTAATCTCATCTATCTCTCCTCTGATCTCCTTGTTTCACCGGGGAGCAGAGAGGCGGCACTCAGCAGTCTGCAAGCTTGTGGCTCTCGTTACTAACATTTGCTGCTCTGTTGTCAACAATGTTTGGGTGAGAAAACGTTTATGAAGGCTGAAATGCAGGCTGTTGTTAACTCTGTCGTGGAGGTGCGGTGACTTAAACCAAGTAAGAGAAGATGAGCTGTGACTAAGAAAAAGTCCCCCAGTCGTTAGATTAATTACCATGCCGTGTAGAATGCCATAGACATGCAGGAAGTGTCATGTTTTAGAGATGCTATGTGACACCTGATTTTTGTAGATTACAGCACACTTGTAATGCACTGCAGAAGGATGAAGGATTTGTTTTCGTAGTGTTTGTGTGAGGTGGGTCACACAGATACTGATTATTGAAAAGATGCAGTCTTTTATGTTAAAGACTCTTGAAGTCTGATTTTTTTTTAAAGCACTTTCTAAATAAAAACGATTGTAAAAGTTAGCCGTGTGCAGTAGTATATAAAAGTGTATTATTGTTGTATGATTTTTGCTCACTAACTGTCAGTTGTGTTGCATGTCTTAATTGTCCCACACTTGTAGATATGCAGCCTCAATGGATGACGTCTGGAAAGAAGAGGAACGTTACACACACCAACTGAGACGACGTCTTCTCTGTGCTGAAACTCTGAGGTAGGACAGCTGTGTTGTATCTAATGTTGTTGAATAATGAAAGCATACAATATATTTTAAGTTCAGAAGCGTCTTTAGCTTCTTTATGAACTTCTTGAAAATTCATGTAATTATAGTATTATGGTCTGTAATTAGCATTCAGACATCGTTCAGTGTGATTTACACTTCATAGAATATTGTTGTCTCTGATGTCCAGGACCTTTGAATATGTGAAGCTGAAATTACTGCCAATTTATGGAGCTCGTTTGTCTTCTTTGTTGGTTCTCATAGAAATGATACAAGGTGTTGGGGGAGGAGCAGCAAACTGGATGCAGGCAAGGACCTGAGGGTGAGGAGAGGTGGACCAGAGTGTCTGTACACAGCTGGAAACTGCAACAGTTAAACAACATGATTTATATATTTTTATGATTGTGTGTGTGAAATGTGTGTGTGTTTTCTTGTCTCCGTCCTCCAGAAAATGCTGCAGGACCAGTGAGGCAAAAATATTTCGTCAACACTCATTGTTTCAGATTTTTTAATTTGTTTCTTAAAGCTATTTAACCAGCATTTTAGCCTCTTTTTTTTTTAAGTAGACGGGGTAGAATGTAAGCAGGGGGATTACACAGGATGTCAAAACCACTTTATTATCTGCTCCCTTTGTTACAAAATGGATTGAACTGACAGACAGTAAGGATCTCCATTTAATCATTGTGGGTCATTTTGTGACTTTTTTTCGGCATACCATACTATGACTCCTTCATGACATTTTTTTCACACACCATACTTTTTCTCTTTTCTATCCTTCTCAGCTCTCACTCTTAAATGCTTCTCCATATGTTGGAGTTGCTGGTTTGAAGGGTGGAGATTGGTCCGCATGCTGGGGGATGCACTACACCCGGATAGTATGAATTCTATATCTACCTATACTCAAGTTACCATGTAAGTTAATAATGCAGTTTATATTGTGTTTTTATCAGTGGTGGAAGAAGTACTCATATTTTACTTAAGTAAAAGTAGCAATATCACCGTGTAAAAATACTCTGAGGTAAAAGTCCTGCATTCTAAATTATACTTATGTAAAAGTACAAAATTATTAGCATCAGAATATATTTCAAGGACCAAAAGTACTTATGCAGAATGGCTCATCAGAATCATATATGACTGGATTATAATTTGTAATGCATTAGTAAGCACAAATAATGTTGCAGCTGGTAAAGATGGAGCCAAATCCTTTACATACTCGGTATAGCTAAATTCATAAAAATACAACAATTTATTCAAATGATTTATATTGTGTATCAATAATTTCAATCTGCAAAGTTACTGGAAACTATGTAATGTACAATATTGATATATATATATTTCGATATATAGATATAGTACAAAGTAGAATACAATGGAAATACTGAAGTGCAAGTACCTCAAAATCCTGTTAGTACAGTAAAGTAAATCTACTTAGTTACATTTCACCACTGTTTTAATGGCACATATATTATTTACAAAGCAATTAATCAAATTGCCCCAAACCTGGAGACTTGTGATTGCACACTGTTCCTGGATGTTAATCCAGCCCGACAAAGTAGTAAAATATGAACAAGAAAATTATGAAAAACTATCTTTATTCTACATTTTTATGTAATTTACCTTAATGTACAGTGTGTAGGATATTTTCTGGAATCAAAACAAACAAAACACTGTTCGGGAGAACATGAATTGATATGCATAAAAACAAAGGATTACTATAGTTTGGAAAATGAAAGGTGACTTTTTTTTGGCACCTGTTAATGTGGATACATTCGGGGCATCACAACAATGGATACAAATCTTCTAAAGCACTACAACCTGTCCGACAGGCTTTAGTTAGATGAAAACTCTGAGTGACAGAAAATTTTTGAAAAAAATGTATAAGGAAATGGAAATGTCTATTTACAGTTCTGTAAACCAAGACCATTTAAAAACACTAGCTTAGAAAAATAAAAACAACCCCATGGTATTGATTACAAGTAACATTTCTGTTACGGTACTTACTATATTCAATCTGTTTTGTTTTTTTCACAGGTTTGCAATTTTTTTGTCCCAGTGTAAACTATAATGACAAAATGTCCTTAAAAGGATACAGTAATAAATGTAAAATCAATGCTACCATAATCTTAGCATAACAGATATGCAGCTTATTTCCACATGCATATGCAAAATATGCAAAGAAAAGACTGTTGACTATTTCCTTTTGGCAAAGCAGCTGCTTTATGTAGCTTATCCAGTTGTTCCATGTTCATGAAACAAAAATCAATATTTGAGAATATTTAATAAAAAAAATTAAAAAAAAAAAAGAAAGAAAAAAAGAGTGAAAAGTAAAAAAGAAAATGATCAAAGAGGACAAACAGCTGAAATATGTTTCTTACGGTCCTACAAGCTTTTACCCAATGAATCACCACAGAGTGAAACACATTCACCTTTCACCACATCAAGCCAAACAAAAAATGATGCAAAAAAGTAGATGACATGTTTCTTCCCTTTTGTTGCCTAAACCAACGGGCCGGTCCAACACTTAGAGGACTGATACAGCGTGTCAAGACCAAATATAAAAACGTGAGGAAAGTTAACATAAAAGGATACGCCGGTTAAAAAAAGGGGAAAGAAAGAAAATTAATGCAATTGAGACAGCTCTCTTAGTGTTCTGCATAGCAAGACTGATGCATTTGGACACACGTGTTAAACTGGAACAAATGGACATGCCAGAGATACCGGTGTTAAGCGTATTTTCTCCATCAGCTTCTCACTGTGGGCGATGGGGTCTTACATGAAAACACTGTTTTCTGACAAAGCTTGAACAATTTGTGTTATTTCACATGAGAGATATCCAAGTGTCTGTTTTTCTGTTGGCTCTTTGCACTAGCTTGTAATGGGCGCGGCTATTTGGAAAAGATGATGTCGAATACTTTCGTTTACCAACATAAATCAAAGTCTGATGATAGTTGGTGGGCTGTCACAAGCAAAGTTTCCATCCAAATTTAGTGAAAGAAAATGCAGATTAATGCATGTTTCCCTTCACAATTGTTTTGCAAATATTAGGAGTTGGTGGCTCTAATTCTCCAGTCACTAAACCATTAAAGATGAAGACCATGCATGTTTTTTTTGACCATCTTGTTTGTTATTTAGTAATGCAAATGCAAAGTCAAGCGCTTGGATTTTCCTCCAGTTTTCAATTTGTAAAGACAACAGAAGAATATTGTACACGCTCTATGTCAACGCGTTTCCCTGGGTGAGAAAATAATAATATATATAATAAAAAATTAAACAAAACCCCAAAACTAAAAAGATAAGCAAAGCAAGCTACAGTCTGAAGCTATGAGCCAAGCTTTTTTACCATACATTCTAAAAAAACAAAAAAAAAACACACCTTATTTCCTTGCATTCTGAGGTCACTTTCATACTCCTGCTACACACTTGAGAGATCCCTTCACAATCTCTGTTGCTCTCTCCCGTCAAAAGAAAACCCTCTGAAATAGTCAAATGAAATACTCAAGTTTCATCTTCCTTAATAACAGAGCAAAAAAAAATGAAATACTGCATGTCAGCTGCTCATAGCGTTAAATCATTCACCCAATCCAGAAACACTACCGTACTTCAGGTTTGTCTTAGAGTCTATTGGCATATAATATGGTTACCTCATTGTTGCTTGGTAACAAAATATCAGTTCAAGAGCCACTCGTGTACCACAAAGTGTTAACTTCAAACCAAACATGCATGTTCAACCCCAGCTTGTGCTTCATTGCTCCTGTGCTTTAGTTTACTACAACGGTTTCTTAGCTTATCGTTACTCAGAATGCTGCGCTCTGCGAGTGAGACGCACACATTTACATACAAGTTAGAACAAAGAACTAGTAAAACAGACAAAATTAAACTAAACCAATGAAAAACTGAACATTGTTCCCATGTTGCATAAAAAAGTGTTTTCATACAGTATGTACATTTCTTTGACACCGTAGCTGAACAGTGCTTTTTGTTTGATTATAATGTGCATACTATGTCAGCAAGGTTAGTTTGTTACAATTAAAACTACACTTTACTGACCCATATCTGATGGATTTCAGTATAAATGGGACTGCATCTATTTAATCCACTAGCAGGTCCTAAAAGTCAGATTTTAAAATATTATGTAATGCTCTGTCTGTCTGACTGTGACAATACAAATTAAATCTAATTAAATGAATAATAAAATAATATTTTTTTTTTTATAAAGAAGAGAGGATAGGTTGGCTTTTAGAGGAACGAGCATGCATACAGTCTTCTGAGATTCATATGGTTTGTCCTTTTTGAGAACTGGTCCTTTTTTTATTACCTCAGAAATCTCCTGTGTGTATGTATGTGTGTGTGTGTGTGTGTGTGTGTGTGTGTGTGTGTGTGTGTGTGTGTGTGTGTGTGTGTGTGTGTATATATATACACACCGTATTGACAGACATACATACATACACACACACACACACACACACACACACACACACACACAGGAGATGTTTTTTTTTCTCCCTGCCTCACTCACAGAGAGATAACTACCCGACTCTGCTGGGACTCTACATGAGAAGGCAGAAACTTTCTTCCCCATATCCAGCTCACTACTCCTCCTCTTCCTCCTCCTCATCATCATCCTCATCGTGGCAGTGAGTAATTTCCTGGGGAGTCTGGGGGAACAGGTTTGGAGGTTTGATCTCGCTGAAGGAGCGGGTCAGCTGGTTGCGTTTGCAATCCAGGTCCTTGCAGTCGCTGCAGTGTGTGCGGTTGCGTGTGGCCAGTGGCGACTCTGCGTCGATGTCCACGTGGGCGTGTTCCACCGTCGACTCGTGCGGCATCTGGGAAAAGAGGGGAGGACAAAATGTGAAAAAACAACTTGGCAACACGAGTCGACTTCCTGGAAGAGTCGGCTCTGTATTTAACCAGCGGGTCGGGCACAGTGCTTTTGTCAGGGTGTTTTACAGAACGGGTACGTGCTTAAATCGGTATTCATTTCCCTCGGATGAAAACTTCAGATTATATATCCAAAAAGCTTCTCTCGGTTTCAAAAGGAAGATAATAGCCCTCCCCCTCAGTCCCATGTGGACCTTATCAATACCAATAACAGAAATATCCACCACTGACTGCTCAGCCTCTAAACAAGAGTATGGTGTGTTTTATTTCTCCACTGATTTAGCGTTGCACTTCCTTACCATAATCAGACTCACAATGTTGACAGTTGACAACCTGGCACCTAAATACCCACAATGTAACTCGACTGACGACAGTTCGGTGTGTTCTGGTGCGTTATGATAGTAGCGGATAACGTAGCCTCAAACAGAGATGAGGAGTGGTCTGTAATAGTCTCCAGTCCCAACCGGCTGACTGGAGTGACAACCTCTGGGGCAATTTATCCAAATTTGCTTTATATAAATTTTTTTTTTTCCCCACATATAGAGCAGTAGTATGACTTTGATGAGTAGAATCGGTGGGGTTGCCCTTTAATAGAGGTCTGATGTTCTGTGACCTGAGAAGGAAGGTGGATGAGATAAGTGAAAGAGGAAGGCCTTGAGCAAGGGGCGACCATTAAAGAATCTGAGAGTTTAATGTTCCTGAGCTAAAGTATGATATTGGAGTATTTCACCAATGTGTACACTGTACAGTCTTAACACTGTAAAGTAGAAATAATGAGACTCGCGTTAACCTTTAAAGGCCTAGGACCTGAGAGAACTGTCTACAGATCAAGTATTAGAATCCTAATAGTATCAGACAAGACTTTCACATCTGTATCAGTAAGATAAAGAAGTGGTATTGACCCTAACCTTTGAAGGTGTATGGTTTAATGCAGCTCCCTTATTCACATTCAGTGACTCACCAGTACGTGTGCAGCTCTGAAGAGGTAGCTGAAGGGGTAGTACAGCAGGTTGATGAAGGAGGCTGCGTACAAGTCGGCGTAACGCATCACTTGAGAGGCAAACAAAGTCTGTCTGGAGCCACTGCGGAAAAGGCTACCCATCATGCCGTAGCACATGTCCATGTCGTGTGTCACTTTCTAAAAAGGCAAGAAGGAGAAGAGAAGACACTGAGGAGCCTGCAAAATCATGGCAAAAAAAGAAATGCTTTACTTCTAAAAGGATGCTAGAAAGTATAGTACGAGGGATGTTGATGTGGTTGTTCATTGATACAACTGAACCAGCAATTACACCACCAGGCAATGAGAGAGGGGGTTCTTTGTTCAGTGGATTATTGTTAATGATTAGACTACAGTAGACACAAACGGTATCAAACATACTTTAAATATGGGCATTGGTAACTAGGCTGTCTCCAGGCAGCCAGTGTTAAAAGCATGCGGACAGGTCTCTTGTTGTCATAGAAACAGAGGTGATTAAGGCCGTACCTTGACTCTTCTTTGAATAGTGCTGATGTCTGGCCTTTCATTACTGCTGCTGTCCAGATGTCTGAGGAAGGACGGAAGGAAGAAAGACGATGAGGACAGTAGGAGGGAGGGGGAGAGGAGGATATTGATATCACGTCTGCTGAAAGGTAATGTGTCAAAGAGGCGGTGCAAAAGCGAGTCGTGCCCGGCTATAAATAACGTCAGCGAACCCGGTTATCAGGCATGCCTGCGGGAGTAGACCCTTTTGACTTTACCCTATTGACCCTGTTGTTCCCTTTCAAACACACTCTTGTTACAGCAGAGAGCAAAGAGCAGCAGAACTTATGTAAGAGACGTGGTGAGGAGGGAGGTGGGATATGGTGAAGGGAGGGGAGGGGAGGCTAAAGTATGACATTCTTACTTGTAGAGTTCTGCCAAGAAAATATCCAGGTCCTGCAGTTCCTCGAATAACGCTGAAAAACACGAGAAAAGGGTGAATCTCACGTAGATTTACGCTGCATAGCCAGTGTTCTACCATTATTAGCTCTTCAAGCATGAGACTGTGGCTATCCAGAGTCAGTGTTTTGACTTTGTAACAACCGATTATATGACTTTATCACGTTTGGCTTGTGTGCTACTCATGTCTGTTTCTGAAAATGCAGGTACATACACATACAGCCAAACTAGTACTTCTACATGTCACTACGTATGTTTGTAGACCTGCGTTTATGCGTTTGTCTACAAACTTACAGCTCTTGTCGGTCCACACGTGCAGCTCCTGGGCCAGCTCAGGGATAACCAGGAACGTCCTCCAGCCTTGACGTTTCTTGGACTTGAGGATGTCTCCAAAGATGTGGTCCCCGATGTAGACTATGTCCTTCCCTTTGGCCCCCAGCAGGTCGCACACAATGTCGGAGGAACCTCGAGAAAGACGGCGAGACGTTTAATTACCTGAATTAATCACAATTGTTACACACACCTTAACACTTGGTTAAAGAATGAATGACTGAGGGAAAATAGAGTCTTACCACCAGAGTAGACTATACCATGCTGCAGAGGTCCTGTGTAGGTTCCTATCTTTAAACGCCCTGTTGTCTGAAATGAAGAACACATACCGCAGATTAGTGAGCGGAACCGTGGCACAATCCCAGAGGGAAACCACTAACATTACAGCCACAACCCATTTGAAACATGCATACATGAGTGTATATTTTAAGACTGAGAGATAAACCGAGCGTCGGTAAACCTTGAAAGCTGCATCCAGTATATAAACGTTGTTTTTTTTTTTTTTTTTTTAAATCAGTTATAAACTCTTTAGTTGTTCCCCCGCCATAAATTCTAATCTTTAGCTTCAAGAGAATACCTGTCATTATGTTAGAACCCATCTACAAACCACTACAATTACTGTTTAACACATACTCTTGTCCATTTTAAAATAGAGTCAAGGTAAAATGACCTGCAGTCCTGGCAAACAAAGACAGCCCATAATGAGTGATTCATGAATTTGAGACAAAAAACTTTTGCCATATTAAATCAATTCAGCCTTCCCCACTCTGTGAAATATGTTCGTATTTTTTTTTATTTCTGGGATTCATCAATGTTTTCTTATCTTTGCTCTTCTCTTAGGTAAGAGACATTATTACGAGTAGTTGAGAGCACTCTTACTAAGATAAGAAAAAAACATCTTGTTTTAAATTTGGGGAATATGCATGAATATCACGCAATCAAATTTAGATTATTATATGTCTCAGAATAATTATAATGATTGGATTATTACATTTGTGAGGTAAAGAAATATTATTGGTATTATCGTGCGTTTAGTTTCTGGATGTTTTTTCTTTACATTAGCTTAAAAAGCTGACATGCAACTGCAACTGGTCTGCGACATGTCGGGACATGTCAGCGTTCACGTGCAGTACACCAATTAATAACGACTTCTCCATCTCCGCTGTGTGTTCTGCGTCTGCTCACCGTGTCGACTTGTCTGAGCACCGTACCCTCTCCGAAGAACAGCGGCTTCCTGGCGTCCACGAGGATCAGATCAAAGTAGGACTGCCAGGGCCGGTGGGAGGTACCAGGCTGAATACATACAAGCAATAAAGTCACACATACACTTATTAGCATAAAATATATGTCTTTCACCTTCACCTGCATATCAAAAAAAAAAAAACAGTGTGATCAAAAGGGAAGCTATTCTTTACCTTCGGGCCATGGGGGAAGTCAAACAGGTAGGTCATGATTTTCTGTGAGTACAAAACGCAGCGCCATTCAAATCAAACACAGAAGTGTTTAGAGTCAACACAGCTGCCAACACACCGGCAGAAATTCAAGGAAATGGATCTCAGCATTATCATCTGTTTCACACCTGCACGCCTATACTCACATTAGTGTATTTGTAGTCACTGTTGGTAGCCAAGAAAACCTTGGCTACTTCATTCATTCTGCTGAGAAGAAGAGGCAGCTTCCCCTGGTGGGAGTAGAGGAAGAAAAGAAATAAAAGGACTGAAGGTTTAGGCATCTTAACAAACCAGCTTCTCAGAGTATGTATTACACTGTGTGTGTGTGTGTGTGTGTGTGTGTGTGTGTGTGTGTGTGTGTGTGTGTGTGTGTGTGTGTTCTAACACAATACACTTGTAGCAACTACTTACATCTCTCACTACATATTTCTCCAAGTTCTCAACCGTCTTCTCCTTCAGTGTACCCTGAAATGGGAGAAACGGGAGTCAGACTAAACACTGACAATCCAGATTTAAATGAATTAAAGTCTGTAACATTCTGACCTCTTCAGTTAGAAGCATCAACACCAGTTCATTCGATTGAGTAACAGTCATAAGTGACAACCCACACAAAGCACGTAACGACTTGTGGCATTTAGTTTTGTTTTGTGAAAGCAAGGCAGAAGCAAGGCATGATGTTGTGACAGTAGACACTGTACGTGGTTTTAGGAAGAACACAAACGCTAATCTACTATGAAATACATTCCTGTGATATTTTGGTACAAAAATATACAAGATCCGTTGCCTTCTTGACTAATAATGCTTATAATCAGATATTTCTTCTTAAGCACTTTGTGACACCAGAGAAGATAAATAAAAAGAAGGAGGTAACTGCTGCATGACTTGCTGTCAGTCACCAGAGTTGGAGTTCCCTTTTGGGTCCATGCAGCGCCGAAACTGTCCAATTACCGGTCCAGTTACCTTTTGACTCATATACTACTTCAAACTTAAAGCTCTTGCAAAAAAGCATGATTATTCTTTGATCAGGACCAAATGAACCAAACTACAGGTGTGAAAGAGAGTCAAATGTCAGTTAGAAACATCAGTATCCAAAGGCCAGATTGCCATTAGCATTGAGCATAGTCATGCCCAGACAGGAGCATTAGCACCCAAGGATGAATGTGGAGCACTAAGCACACATCATGTTAGTTCAATAACTGAAATACTGAGGTATAAATCATAACCATAAAAAAAAATGATCTCACCTTGAAGTGGACCCAGTCGACGGCGTCGCGGACGTCCTGGAACATGCTCTTATAGGACATGAAGAGGTCACCATTTTTGAAGCCGGATTCACAGCTGGGGGGGAGGAGCAGAGACACACACGTACACAGCCGTCGGACAGGCCACATCTTTACAGAAGGCTTTCAAAAACATGACATTTGTTTTTTGTTTGCTTTTAAATGGGATAGCCTTCCCTTGTTGGAGGGGTCCCCAGCCAAACAGGAAAGCATTCTCCCCCTAAAAGACCAACAACCAGGTTTCAGAGGACAAAGGACATGCAGCCATTCCAGATTACATTCTCTACCGATTTACAGGCCAATATCTCTCCTCACAGTAACATTTAAAAGTTTACCGTATAGCTACATCAAAATGTAATTGTCTTTAAATAGTTAGTGAGAACATTTGTCATCCATATCTCATTCTGATAAGAATTCATGCTTTTTCTACAATTAGTAGAAGAGATTAATAAATCATTGTTATCAAAAAATATTGTCCCTTTGACTGAACTCCCCATTTGATTTCCATTTTAAAACAATTAGCTTAGATTAGCAGCTGAGACACCTGGACCCTCCCATGCTGTAGGGCTTGCTCTTGACCCAGTTTGGCTTGCAACTGTCTTTGTATCACCATGCGGTGCCCAGAAACTTGTTGCATGACGGATGGTGTTCCCAACGGTTCCTTACCTTGTGTATCTGTCACAGTTGGAGAAAAAATCCACAAGGCAAGCAAAGAGGTAGGTCTCTGTGAAGGGAACAGAAAGGCAGGAGGAAGTCATCAGTAACGAAGCAGCTCGATCAAACTTGTCTTTAACCTGCAGGGAAAGCGTTCTGCTCTGACCTCCGATAACATACTGAAATATTCAGCTTTCATTCAGGATAAAGCGCTTTCTTGCTTGTTTATTTCCTCTTTAACAGTCCCATGGCATTCCCCTCTGTGCTCAGAGGCCTTACCTGGCAGGTTGAAGAGTGTGTTAAGGATATAAAAGCGTTCTGTGTCATCTCTCTGGATGAACTTGTTTGGGTACCGTTCACGGATCTCAGGGCTGGGAAAAGAGAAGAGACAAGACTCCATTTTCATTTCTCTTCTTTCTTGACGATGTCAAATATACACAATTGACATACAGTATTATGATTTACAATCATTTTTAGAGGATGGGGAGGGGGCGTGGGGGTGTTGGACACACTTACCCTCGGAGGAAGTTGAATCCATGGACACAGACCAGGATATTACCGTAGGCGTCAACCTTCAACAGGTTTCCATACATGGTATCAAACACAAGGCCCCTGAAAGGCAGAGGAAATAAATGCTCGTATAAGTCTACAATACAGAATTAAAATAACTTATCTCTTGTTCATAACATCTGGCATCTGCAATTGCTATCATTTGTGATGTGATGACAGTTATTATCAGGATAGACAGGGTTATTTACCTGGAGTGTAAATTAACTTTAAACAGGTGATGGCTTTTTTTCCACCAACTCCCTTAGGGCTGCTTACTATCCTAGCTACATCCACTGAGGTTAGCTCATTAAAGGGTTCAAAATGAGAAGAGCTGAGGTGATAAAAGAAGGATCATCAGGAAGTCTGCGTGGCGGGGTTCGATTGGTCTGACCTGGTGGGGAACGACGGGTCGTAGACGAAGCTGAGCAGCTCCTGGGGGTAACCGATGGAAACCAGGCGCTCCACTGTAAGCTCAAAACCTAGTGACTCGTACTCTGGTGACTTGTACACTGGAAATTAAAACAGACATACGCACAGTTTTACTAAAATTACCCCATTAGAAGATCACAGCACACGTGATACCCCAGTGCAGCTTCCTGTGTAATCTCCTATAAAAATGACAGATTTTGGCTTTGACTTTTAAAAACTATTGTGCAATGCTATGTACAAGTTTATCAAATTGTTTAAGTCCTGGCTTAATAAGCCTGCCATTTTGCTTTATCATTAGCAATTGTTAGTCACTGACTCATAAATTAGTCGATCGTGAGACAATGAATCTAGAACACATTTGATAGTCTAATAGTTATGCAAGTCATTGATTAAGCAAAAATGCCGAATATTCTCTGATTTCAGTCTTTCAAAAGTGAGTTTTGAAACATGTGATGGGCATTTCTCACAATGTTCTGACATTTTAAGCCCTAAACTGAACATCTGTGTTTGTTTTTTCAAAAAAGACATGAGCAGATTTAAAATATGACTTTGAATTCCACATTTGTCCAGCCGGTTGGACATTTTTTGTAACAGGTAAAAGTTTACTGTGACACATTTTCTTGCTCTGTGGAAGATAACTCCATCTGCTTCAAACAACAATTATCAGCAGCTATTGAAGCGGTATCTGGCTGACAGGAGAGCTTGTGGAGCACGCGTCATTCACATAAAATGTACATGAACTACTGTATTATGTATACAGTTGAGGAGCATGACCTGTTGTTGATGCTGTACATAGCAAACAACATCTCATTAGAAGTGACATACAGTCAGAGGAGCCCACTCGTGTTGCACAACACGTACATGAGACTTTTCTAAAGGCGACCTCGTCCACTTGCGAGTCTGTGGTGTTGCTCCAATAATTTGACATGTTCTCACTCTCCAGTGAACCACCCTTCAAAAACACACTCGTTACCCTGCTCTCGCCTCGCTATCAACAAGGACCTCTATGTTCTGCATGCAAAGCCACAAAGAAACAGGATCAGGCGTGAAAATGAAAAGTCCCTCAACCTTCAGCAGCAAGCTCTAATGAGTCCTACTGAGACCGATGACAAGCCCCCACCAGATATTTACCAAAACCAAGCCAGGGGGAGGGCTCTGAAAATAAAAAAAACAGATTGATGCTGGGCTCAGAATAGTCTGGCAGAGGATTGAAAAGCTATGCGACACTGGGAAAAGAATATGTCAGATGTTATAAATACAATAGAAGAATGCGCTTGTGTTGTTGTCCGCTTTCTACACTCCCAGTGGGGCGGTGGAGGGCCCCCGGAGACGGAACAAATACTGGCTGATGATGCTGGGATAGAGGACAGTTGGTGGGGGAGCAGCACTGCAGGACGAACGGTAAAACATCGGTGTCTCACTCTGCAAAATGGGCGAGCGTGCACTTGTGTCCAACGCTGGGTTGCACACAGAGACTTAAGGAGTATGCACAAGAGTTACAGAACAATCTTGAGTTCAGTAAAGCTTTGTCCTTTAGTTGACACCCCTACTCTGTAAGCCTGAGCCTGTTTCTGCATTACAGTCACGTAGTCTCTCACAGTTCAAGCCCCCGTCTCGTGCCCCCCGTCCCTCTCCCCACCCCTCATCCCCCGCTGTGGTCTCCCAGCAAACTGAAGGTTTGGGCCCCGTGCACGGAGCAGTAGCATACCCCAACTTAATTGCCTTTCTTCCTCGTTGTCCCTCACTTGTCATTAGGCGTGGGACGATAGAAAAATTTGATTTCACTATTATCTTGGCCAAAATCAATTGCCATTCACAATATTATCCCGATAATCATATAAAAATATGCTTAAAACTCACTAAAACATACTGGAACTTTACCTCACGTTTAGTTAAGAAACACATATTTGTATTGCATCACAGATAGGACATATCTTATAAAAGTGAAAAGGTCAAACAATCTGAAATAAGGTAATCATATTTCATAATGTCCTTAATAAATAAATGATTATTATTACTATTTTTCACTTCTCTACTATGATAGTGAGCTAGACAGCTTTTTCAAAATCACTCATGTGACAATATTCAGGATTATGGATTAAGCCCTAACCCGGCGTCATTCCATCACTACTCGTAGTCTTCTGGAGGCTCTACAAAGAAAACTATTTTAAGAGCCGTTTCCCCTCCGTCACCGTTGCTATCATCACTCTCTTTCTTTAGTTCACTGGGCGGCTCTTTGCACGTGTTGACCTTGGGACACTGGCGTGGCACTCCCGCTCCCACAACGCACAATAAAATCACATCTCAATCTAGGTTGTATAAAAATTAGTCAGATTTATCATTAAGGATCAGGAAGTTGTTTTATAATATAACAATTAGACAACAATATTGGACTTTGTATTAAATCTTAAGTATTTCTCAATACAATTAAATATAATAATAATAATAATAATAACAATAATAATAATAATTAAATATTACTAAATATCACTAAATGTGAAACAGTTAAAATGAAGTTAGGAATAAAAACCTAAAGCACCACAAAAAGCGAAAAACAAAAAGTTGTGTGTGTGTGTGTGTGTGTGTGTGTGTGGGGGGGGGGGTATCTAAAGTTGTTATTTATTAAGAGTTTAAAATAAAAAAAATTCAGCATATATGCTTTTTATTAAAATGTCGCAAAATCTGATTAGTGCAGAGAAATACAAGACATCATATTTTTCCATCTGAGCCCTGCTCACTTCAGACCAGTGAGAAGAGCACTGAGAAAAACACAGATACAGTGCGTCAGAAACACTGACCACAGTCACAAATCAATTAAGCTGATTTATATGACTTTAAAAAACACACTGAAACCATTTTGCTTCTTTAACTTGAAAAACAAGCCCTTCTAAAAAAAATAAAAAAAACTCCACACAGACACATGACTCCAATTGCCTGCAGTGTTTCCCTTTCAAACGTAATCCTAGACGCCACTCACAGTTTCACATGTTTAAAGGTGTCAGCCAGCGGTCGTCTGGATTGCATATTTTAGCTAATAAGGCGTCCAAGAAAGTATCATCAACAAATGATATTAAAAAGGGTTCGGGTTACAGCATTTGTGTGCAGACCGGAAGTTGTGTTATTGTTGCTTGCAGTGACCTTGACTCTTGCATTTCTGTTTTATAGGGGTCCATGCTCCCCTGCAGTAAGCCAACCCCTTCTCACATTTCTCACGCTGTCAGTACGCACACGCAGACACACGGCTGTCTACTTAAAATTGGGGCGAGAAGCGGCCTTAGCTTCAGGGATCCGTTACCTTGAGTCTCTGATGAGATTGTTGCTATTTAATTATACCCTCGCTGCTCCATTTGCTGAAGTGTGTGTGGTGTCTCTCCAAAGTTTATAGGCCAGGTCGCCTTAGGCCTAAATGTAACACACACACACACACGCACACGCACATGCACACGCGCGATAAACAACATGCACCCTTCTACTGATAGACCACTAAATCCAAATCCGATAAAGTGTCCCACAGAGACTTTATCTGAATCATGTCACATATCAATCTATATTAGAAACCAACTCCTTCCCTGTCTTAATTTTTCTGTGGACACCAATATGCAAATGTAGGCCTTTGTCACAGATTCATGACACCATCAAACAAATTGTGGAAAAAGGAGAAAACTTGAGCACAGCCTCGGGGACCTACATTCCAGCCAAAAGTCTGTTGGAAAACTAGGACGAAACTAAGTGCAGCTCTCAATGCAATCTGGGCTTAATTGTCTGTTTGAGCAACACGTTCTGAAGGCTACTATGTAATCCCTTTTGGAGCACAAAGAATAACTGAGGCAATGTTGCAATGCAATGTTGATTTAGTTTACAGTCTTGTAAAACATTACAAAATGTGCGACATTTATGTGGGCACTGCGATAGTTTGCAACCTTTGATCTCTATATATTAGGATGATGAATTGAGATCAATCATTTTAGTAAAATTGGAAAACAGCAGGAGCAACTAACGGCGTCTTGGGAAAATATATCAAGCGTCACCTCTTGCACTTGATAAGGTGGGAAACAAACATGTTGCTCAAAAGGTTAATGTTTAATAAGATTAATACTTGTGTTTTTTTGTTTTAAAAACACTCATGATATGCAAAATGACAAAAGGTATAAAACCACTCAAACTGTGTAACATGACAGAACAATCCAAGCGGGCAATATAAATAGATAAATTCCTCTATTCCTGTAAAATGTAATATCAATATCACATCAATGTTTTAGACACCATGGTATATTTTCCTCATACCTCACACAAAAAAAGATTTGTTTTCTGCATATTTCCATTCTTTGTGGAAGGGCTGTCGACATTTAAAAATGGCAGTTTTCATCCAGAAAGTAAGTCCTTTTTCTTTTCTTTTTTTTTAAAGCACCCTCTTGATCTGCCTTTAACACCCTCTAAAAACAAATAGTGCAGTCAGCCAGGCTGCTGTGATTAAGCAGCAGTCATGCTGGGACACTACCAGCTTCCTGGAGTTGATGGAGTACCTCTGGGATCAAAACCTGAAGACCCTCCAAAAGATACATGATAGCCAAGCTTCCAGTAAACATTAACACTTAGTTATGAGCACCCATAAACAGAGTCATGTCAACAGCTGAGCGTGTGTAACATCTCCAGCACTCTGAACAGGGATAGGGGTATAGAGCCAGAGAGGGACTACGAGTGATCCCCGTTCTCAAAGGAGCCATCACTGGTGAACTCAACAAACAAACGTGACCTGCTTTTCAAAGTCAGGGAGGATTTATTTATAGAGACGGTGGGACCAAAAACTGGGGCTGAGTCACAAAGCAAAAGTGGCACGAAAAATCGGGATATTTTTAGACCGGCAACAGGTCAGTAGGAAAAAGAACATCTCAATACAATTGACTTTGTGTACAAAAGGAACTCTGCTAAATATTTGTTTTGTTTTATTTGTGTGCTCACTGTGTCAGCGGCATTGACCTAAATAATATATCGTGGTCAACAACCTGCAGTTATGTGGGGGGGTGGTACGGTAGCCAAATATAGTAGTCGAAAAGAAGGGATACTGTAGACTTTAACATCCACGCAAAACACACAAGCTAAAAAAAGGTAAAAAAAAAAAAAAGGTAAAAGGAGACTCAGTAATTGGAAATTTGTTTTTCACGGATTCCAAAAGATGACAAATCAGAAAATCCTCAAAATGTAGACTAGCATTAAAAATGCTTTTTTTCTTCTCTTTTTTTTAACAATGCATCTTTTTGGATTGACTTGCACGGATACATTTAATGCATACCTAAACCTTTTTCATCAATCTGGGCTATCAAGTGACACTTTGGACTCGTCTACATTATTAATATGACCGCAGGAAGGACAAGCCATGTAAACCGATGATCTGCCATGCAACCCTCTGGCCAACTTGAACTACGTACCGAACATTTAAAAGTATAGTATAGGGCTGAAGCTATTAATTATTTCAACTATTGATGTATCGTTTGTCTTTTCGATTTAAATTATTTAGGCTTCTAAAATGTTAGAAATATGGCCAAATGTATGTCAAAGTATCAAATTGTGAAAGGTGAAAGTCAGAAATTCCAATCCATACATTCAATTAACAACAAGAAAGTGATACAAGCATTTAAATCCTCACATTTAAGAGACTGTAAACAACCAGAAAATGATTAGCATTTTTCCCCAATCCTATTTTTTTTATAAAAATATAAAAAAATATAAAGCAACTATTTTGTTTCTGCAGCAGAGATGATTAGTTAGGTAATGTGTATTCAACTTACCTGCTAAAGTGTAATCCATGTCAAAGCCAAAGCATTTAATCTTCTCCATTGCCAAGCTTCTGTTGACAAACACTCTGGAGGAAACAAGTTGAGGTACATGTTTTAGTTGCAATGCAAAATTCAACAACAAGATTAGCATTTATTCTGGCAGACTCAAAAGAAGCTGTGTCACGAACTGAATGGACCTACTATAACCCAGATTGTGGGCTAAAATAATAGGTCTATTCATTGACTAGAAAATGGTAATGTGAAAATGGAAAATATCGCCACACACACACACACACACACACACACACACACACACACACACACACACACGTTATGTTAGTTAATTTGATTTGGACATCACAGTACCATTCATTGAATAGAAAATGGTAATGTGAAAATGGACCAAAATATCGCTACAACTCAATTACACACACACACACACACACACACACACACACACAGATGTTCAGATTCAAGTCATGTTAGTTAGTTAATTTGATTTGATCTGGACATCACAGTGCCATTAGACTTGGAACATACATTTATACACCACATGCACTGTGTTTAGTGTTCGTAGTGAAAATGTGATTCACAAATTTGCATTAATAACTTTGGGTATTCATTTTGACATTAAGTGTTTTCATAAAAAATATATCCAAGTCAGCCTGTCACTTTTCTGCTGATGACAAAAAACTGTGGAATTCAATGTGTGTCAATGTCTCAAACAGTGTCACAAGTTGAGCACATGAACCCAACAAGGCACAATGTGGAGCATTGTTTAATGATCTCGAATCGATTATATCAAATTTGTAGAAAAGATAGTTTTTAACACATGTTTTAATTAAATAATGGTACCATGACAACATATTTTCCTTTTTTGTTGCTGCTTGAGCACAAAGGGTGGTCCTTTTGCATTGCAAGAATTCTACAATTAACAGCAGCTTTTAAAGAAAGATAGCATATTTAACTTCAGTCCAACTGTTAAAGAGAAGACTACTGCATGAGTTACCAAGAGGCCGGTTACTGGGTTAAAAGAGTGGCGTTTCTCAGTGACGAAAGAAATCTTGCTCAGGAGAAGCAAAATGATAGAGATCACGGCAAAGATCATCCGTCGTGACAATATCTGAAATTATTTTAACATGAAATTGAAAAGACTACATGTCACAAGACTTGCAGCATATAATTACACAATCGCGCAGCACTAAAAAGGGGAAACAAAAAACAGAAATTGTTGAGGAATCCCAAACCACATGTCTTGAGGCTGCTAAAACCACAGGAAGTTTACAAAACTCTAAACCAGGGGATTGTGAAACCTGACAGATTCAGCTCAAAGCTTGTCAATCTAGCAGGAAACATGCAGCTCTACTGCGGACTCATAAGTCAATCAGGACACTGAGGTCCAAAGTGATAGACGATGTTTACATAACCTGGTTGACAGGACTTCCACGGAAAAGACACATGCTGGTACTCTGACTGTTGGCACAGACCTAAATATCTTATCTACAGCTCTTATCTTCAGCATCTGTAAATGTTCCTGGATATTTACACACAAGTCAATACTTAAAAATGCTAGAAATAAGAGGTCAATTGGCTAAAAGGGAAATCCAATACGTCACACTGAAATAAAAACTAGATTACGTCACTCTTGCCAAGCACATTACTGTGATACGAAACTGACCGACTCTGCAAGGCAAACTTAGCGTCTCATTAATCTGTGACATCTTCATCAATCTCTAAAGCAGTTGTGAAATACCTGGCAGCAGATCCATAGTGAACAAGTTCCCATTTAGATGTTAGTCCATCAGACGACTGGTGATGCATTCTGTGCGAAATTAAACTTCAGTTTGACTCTCCGTTGGTCTGATCTGCTCCAGCTACACAGGGCAGCCACAAACAATGCCCCCTTCTTCTCTCTCTCACTCTCTCTCACACTCTCTCACACTCTCTCTCTCTCTTTGCTTTCTTGCCATTCAGAAATTTTCTGACTTGTTGCAAAAATGATTGTGGCCATTCCGCGTCATTCTCTGTTGTTGTGTGTTGTCAGTCAGGGTTGTTGTTGCGCGGCATGATGTTTGTGGGCCCTCAAAGACATCCAGAACAATCACAAGTCAGGTAGAATCAAGCAAGCGCCTGTCCCACAGCGACAGCTGCGCACCGTACCGAGATACGAAGCAAACACTCACAGGAGCACCCTTTATTATGAATGCATGTATTTTATGGAAATGATAAAAGACAATTGAATACCTGATTGAAAATGTTATCATTGACAAAAAGATGTAATGGCATTCGTTTTAAACCAAACTTTTTATTCTTACTTTTTTAGTGTTCATATATTCCATTTTGAAAAAAGTATGTTCCAGTTGCTCAAGTTAATAAAGATTAAATCTTCTTGCTTTAAGTTAAGTCTAAAACTTATATTGATCAAATTCAGACACTAATTCAGTCATATGATCCCAAAAAATAAAGTTCAGATGAGACTTTAAACCCAAAACACTTGAATCTGATCTTTTTTTTGTATATCTAGTTTTTGAAATATGGAAATATGATCAGTGGTATTTAAATTTCAACAATACGTATTCAATACTGATTATTTATCAAGGTATTCAGTTGCTTATAAGATAATTATTATGGCCTTATGCTGCTTCCATAGAATAGAATATAGGTACGCCTCAATAAAAACAAATGCACTACTACTGTCAGTATTTCTCTGCGCTAAGTGGGCAAACGCTGTTTCCAGAGAGGGATTTAAATCTAAATCTCTTCTATTTTGTTGAGCTGTTGTCATTTCAGATATGACCTCCTGCTCAATGCATGTGGGAGTGAGTAAAGGACACCCATTCATCATAACGCCCCTCCTAAACTATCCCATATTGACAATGGGTGGGGCGACTTGATTACCAGAGTCCGCCTCGACTTTGGTCCCGCCGACAACCCTACAGCCTCAAATATCCCACACCACACCCACAACAGAATCCCTCAACAAGTTACACTCCATCCGAGCGCAGCTGTGCGGCAAACAGACAGATTTTTTCCGCTGCTCTCTAATCTCACGCAGACAGTGATTTGAGTCCCTGAGACAGAACGTTTATCTGAGCCGGGCAGAGAGTCGTCGGCCCTCTGCTATGTGATACGCAGCTCACTGTCAGGCCACATTGTTTTAGCTGAGCTCTCACTTCGAAGTAATGGGCTCCGTCTGTCTGCGAGATAAACACAAAGTCCCCTTCATTGGCCTCTTACGTCTTACAGGAATGACTGAGCAGATCAAGTAGCCTTGAGCTACTTTAACTAGACAGAACTACTGTCACAAGCATATCGCCTG
This sequence comes from Ophiodon elongatus, assembly GCA_016806645.1. Classification (NCBI taxonomy): domain Eukaryota; kingdom Metazoa; phylum Chordata; class Actinopteri; order Perciformes; family Hexagrammidae; genus Ophiodon; species Ophiodon elongatus. The sequence continues at coordinate 190,756 of JACSYO010002144.1, forward strand.
CACGAGCTCAACACCACCTTTGTACCGCTGTTATCTTTGCACGTGTGATTGTTTGCATGCGAGTATCTGGAGCGCGTACGGGCGTGGGGGACATCGCAGACTGATGGACTTGTGTCAGCACGCACACGCACACACACACACACACACACACACACACACACACACACAGCTAACAGAGGAGTGACAGTTGTGTAAACCCTGTGAGCATTGCGGATTATACGATGGCGTGAAAGAACAGCAGTACCCAGTGGACATGCATGTTTTAAGCCGAGTTAAACATTGAAGCGCAACGCACGTTTTATTACTAAACGCCTCCCTACGTGAGCCTTTCAGTCAGGATGTGTAGAGGGCGTTTTCAGTCAACAGGTACAGGAACAAGGAAGTCCATCTATGGAAAGACTCTGCTATTGTGTGGGTTGTTCTAAGTGTCAAAACAATTCAGTTCGATATACAATAAATGTGGATGGGTATCATTTTTTTCCTTCAAGCCAACTACAAGCTTCGTATTCATGCACTCACACCCGGGACCTCAGCAGTTTGGTGCCATTTTGCCATGAGACAGAGAGGAATTTTGCACAAGAGTATGAAAAACAGAAATCGACTGACTCTACAGTATATGAACCAGCCAAACCGGCCTAGAAATTCAAGCTCACAAACCTAGGTGGCATGACCAAGTAAGACTTCTGCTCTACTTAATGACAAGTAGCGTGTAAGACAGAACACAAATGGTGGACATGACGAGGAGAATAATGCGAGTTCAGCTGTACATATTATGGTCTTAATGGTAGCTTTAACGCTCAGCAATATGTTTCTAAATTGATGTGATGATTCGTTCCGTCCCAGTGAAATGAAATGGAAATGAAATGGAAATGACATGGAAATGACATGTCTTATATGTCGGTCTTTGAAGTTGGAGTTTGATGTTCAGCAGCTATTTTGTTCCGAGTCTGAATAAGCATCCAAGTTTTAACTTCCAAAAAGTATTCCCTGATGCTAGTGCAGTTTGTTGACATTTTGCATTTGTTGTATTGATTCGGATATTGTTGGAAAATAGATGTTTTATTCAAGTGTGACCAATTTATGTGAACTGACTTTGTAATTGTAAATTTCTTCAAAGTAAAAGTCTTTGGGTTAGTTGTTTTGCCCCCCGGTAGTTGTGTTTCAGTGTAATTTATATTTATAGCACAACAGAAGAGTAAATTATTTTTGTCAGGCAGCTCAATTTATGACAAAACACTCAGGTATCTCATCTAGAAACTTGTACCTCCCCGCACATTTCTTACCGATGGTATGGCTCTCTTCTGTATTTTTTCATCGACACGCCGTCCATGTTGGCGGGTAAGTCGGCGTAGTTCTGCAGTCTGTCACTCCATGAAGTGGTCATCTTTAAAAACGTTCAGGGTCTGGGGAGAAGCAACACACATGGAGGGGCTCAATTTAAAAAAGTGTATGGTCAAACACAAACACAACCAAATGCCTTCACTTCAGAAGATGTTTACTTAATACAAGTGACTGAACTTTAGGGTTCTTTGCTACACAAATAGTAGAAACAGATAAGCAAAAAAAAAAAAAAAAAAAAAAACTTTCAAAACTGAAAAGAAGCACCAACATTTGGGTCATTCTTCTGAAAAAGTTCCATTAGCCACATCCATTTAAAAATGGATGCCAATTTTAGAGATGGCTACAACTTTGCAATATTTATTTTACAATAGAATTTCATTTTGCGGGCTGAAGTTGATGATTCTGGTGTTGAATTTTTTTAAATGTTTTTTATGTCTGTCTGCCATTTACTCAAAATACTTTTAAAAGTAATGTAAAAAAAAAAAAAACACAACATTATGTCAGCATCACGTTTATTAGAAATGATGTACAAACATTGTCATTTTATTTGCACATGAGAAGCTGAATAGGATCCTTTGGTTACTATTGTACACATCATGTACTGCGTTAGAAGAAGAAAAAAAAAAAAAAACATACAGAATGTAAAATGCAGTCATGTGTAACCTGAGCACTTTAGGATCAATGTGTATTTCTCACACTGAAGATATCTGTAACCTCAATAGGATGAACAGCTATGTTAAAGTAAATGTACATGTATAATCAACTCATCTATGCTCTGGGTTGAAATGGAGGCCTAATCTTCACATCTTGCTGTGCAAGCAAGACCAAAGTGGTTGCAACTGCACCTTCCTAGGCATTCAAATTTGCATCCAGACTTGGTCGTTGGCAACTCTTTGCAATAGGGGGAAGATCGGTCCACGAGACCTGCCACAGATCACCTTCCGTGATCTATCCCCAGCCGGCCCCGGGTTGTGCTTCTGGTTGACCCCCGTATGCATCTCGCCTGGTAGGCAGCAAGCTTTAAATGCTTGAATGGAGCGGCTTGAGTAGGAGGGATGACTTGCACCGTCAGCTGCACTGGACCTGTTACACATCACGACCACAAAGTTTTCCAAATTGTTCATGTCGGCATCAACTGTTGCTGGTAGCTACTGGCTGAGCTGGCTGAAAACATCAGAAGCCTTGCCACACACAGCCCAGGTTTGCCGAGCAGTTTTCTTGCCTTTATCTTGATTCGTACTTTGCACATACTGCTGACGTATCTTGATGGTTCTCAGGTGTGGTCGTTGTTCAGGTCTGTCAAACATGTGACATGGTAAATGAATTCTTGTGCAATAGCGTCGCCGCCACACAGTTTTGCCGAACGTTTTAAACCAGTCAGAGTTTGGCCACTTCATAAGACAGCCATTTGCTTTTTGAGGGGCTAATGTATTTTATCAAAAGAACAACCAAGTATTTGTCCCAATTTTGGTACTTCTTTCCACTTGTGAAAAAATGTGCTGCAACAATGCAATTAGCTGCTCCACCAAAAAAAAGATGTCATACCCATTTATATATATATGTATGTATGTATGTATGTATGTATGTATGTATGTATGTATGTATGTGTACTGTGCTCAACATTGAAAGTAAGGAGTTATGAACTTTTAAGTAAATACCAACCCACAGTTTAATCATCATCCTTAAGTCAGGGGATTTTCCTGTGGTGTACTCAAACTGTAAATAGCGGTCCCAGTGTGAGAGCGGCGGATGGGTCAGCGGGTTCATACTGTATATAAGAGGCCAGACCGGTGGCGGTGCAGCCTGGCACAAAAACATCTTGTCTCACTCACAAGGCAGAGTTAAACATGGGGCCATACACAAGTAGCCACTATTCACTTAAGTAACGGGACTAAGTTAACTCACAAGATATCGTCAACCAGGCAGGCTTAGATCACAACAATCCCTGGAAAAGACTTGTAAATGCATGCCTTAGTGGAAAGCCTTGTAGGGTTTGTTTTCTCCCATGCTGACACTTTATCATGCTACTGTCACTGGAGAGGCTGGGCTGCAGGAAGGTGAGGCCGAGGAGGTCAGCCGTCTCCTTCTTGGGGCCAGAGCAAATGCAAATGAGAGGCATGTTGAGGCAGAGCTGTCAACAAACACTGCATTAGAGAATCAAACCTGTGTCATCAACGTTGACTTCACAGCTTTGGAAGAGGAGAGGGAACGAAAGATTGTTTGTGGGTTGGGTGGGGGGGTGCGGGGTGGGGGGGTCTGATATTCAACCAGAGTGTCATTCTAATGTTTATTACTTTTTAGCTAATGTCTTTCTGACAGTATGAACTGGGTCCACTGGGCTCTGGAGGAGAGAAAGACTCACGACTAAACACGACTGCAACACAACAGTGAAAAGAAAGAAAGAGGACACAACACAACTTGTGACAGTCTTTGTTTCCTCAGAGTCAGTGTGGAGGGACTGGAGTCGACGTTCGCCTCAAACTAACGTTCCGTTAACTGAGATGACATTTGAAGCATCATCATCATCATCATCATCATCTTCCTCATCTTCGGCTGTACAAACATGTCGGGCTGTTGTCTGAGAAACCAGCGGTGAAGGCTGAGAGATTAGCTTAAGCTAACTTACTGTGAAAGTGCCATCGCCAGCTAACAGCCGAGCAAAGCCGTCGGACCGGTTAACGGCTGGACCGTGACCGCTAGCTCACGGTCCGCTCACACCGCCTCCCGGTCCGGCTCCGCACCGCCCGACGTGTACCGAGCGGGACGAACCGGGGATGAAGCTAACGCGTTAGCTGGATTTGATTCAGAAGCAGGGAAAAAAAGGCAACAAAGTGTCGGCGCGGACTGTCGTCACTGTACTCACCTCGGAGCTCCTGAATAAAACAACTGCACCGTCAGTTGGTCTGAGCATGCGCCTCGAGCCGAGGGGAAGTCGGAGATCAGTCGTGGATGTGCGGTTTCTTCCTTCTGTCTTCACCGTAAAGCCAGGCAGCGGACGGGTATTCCTGCTGCTGTCTCTCTCTCTGTCTCTCTAACAGCTGGTGTTATGAGACTTTCAGGGGGGCGCGGCGTTTATCTGACCACAAGAGGAGGCGGGACTCCGTGTCTTCGTCGTCGCACAGAAACGTGACACCATGGTCTCGCATCCGTTGTCGGTTGACTGCAACGAGGTAGAGACAGCGCGACGGATCGCCATCTATTTATTTTGATGCACACAATCATTTGCATATAGTGGGTCTGCAGCATTGCACAGAGCAGGCCACTCCCGTGCTCTGCTCAAGTTAAACTCCCACTAATCCTAATGTGAAAACTACTCACACTTATTTATCCAACTCAACTAACACAACACAAGAAGGCACACGCAATGTCGAGATTGTCTCTTTGTTTGCAGTCACAGCTGTTCAGGTGCAGATGCATGTGATGACACTTGTATTCTGAGATTGATTTAATCAGCGAATGGAAATACTCAGAATCCTTTACTGAAGTATACATTGGCAATACACTAGTGTAAACATACCCTGAAAAAGGCCTGTATTCATTATCCCAACGGCACGCTCATCAAAAAAGTATAACTTCTCATTCTACAGGAAAAATGCACTCAAGAATGATATATTGACAGTATAGTGTTGCAATAATGCATTTTACTGTTGTAGCAATAATGCATTTTACTGTTGTAGCTAGAGGTGGAGCTGTTTATCTACTTTAGATACAGTTAAGTGGTTTATTCCTGTGGTTAACAGGAGTCTGGCCCCCTCCAAAGGGTCATCAGATCAATCTGAGGAGTAATGATTAATGAAGTGGGAAAGAAGAACAAGTTCTGTCACACAGATTTGTATAATCTTTGCTTTTCATTTTTTTGGTGACATATTGTAGATTTTCATTTGTTGGAGTTTCTCTGACGTCAAGGTGCATTTTTTAAGTGTTTTGTTGTTGTTTTTGTTTTTTTATGAAAATGTAAAACATGTAAAATGGTATGTTGCTTTTCCTTTGATAACTACGAAAACCAGGGCTACATATTTTATTGTTTAATTGAATTATTAACATCACTGTCTATTTGTGAAATATAAGCCAAACGCAATAAAATATTGTTTAAAAAAACACTGTTTTTTATTTTATGAGTTTGTCATTGTTGTTGTTTTTTTATTCTTAACCTCAAAACGAACTACTAATTAGAGCTGTCAGACAGTGGGGTGAAAAGTACAACATTACTCTCTGAAATGTATTGGAATGCAGAAGTATAAAGCCGAAATTCCAAAATTGAACAGCACAGGTCAAAAGGGCATTTCTACAGATAATGTGGGGAATAAAATATTTTCCATTGACATTGTCATAATAACTACGTGCCTCCCTGCCACAAGCTGATTCACTTTGGCTTGAAGGGCGGCATTTTATTGTTGCACAGACTTTGAAACATTGTTTGATATCAGCAGAGATTTTGAGTGAATAGCAGGAAAGATTTCCACTTGTGGGGCATCTCGGAGGCTCACGTTTGATTATTCTGCACCAGTATATTGTGTGTCTCTCATCTCACAGCTCCTCTGGTGAACAACAGCTTGTCTTTGCCTTTTGCTTCCTTCTTGTGAAAATCACTATGAACCACGTCAGTTCACATTTCCTCCATCATCAGTTCATCTGAACATCCAGTTCAGTGGATCCAGTAAGCTGCATCCACTTTAGTCAAACCAGCCTGGTATTAAGTGGACCTAATGTATCTGTAGCATTCATGTTTGCTTGCAGTGCTGCAATCTGACAGCAGAGGGCAGCAGAGGTCTGTCAGTGGGATGCTGTTTTCAAGGGACGCTGCGCAAAACGAAATCTACACCAGACGGAACTGATACTATCTTAACTTTACTTAAATTTAAAGAACAACATTTAATATGAATTAAGATCTTAAACTTGTTTTCTTTTTCAAGATCCAGCTCTAAAGTCCCAAAGTGCAACCTCAAAGCCAATACTTCGACACAAGATGCGGGTTTTTGAACAAGTTCATCTTAAAATGGAGTCCTCATGTATTAGCTACTCCACTGATGTCGGACAGCAGGTGCACAAATCCAAAAGTTTCAAGTGAAACTCTCACCTCACCTGTTCTGCTACTCACAAAGTCCATTTTCAGCATCTCTTCATTTTTCCATTTTAGTTTCATTCTCACTGCAGAGGTTTGAGAAGAAGAGACAAAAAACGCACAAGTTATTTAATTTCATTCATACATTAAACCTGTAAACAACCATATTGATTTGAGCATAATGTTGTTGAATGTCACTGCAATGATTTAGAAAAGAGTAACAGTTGTAACCTGCTGGTTGCAACTACAACAGATACACGTTTTGAAGCAAAATGCATCCTCATTGGATTTAGGGTGGAGAAGGGTTCGTTGAGACATTTTTTGTTTTCTCGGTTCGTAATCATTTTTCTTGTCGCTACAGAAACAGTGATAGAGGTTACCTGATACAAAAGCTAACGATGTGCTTTCAATGAATAATTTCAATATGATTTTTCAGTTTAGAGTGTAAATGTGCAACAAGCATCAAACACTGACGCACCACTGCGCCAAAAAAGACAGTTCCATCTGCTCCACACAAATAACAGTGTCAACTGCACACATCTGGACCAATTATTGTAGATATATTATAATTAGGTTTTTAATAAGGAAATTCACCTCGAGCGCAACATTCAGCATTGATTGGTATATTCACTGGGCTACCTGACGCATGTGGAACGAATGTGTCCGGATGTTACCATCGGGCATTGATGAGTGACTGGGTTGGTCCCCCTATATAAAGGAGACGCGCCCACTGCTCTGCTCTGACTCCATTCAAGCCAAGATGAGCTACGGATCTGAAGCCTTTTCCTCCTCCTCCTACAGGAAGATTTTCGGGGAATCTCCCCGTTATGCGTCCTCTCCATCACGGACAACGACGAATGTGTCCTCCCGGGGAGGTTACCGGTCCACCTCCGGGTCCCGGAGCAATCCGGTCTCATCCATGGGCGGCTCGTACAACAGAAAGTCCGGCCGCCTCATGCCACTGGACACCTTCGACCTGACACAGAGCACCGTCCTCAACAATGAGTTCAAAATTGTCCGCACCAATGAGAAGGAGCAAATGCAGGGGCTTAATGACCGCTTCGCAATGTTCATCGACAAAGTGCGCAACTTGGAGCAGCATAACAAAGTGCTGGAGACGGAGTTGACTGCCCTGCGCCAGCGGCAGGCCGAGCCGTCCCGCCTGGCCGAGCTTTACCAACAAGAGATCCGTGAACTGCGCTCGCAGCTCGAAGAACTGAACGGGGAGAAGTCCCAGCTCGTGATCGAGAGGGATTGTATTGAAGACGACCTGCAGAAGCTCAGGGGCAAATACGAGGAGGAGTACCGTGCCCGGGAGGACGCAGAGGTCACCCTTAAGGCCTTTAAGAAAGATGTGGACGATGCCACCATGGTGCGCCTGGACCTGGAGAAGAAGGTGGAATCTCTGCTGGACGAGATCAACTTCCTCAGGAAGGTGCACGAGGAGGAGGTGGTCGAGCTGACGGAAATGATCCACGCTGCCCAGGTGTCTGTGGAGATGGAGGTGTCCAAGCCGGATCTCACCTCCGCCCTCAAGGAGATTCGAGGCCAATACGAGTCCATGGCGTCCAAGAACATGCACTCCGCCGAGGAGTGGTACAAGACCAAGTTCGCCGACTTGTCCGAGCAGGCCACCCGGAGTAATGAATCCATCCGCGCCAGCAGGGAGGAACTCAACGAGTTCAGGAGGCAGCTGCAGTCGAAGACCATCGAGACCGAGAGTCTTAGGGGAACCAACGAGTCTCTGGAAAAGCAGCTCCGGGAGATGGAGGATAGGCACAATGCGGAGATTGGAAACTATCAGGTAATTACCTTTTAATGACTCGTTTACCGCGCTTCTAAACTAGAAAATCAGCCATTTTATTTATTCAACTTTATTTTAATTGAAATTAATACACTGTAAAGCGTTTTCAGAGCAATAACAATATCAGAAGCAGCTGTGCTCTGTCCGTGGTGCTGAAACCCATTCCCCTGGGACAGCGCGCTCAGCAGCTGCATCGGACAACGCCCACTGAGTGTGTGAGCTCTAAATGAGTAACTTTAGTGTGGTTTTGGATTCATCACTCCCAACTGAGAGTATACAGTTTAGGACAAACCTTTCAACGCATTATGCTCATAAACGATATGAGCGATACATACAGAAGCTAACAATATGATTGACAGAGGTCTTTGTTTGGGCACTGTGATTATTCCTATGCAAGAAATGTGATAACAGACTGTTGTACTTAAAAAATATATATTTTATTGTTCCATTGTCCTTAGGACAACATGGTAGAGCTGGAGAATGATCTGAGGGCCACTAAGAGCGAGATGGCTTGTCACCTGAGGGAGTACCAGGATCTGCTGAATGTCAAGATGGCACTGGATATTGAAATTGCAGCTTACAGGTAGGTCCTTCTCTCAAAGACAACTCACACATTATTAGTTCGATAATCTCTATAAAATGGAATTTAAAAACACTAAGATACAGGCACATTGTTCCTTGTTAAAATGCTGTTCCTGTTGTTGTCCATGTTATCTCTACCCTATCTAAACCCTTCCCTCCATCGTCCTCGCTGCAGGAAACTACTGGAAGGGGAGGAGACCCGCATCGGGACAGGGATCAGCTATTCTGGCTCCTCCATGAGCTCAAGTGTTGGGCAAGGCTACAACTACCAGAGCCGTATGTACACCAGCCCTGGCAAGGGCTCCAAGAGGGAGGGCATGGACGAGGACCAGCAGCAGCAGAGCAAGTCTGGGGCCAAGGTGTCCCAGCGTGAAGTTTATGAGGAAACAGTGGTCACCACCAAGAAGATGGAGAAGCAGCAAGACCCCAACGACAGTCCCACCAATCAGAAAAACTAAGAGCCTACTGTAAGCTGGTTTTCACCCTTTACCCTGCAAACCCATACCCCATTTCATTTCCCATGCTAAAACAAACCCTGAGCCTTTTCACGTCAACACTTGTGGGGATCTAAGATGATAGCTCCTTGGTATAAGCATAGTAAGATCATCCTGGTTTCCATCTGCACTTTTGTGTATTGGATGTCCACAAGTGTGTAGAGTGCGGGATCTAGATGTTTGTTTTACATGGGGTTATCCCTCCCTGTCCCCTTTGTCCCCCACATGTGTTCCCCAAAGGAAAGCCATTATAACTCTACTGTAACCACCACTCTATACAAAACCACAGTGCATCTGTGCTCTCTCTTTCTCTTTCACACACTCAACATCTAACAATAACAACACTTACTGTAGGTAGCATCTCTTACAGAAGTGTGGTCTTTCAAAATATAATATTCAACTGGTCTGTCACACTTTGGGCTGATGTTACTTAGATATGTGATACTGTTAACACGTAGATAATAACTCTGGCCATTCACTACCACCCCAAGCAGTGAGCTACTCTCAACACATTCCAATGGAAGCATGTGTGTGCATCCACTTATACGATACACAAAAAGAAGAGATTCCTACAACAGTTTAATGAGGAAGCACACAGTCTACAGCCAAGATAAACAATGTTATATGACAGTGTATTACTGAGTCATTATTTTGAGTCGGAGTTCTTAAGCAAAATGTGTACCTGGAAAATAAAATTTGATCCCTGTTTGACTGCAGTCCAATCAGTTCTGCATGACAACAGTATGGAAGATTCTCCTCTTCCACCTCCTTTCTAACTTCCTGGTAAAGTGGGAATCAAAAATGGATTCCCATAGTTATTTAAAAGGGATTTGAAGCAAAGAAGAAAGCAAATGTATTAATCAAGCATAATTTGCATGGTGTATGTAGATGTCATGCTTGCATGGAATCCATTGGCCCATTGCTTATTTGACACAATTTCATTCTTAAAAGGCTGGCTAATGCCTTCCTTTTTACCATCTACCGAGCTGACCATCATCATGCACAACACTCATCTCATTAATAACTGTAATAAATGTGCTTGTAAGCCTGTAGGTTAGATTATAACTTTTACTGCAGGATGTGACTTAGATAGGCCTCGAAGCTATGAAGATAAGAAGTAAAAATCCACTTTAATGCACTTATATAGGAATGTCAAAACTACCAAATTTGGTAGTTTGCACAATATGCTGTGAAAGTTACAGGAAAAGTGAAGCAAAGATGCTGTAAAGGAGGAAAAATGCAGCATATTTAGCACATATCTACAAGATCCTCTATGATCCATCTGGGTGCGATGACTTGTATGCATCTTCAAAACCATTTCCCTTGTGCCATCGATGATGTTTGAAGCTCATTTGAGCTCCAGAATTCATACCATATCACTCAGCCAGAAGAACACCATGCCATCAATGCTCAAAATACTCACAAATTCAGCCAGAAGCCGATAGACCACCATGTGTTTGAAACAACTTGACTTCTCTCTTTATAACTGTGGCCATGACTGGACAAAATGTCTGTTGTAGCGAGACCTCACCACTAGAAATCCCTTAGTATGAGAGACGTGTAGCTTGTTTATTTTCTGCTTGTGTACTGCCGACTTTAACACAGCTTATCCTCCTGCTGCTGGTCATGGCGAACCACACCCTGACAAACTGCACATATGGTGGAAACAAAAAACGACTGATTGTACGGCAGACTGTTGCGGATTGGGTTCCTAATGTTTTACTTGAGGCTTGTGATAGGTTTCCTAGTACTGTAGTGAGTGTGTCTGTGTCTCTACACAGTGGCCTATTATAAATATATAGGGGGCAGCAAACGTGAAAGTTGGGCATTTTGTTTTCTAGATCACTGAGATCCAGTGTAAAGCAGAAGAAATGTACAAGAACTTAAAAATATAAGCCACATTTTATAATACACAGCTATTACAATGGGTGAATGGTTCATCAAGCCTTTATCTTTACACTGTAAACCAAGTCATTCATTGGTGTCTGAAAAAATAAATGTCCCTCCTACTACTACTGCACTGCCAAACCTTTCTAAGTACACATGCAACATCCCTTCATGGAAAAAAAAAAAACATCAAGCATTCTTTGAAAATCCAGTTTGTCACCGATACAAAACCACCAATCAAGATTTAGCGATAGAACAAATAACTGTAGAATGTGAAATGCCTTAAAACACCAGCAGCTTTTTTTCTGGCCATGTGTGTGATGTGTGTGATTCTGTTCAGTGGGGTGTGTAATCATTATTATCTCTTTATTAGAGCTACCATGACTACAAAAGCATAGGGATCGAATGTAGTTAACATGCTATTCTGTTTGATGTTATTCCTATGTATTGCTGTATGACACCATATAATAAAGACTCAATAAAGACTTGAAATGATTGAGGCTGCACATTATTTATTGTGTACTTAAATACATTTCAGAGGTACATGTACTTTACGTGACTATTTTCTATTCTATGCTACTTCATTACTTTTCAGAGATAAATATTTTTTCTGTACTGTTTTTACTCCACAACATTCATTTGGTAGTTACTCTTTATTTTGCAGATTCAAATTAATAATACAAAATGTAATCAACAAATACATTATGTAATATTATAGGTAAAGGTAAGATAGATTTAACGGATTCCTGGGGGAAAATTCACAAGTCCCCCAGCAGTATATACTGTACAGTAATCCAAATTAGACCCATCTTTTTCCAGCTACAACACTAAAGAGAGATGTACAAATAATCCAATATTATAATAAACAGTTTTATGAAAAGGGCAATTCAGCATAATAAGTTTAATTCATCATTTGTACATTTTCTATTGGTACTTTAAGTATATTGTATATAAATATTGTGTATTTCTATTTTGTGATATTGGGATTTAACAATGTTGGGAAAAGGATGAAGAGAATATTCACAGATTACTGCGTTAGTACTGGAGCACATTGAAAATATTTGAACATGCTTTTCTTCAGTAGCATTAGCAACAGCGGGGTTTTTGTTGTTCTTGCACACTTGATGCATCAAATACAAGAAAACCTGTGAGGTTCAATGTTGAGTGCCAGTATTGTTATATTATTATTATTCTATTATGTTTTCAGGTCTGAGCAAAACACTATTGTTGCTTTGATTTATCTGTAAAAGTAACTATTGCTTTGGACCAACACGGGCCAGAAAGCAATGTCACTTTGACCTCTTTCCTGGAGATATATATTTTTTTCTGCTTCTCAGGGCCAGTACAGATGTGTATGAAAGAAATATGATGGATTACCTGCTGCTGTACTGTACATTGATCTTTGTACCCCTGCCGCCACTCCACACACACACACACACACTCACACACACACACACACACACACACAGTCCTAGACCTTGAGACCTTAGGCCTCTTAGATTGTCTATGTTACTGGGTGGGGCAGCTACGGCACTGGGTGTGCATGTGTGACGCAGTTTGCAGATCTTCAAAGATTTATACCCCTGCAATGCTGCTGAGTAGAAGGTGTGGTGGAAGCCATTCAGTGAGATGCCACTGTAAAAGCCCTGTTATGAAACAGCCCTCCCTCCTCACGCTTCAAACTTGAAGAGTGCTTCAACTTTCTATTTTGAGTTTCATCTTAGCCACCCTGACCCTTCCTCATAACCATAGAAAACACACAAGAGTATTACGAGGCAATAAAAACACATGAAAACCATGTAGAAAATGTTGCCTCCTATAGGAAAACCTCAGATTAATTTGAGGGCGTTTGGTCCTTCAGTCCCAATGCAATCAGCATACGTTGCAGTTGGCTGATTTCTCAAGTGAGTCACTCTATAATTATTGCCGCTTGCTTGTCTTAAAATACTTGCAGTGTTGTGTAAAATATTGTTTTTATGTTGTAATAAATGTAAATTGAATGAGCTGAAAATAAACTGAGCCTACCAGTTCTCAGATAAACACATTTCTCCCTTAATTTCTCTCATCTCAATACATTAACTGGTTTTCCCCATTTTATTTCCACTTAAGTTGCTATCAACACTTCAAAGTCTAATATGACTCCTCTGAGTGAAATATTTAAACCCAACATTCTACGCCATCCTGTTAAATGGACATATTATAGATGTCTCATGCAGTGTTTTATACACATCTTTCCCAAATTTTGTTTGACATATCTGGACATATTCTGAAATTTTAGGATCTCCCCATGAATTTAAAATGATATAAAGTTCTGTAGGTTTCAATAATGTTTAGGACGTCTGTGGAGTTTGAGAGGTAAATAAGTATCATCTGTACATGCACACTCCTTACTGATTGTCGGAATTGTTCCTTTTCATGTCTTCGCCTTTGCTATCTTGAGGTATAAAGGGGAACGTGTTGAGGGAGAAGCACGTTTTATGTTCTGTCTGGTAATAATTGTGTCTGTGATGGTGGTGGAAATGATCAGGATGCAGAGCGAGGGGGCCATGGCCGTAAATTTCATCAGTTTGTCAGTGCCTCCGGATCAAAGCCATCACTCTTCACTGGACTGAAAAATTTGCCCAGAGTGTTGTGGACCGAAATGAAGCCTCTGCACATGTTGAAAATGTTTCAACTTGAGTGAAACATTTTAAGGCTTTAACTGACTATATAAATGTACAGAGACAAGAGAAAAAAAGGAGAGAGTCAGGACAATTACAATTCTTTCACACGCACGGTTGGTTCATATTTCGCTAGCTAGCTTACAGCTACTCAGCGGGTGGTACATGATTACAAGGTCATCAAGCAAGATGTGTTTAGCCTTGTTTAGCACAAATATTGCTATCAGGAGGAACAATACGCCTCCACCAAAAACAGGAAAAAATACTCCCAACAACTCAAGAATTTTCTTTTTGAATGTTGCTAGGTAGCTTGCCAAATCCAACAATCAACTGGATTTTGGAGAAAATGTCTGAAGCCAGCAACTTTAGCTTGACTTCTTCTACGCACCGTCATGGGTTCCTGTTGGTCCGTAAGATATGTTTAAGCTAACTGCCCAATAAACTAGTGTGTTGTTTTCTATTCTAAACGTAACAAAAGTTACAGTGTGTAAATATGACTAGCTGGCTGTTTCTCCTTACATCCACTGCTTTGCGCTATGCTAAGCTATGCTAAACACATCACTGAGCTTGCACAGAGATGAAACTGCTATTAAATGAGATAATTTCCCAAAATATCAGAGTATTCCTTTAAACACAGCCAGACGCATTTTCAATGCATTGTTGGCATAAATCATTTTACCATTTGACTCAGCAACAGATGGTGATGCATGTTCTCTTTGTACCTGTAATCAAAGTGTTAATTTGTGAGTTGCTGCTGCTGTTGCCTTGGAATCGGTTGCTAGCATCCTGCTGTTTAGCAGCCATGGTGATTTACACCTTTCAGAGAGACAGAGTTTGTCGTCCAGACGGGCAGACAAAGAAATCAAAGGACAAGAATATAAACGGACACAGAAGGCAGATAGCAAACATTATTATCACATTTAAGATAATGGTACACTGAGGTACTATGACTAAAAACAGTTTGCTGTTCTGTCTGGGAAATGCACTTTAGAAATGATTTGGCATTAAGCTATTTATTCATTCTGTTTCCTTGCCTCGCAAAAAGTACTGAGTCATTTTGAGGTAGGCCCTGTGTGTGACGTGGCTTTCTCTATAAACCTAGCCATCGCTGTTATTTTTTTTTCTTGGTGCTAATAATAGCAGAGACAGAGCCGGTAGAGCCAGACAGAAAGACAGAAAGACTGAAGGAAAATGTCAAACAAAGGGGGACGGTCACGGCTCTATTCTTGACCTCTGTCTAAGGTTCTCTGAGAATGTGATATTGGGGGTATTCAACCTGAGAAACATAATTACTTTAGCTGTAAAGTGCATCTCACTAATCAGAAAATGGTCACTGTTCTTCTTCAAATATTTTCAATATTGTAGAGAATTCGATTTAGGTGTAAAGATTTGATATGTAGAGCAAAGGGTAACTGACTTGATCTACTTTAGATGTGCTACATGTTTTTCTTTGTCCTTGTTCTTCAGTCAAACGAAATGTTGGTTCAATTAGAAAATGCAAACTGGTAAAAAAGAAATACTCTATTTGAATACAGGAAATGAGTATTACCTGTACGAAGCTACATGCATATGCATTATGCAAGAATTTTACACCAAAACACAAGAGCTCCCCTGTAACTAACACATATGATGAATGCAAAGCCTATAAAAAGACACGTCACAACAGGTCTAGCTGTGGTGAAATATTTTTCTTTCCTCAGATGTGAAAAAGTGTGATTCATCACTTCCTATAGTAATTAAACAGATATAATAGAACTCCATCGTTACAGAGGCAAACGTTTGATGGGATGTTAAAAGGTAGGTATTTTTAGGTTTCAGCTGGCTGCATCAAAAGGTGGAGAGGGAGGAAGGTACATTGAGAAACTGATATGTGCATCATAAGCAGTGGTACCGAAGCTCTGCAGACTGCTGTTGATGCACTGGAGGAACTGTAGAGATAAATCTGGTTAAAAAAATAAAAATAAAGCACATACCTTTCAAAAATGTAAAACCACTTGGGAATATTTTTATTTTAAATTTAAGATTTTGTTTACTTCCTGCTTCAGGCATCAACTCAGAATTCAGGTGTTTATTGATTTTTACACAAGGACACTTTAGGAAACATCAGCAGTCATAAATTCACTTCTTCTATTATATCTAATTAACAACAAAGCATTCCTGAGAAAATATGTTTTACTTCCGATATGTGATGACCTTCAGTTAAAAAATACTGTAAATGTAAAATCTCTTTCATTTATCTATGTTACTTTCCTGCAACTGTCAAAATTGTGCAGAGATAGGCTACAGTCAGTGACTTGAGGAAAAAGTGCTGGTTGGTCCCTATTCAGAAGGGACTCGTTATGTTGGAGGAGGCCAGGGAGGGAGCAGGAGTGCAGAAAAACAAGCTCAACCTACAGGGATGTGTCCTCAGAGTAACCTTGTGCTGCAGTATTAACAAATGTACTGTAATTTGGAATGACACTCACATTAAGATATCCATTTAGATGTTGACATTCTGGATTATAAGTCTATAACAAAGCAATGTCCTCATAAAACATCAGCCAATTTTAGAAATCCATTTTATATTAGCGATGTCCGATTAAGGTTTATATTCCTCGATAAGAAAAGGTCAGTAATTGAGAAAATAAATATTGTACATATGAATCAGTTATTTTCATCTCTTTCACACACACACAATCTGATATTTTTTAGATAAATGATGTATCTAAAGATCACAGTGTACCTTCTGTTCTAAAAATGTTCCTTCAGCTCTTTTGGGGGTGAGGGGTCTGTGCTGCCGCTGCCTAATCCATTATAGAGCAGCTGAGCCCATCCAGGGCTTTCTATTCAACATTCAGCCTGCAGACTATGACACAGCCTTTTGAGAGAGAGAACAAAGAGAAATTGAAAGTATGAAAATGTAATGCAAAGCTGAGCTTAACCTGATGTTGAAAAGAATGCTCTTCAAGGTACCACGAGGTTGTAAAGGGCAGATGTTAAACAGTTGGGTAGTGACAAATGGAATAATTAATAATCAGGAGCTCAAAGCTTTAAAAAATAAAAAAAGATTTCTCTGATCAGTTTTAGATGATTCTGTTTCAACGATAAGCTTTAAGAATTCCCTTTTTCACTTATGTTAGAGCTCTAATGACAGATCTATCCTGATCAGTTGAAAGATTGCATGTAAGATACGCTTTGTCGTGATTTTATTCAGGGCTTCTTCTGTCTTTTTTCTTGTCCATCAGTAGTAAATTATTAAAATTACTTCTCCGCTGTCTTACTGTTTAATACCTGCTGGCTAGCTGGTGCAGACTTTTGCAGTAATGTTGTCATGCAGTATCATCATGTTCCAAAAAAAGCATCTACTTATTTCCAGTGATATTATCAAATAAATGAAATTAATAAGTTATAGCATTTCATCATTAGCATATAACATAATGAGGCCACGCCAATGTGACCGTTAATTTCCTCTGCTGCTGCTGCTGCTGAGCAGGTGTGAAATTGTCAGAACGAATAATTCTGCTATCATTAATCTTAAGGCCCATAGGACTTAAATGTAGGCAATGCACATTTACAGAAACACTAAAGAATATTATTTTAAGGCCATTAATAACTAAGTTACATCTATTTCTCAGGAACAAGTAACCAGCATGTCTGTCAGGAATGTTGTCCTGGTCCTTCTTCTTTTTGCTGAAGCAGAAGTGCTCCACAGATTAACTAGGATCACACCACAAAACCAAGTGGATAATTAAACCTGATTGAGCATAATTACTGATCTCCAAGATTATGAAGAGCCTTCACTGGTCTGCATGACATACAAAAGACCTACGACAGTCGGCAGGCCTTATTTTGAAATGTGGAAGGGTTCAGAATTCACATCTTTTTCATCTTGATTGAAAATATGATACATTAGATATATAGATACAGCTGGAAGTGATCCTGTCATATGAGCTGTTTAATAAAATAAATATGAAAAAAGATGACAGTAGTTTGCAAAAGTCAGTCAGCATAGTTTTATCAGTCAGCAGGTGGTTAGCTTAATTTAGCATTAAGATCAGAAGTAACAAAATCAGCCTACCAGTAGCTCTACAGCTCACTAATTCACACGTCACATCTTGTTTGTTTCATCCTCACAAAAACGGAAGTGTAAGGGGGTTATGCACTTGACTATTTCCCGTCCCATTTTCAGTCTTTATGCTAAGCTAACGTAGCAAGCAGCTGGCTGTAGCTTCATATTGAACTCACAGATATGAGTGGTATTTATCGTCTCATCTAACTCTCTGCAAGAGAGACAAAGGTATCGCCCAATATGTCAAACTATTGATTTATAACTGCAATAATTGTTTGGGGGTTTTTTTGTCACTTGAGGGCAACTGAATAAGTTGTAAACAAAACAATGACGATGTTAACACCTTAATAACAATCTACACATCCAGCAGACACACTACATTAGCTTCCACTTGGAGATGTGTTTTTAGCTTCTCCTTTCCACTTTACGTTTAGCTCTGGTATAGTCTCCACAGACTCACAGCAAAAATATTAAGTTTGCAGCTAAATGCTCCACTATGTTCACCAGCTAGTTATTAACTGTGTCTGTCTGCTGTTTAGTGCTGGGCAGGTTGCAAACAATGGGTTTTAGGGCTTCTCCCCTGAAAACTGCTGCCTTCTATATGACAGAGAGATGATCATTTCAGTGTGAGACTGAACCATAACAGTAAAGTTGTGAGACATTAAAACAAAATTACGTCCTGGAAGATGCTTAAAGGCTCAGTAGAGCTGAGTCAGGTGATAAATCTATGTGGGTTCATAAAAGCAACAATTTCTTCATTATATATATATATATAAATAATTGGTATTATATAAAAATATTGAAAAGCTTAAGAAATCCTAAGGCACTCACTGCCAGTTCGCTTGTTTTACTTTCTCTAAAGTTCTAATTTGTGGAGTTGATTTCATCTTTATCTTCGAAAGGATTAGCCCCTCATTATATTTTGTTTATTTTGTGTGTTATTATTGAGCACATCAGTGCAATTTATCCTGTTTAAACCAACTACAAAATAGTTGGCTGAAAGAGGATGAAAGAAATCCGCATCTACATAAATTTAACCCGTAATGTGGCCTTGACTGGATTGATGAGGTTCTGCTTCTCAGGCTCCTGTGATTATTTTAGCTCCACTAAAACAATCAGCAGCTGTTTTTTCCCTATCATCAAACAAGGATACATTCTGTATTACAAGCAATATCACTTTTGAAGTTGTCCTGTCATCCAGTGTCACGCTGAGAGTGAGATTACTGTATGATATGTACCTTGTATTAAACTGCCTCAGTAGCTACCAATGTGCAGCAGAGGATGTGGGGACACAGAGGGACACTCCCTTCCCCACACAAAGAGCTTCAGGCTGTCAGGCGAGAGGAATAAAGATTACCTTCCTCCAGAGGCCGACTTATTGACAAAGCTCTCATGCTGCTCCACACGGTATATATATAGTCTTCAAACATCCAGAAGTGCGCAGGGCAGCTGGGAGAGGGAGCTGGGACTGCTTGCGTGGGGGAAACATAGACTATATCTAAAAAGGTGCTGTCCATACTCCCCTTCCCCCTCTCTGTGAGGTGCAAAAACAATAGTGACACGTGCACCTAACGAGATAAAGGTGGGGTCTTTTATTATCTGCTGTGCAAACCAACCTTCGACTGATTTCCATTCAGAATTGATCGATCAATATCAATCAATTGTTGTGCATATGACAATAAATACATTTTTAGAATCTCTTACTCCTTCCTAATTTCCGGAAATGCTGCAACGACTAATGGGGAAATCCTGCATCAGGTCTGAGATAGAAACTACAACATCTCTCTGTGTACATGGCAGCCCATCAAAATGCGAAGCATACTCGCTGCTGTTAAAGGCATGACAGTCATTCATGTTTGAACATGTCCTCTTTATAAAGAAAACTGCTTTAGAAGAAGTTGAAACATGACACACAGTGTGCACACAGTGCTGTCCATATTGAATGTTCAAGAAAAAAAATGCTCTTATATCATCAAAGGAACCTTTGAGAATAAGTAAATATTGTGCTTATGATGTTCTGAAATGAAATGCAAGTTGCACAAAATGAACTGTTTAAAAGCATTTGAAACAAATCAATGCACTTCACTTTAAACACCCAGTAAAGAATTTACTTGGCAAATAGTTTTTATATTCACGTAGATTATTTAAGGTTCTCTGCACAATATTTAGAGTATTGATATAGCAACAAACAATTATTTGTAATGTAAAGATATAGAAGAAGAGTAATGTCTGTACAGAGAATGAACTCGCTCTCAGAGCTTCTCCTTTCTTTGTTTAAGTAGCCGGGACGGACGCGTGTGCTTTTAGTGCATATTTGTGCATGTGAGCATGGCTAGCTCACAGCCGCAGCTCCGCAATGCGCTCATATGGCAGTTACAGCTGATAATGC
This sequence comes from Ophiodon elongatus, assembly GCA_016806645.1. Taxonomy (NCBI): domain Eukaryota; kingdom Metazoa; phylum Chordata; class Actinopteri; order Perciformes; family Hexagrammidae; genus Ophiodon; species Ophiodon elongatus. Next base: position 211,023 of record JACSYO010002144.1, read on the forward strand.
CGTCCCGTGGGTGACACAGGTAAACAATGTTAGCTCAGGCAAACAATGTTAGCTCAGATTACCCTACGTTAGCTCTGTCAACACTGTTGCCGTAATTTTCTCTGTTAGAGCTGTTTGCATCGTTAGCTGTGAACCATCGGCTCAGCCGTCGCCATGTTGAGAGCCGTGTGCTTTTTTTATTTAGGACCTTTAAAGAGTTTGACAGTTATATATCAATATTTGCAGATATTCTAAATGTAAAATGACCAACAACCATTGCCATGTGGTGTGGGATGAAATTGTTTCAATGGGATGGACAATATAGGTGAGGGTTTTTAAAAAAGGTAGTACTACTTTCCAATAAATCCTACTTTGCAATGGACTTTTGTTCAGTTTAAAGAAATGCATTTGTAATGGTCAAGAAGTAATTCATCAATCTTTTAGATATCCATAAAAAAACATTAAAAAGAATGAGTTTTGCATTGCAATGCTGCAATTTATAAGTTAGACTCTGACGCAGCAAACATATCAGAAACCTTTTATTAAAAGAATAGCTCAACATTTCTTGGAAATACACTTATTTGCTTTCCTGCTGGGATTTACATGAGAACACATCACTCTCACATGAGAAAGGTAACAAGCTAATGTCTTAGCTACTATTGTGAGAAACCCATGACCCTTTATTAATGACTGAGCCTCTTTCTAAAAAAGCACCATGTCTGATCTCTAATGCAAGCCATTTCCTGCAAATTATAAATGTTTGAGTAAGCCTGCTGTATACCATTTTTTTTGTGGGTTGAATTATTTCCTTTTGTTGGTTTAGCTATGAAGTGACCAGGTTTTATCGCCCCTTTACTGCTCCGCACATTATTCAGCCTTCACCCACTGAAGGTGATAATGTCTTTGTAGATGATGTGTGTCATGTGTGGGTAGGCGGTTAGGTGGGTGGTGCTAAAGTATCGAGCTATACCGCCGTCCCCTTACTCCCCTGTGCCCGTTTGTGCAGCAATATCCCTTTCAACCTTGACGCTTGAAGAAATGACACTAAGGTTAGCGATGGACTGCTGCTGAGTTGTTTGCCTGGAAGTGAGTCATTTAATCTAACCTGCTAGTCATGGGTGAGTGCAGGGTAATTACAAGGCATCATTCAAGATCAGCAGAGAAACGACTTATAGCGTTATGATTGTCTCAAGATTCAATGGGGAAGAAATGGCTGGCTGAAGTTAACAGAGCGATTTTTCTCTCAATGAAAGCAGAGACAGTTATGGGAGCACATCACACTAATGGCTGCTTTCATTAATCAAATGTCACCATTGATCAAATGTATTGCCTTATTGAGCGGGAGAAACCATCAAACAGATGTTGTTAACTCATCGAATTAATTTGTTTTGGCAGTGCCGCACAGGTGTGGTGTTACAGGCCACGGATGACAACAAACTATGGCAAGATTCTTTATGGTCAGCAAAACCCATTTATTTATCTTATCTCATGTGCAGTGTCACAAGCTAGACGCACTATCTGCATTATGTATGGAGGAAGTCCTGAGCATCCATCACTTAAGATCCATGAGCATCTTTATCTACTGCTAAGTCGTGCAGACGAAGTCCGATAGAAGACCAACCAGTGGATTTAGACCTACTTTGCAAGAAACACACACACAAAACAGGGAAAATTCATTTAATTTTGTACACATAAATACAATTTAATTAGTACTCAGAGTTCAATAATGTTTGCCCATCTTACTGTGCATGTCAACATCATTCCTCCTCCTTTTGTGAGGAACCTCTGCACCCTTGGCCCCACCCCCTCTTTGCTGCACTACACCAACACAGCAAATGCATGCAATGTCAAGGCATCCCATCTCCAGGCCTACAGTGTGCATGTGTGCGTTTGCCGCCCCCGCTCCTCTCCCATCTCCGAAAGCGCTGACTGCAGTCATTCCCTACCTGCTGGCATTCTGCCCAGAGGCTGATGTACTGTGTCACTATACACACATTAACAGCTATTGATCGGGAAGAAAACCGCAAAAGCATTCCATTATCTTGGCGGGACCGTAATTTAAAAATGGCAACTCATTCTGACCCTGTGGGACTTGAGTCTGAAGGCTCATTCAGGCAACGTTTCCGGCTGGTAAACCGCTAAAATATTTACCTCCCATAATTAAGTGAATACAGTAAAAGGTCTGGCTGAGTGGTGTAGAGGTATGCAAATGGTTTCGTTGTTGTGTGTATTACAAGGTCAGCTGATCCATAGTAAGCCAACGCCCCATAGTTCGAGAGCAGATCAATAGAGCAAGATCAGCTACTAATTAAAAAGCATTTTGGAAGCTTGTGCAGTCAGCTTCTGAGCAGCCTGAGAGGTCATATATCACTCGTCTGAATAAATCAATTTGTAGGCCAATTCACAGGTTAGTTTATCGGTTGGTGTTTTGGTTTTCTGACAAAGTGTTCACGGTGTACGAGTGTACGATGTCACTGAACTCCATACACATGAGCCTATTATCTAATTGAGTCTCACGCTGGCGTTCGCTGTGCATGCCGGCTCTCATGAAATAGCACAATTAGGCTCTCTCAGGGTGAATACACCTCGTTATTGCTCAGGGAGAAGGAAATTACACTGAATAATTTGCAGTCATTTTACTGTACAATAGAAACGGACATCAAGATTCAGAATCCATTAGATTGATATAAAATAAGCAGTTAACTAGTTCCTCTGCTTTATAAGGACACTTTCAGAGATCCCTGTTTATATTTGTTTTCTTCCATTGTGGATTTTATTCCCTTTGAAACAGCTTTTTAGCATCAAATCTAAATTTCCTTTTCTAACTCTTCCAAACAACTAAGTTATATTTGCCCAAGTGTGTATCTAATTTTGGCATAATACATTTAATCTCCAAACAATTATAGAGTCAAACTGTGGACAAAGTGAAAATTAAAAGAAATTATCACAACAACAAATCTATTTACATTCTATTTGCATAGTTCAGGCAAACTGCTGTATTTCTAAAGCAGCAAATTTGAAATACAGCATGATGTCTTCTGAGTAAATGCGAACACATTTTCATTTAGGTGTGTGCGTGTGTGCGTGTGTGCGTGTGTGTGTGTGTGTGTGTGTGTGTGTGTGTGAGAGTGTGTAATCTCCATGTTTCTGTCTTTTCATGTAGATTTACCAGTCTAGGTCCCCGAGGACATTCCGCCCTGTCCACCCTAAGCCTCTTGGTGACATCAAATGGTGGTGACAAAGTAACCCCATCCTCTATTTTTTGTCTGAGACACACAAACACACACACACACACAGAGAGAGAGACACAAGTCAAGGAGAACTAAGGGCATTGCTTCACCATGAATAGGTTTGTATTTGGACGTATGTATTTATGTGTTTCCATGCTGAAGGGAGAACGATTGATTTAATCTTTGCCTTGCCTTGGAGTAGCCCAAGTCCCTTTCCTCCATGATGACAGGCAACTGATTGGAAATCGATGTGTCCTTTCTGCCAAATTAACTGATAACCTACAGAGAAAAGGTGCTCCTGAACACCTTGGCTTACAAAGCAAATCCGGATTTAGTTCAGGTCCGCATCGACAGATTTCGGGAATTTACCAAAGCTCGCTATGTGCGAGACATAGATCTTTTTATCAGCCACTCTATTGTCCTAGTGAAGAAGAATCCTGCCAATGTGACACACATTAGTAGGGAGAGGTGCAACAGCCCTCGATAAATTATTCAAATTTATGAGGGGTTTGGAAACAGCTAATAATACAACTATTTCTCTTTATTCAGGTCTTTTGTGTATTATAAACTATTCCATACATGTACCCACTTAAAGGAAACTGACTGAATATCTTAGCTAAAACTACAGACAATACCATATGAATCATAAAACTCATTATTCTTTAACTCTAATTATTTGTCTCTAAAATGTTAATGTCACCATTGGTTACAAATTGTAATTATTGATTTAGGCTTTAAGTACCGGGGCTCTGATCTTGGGCAAATTAGAGGCCACCTCCTTATCTTTCCCTCTCAGCAGCTGTCAGTCAGTCAGTGTGTGCGTGTGTCTGTGTGTGTGTGCATGTGTCAGTGTGTGTCTGTGTGTGTGCGTGTGTGTGTGTGTGTGTGTGACTCTTTAAACCTGCTCATTGGACCGCAGAGAAGCCTAATTTAGTAGGGGAGCTATCAGAAGGGGTTTGGAACAAAGGACAATCATGCAGTGAATTATCTCTTCTACAGAGCTTCATTCTAACAACATGTGGTTCAACAACAAAAAAAAAATGAATTATAATAACAGCAATAGTTATAATGTAATATGTGATACGCAGACATACAGTTTGGAGTACATGAAATAATGAGTTGAATCAAAATGTTTCAATAGGACTCTGCATGTTTCTTGGTTTGAATTTGTTATGTCGCCTCACTGCACCGTACTGCCTTATTAGTTTTAGATGGGGCCTGCATTATTTATAGTGATAATGAAACTGTGGTGCACAACATTGTGTTGGGTGGGACCAGCAGTCGAGGGGCTGCTAAAGTGTCTGGTTAGATCTACTGACAGAAAATGCGTGGGAGGGACCAGAGAGCAGAGGGAGGGAGAGCGAGGAGAGGCTGTGCAGAAAGTGACAACATCTTTAATTAATGAATTAATACAAAAATACATTATGGTCATGAACACAACTCCATACGTCTGGTAACAGATTACTTGAGGCATCATTCTAATTGCATTTGTAACGCCCATCTCCCGCCGCTCTTTTGCACTTTTTTGAACCGCAACTGAAAAGATTGATAGACATGAAGCTGCCTCTAAGCCCGTTAGCTTAACACAAAGATTGGAAATAGAAGGAAACCAGCTAGCCTGGCTTTATCTCAAGGTTAAAAAAAATCCACCTACGAGCACCTCTAAAGTTCACTTATTAACAAGTTACATCTAGTTTTTTTAATCTGCAACTCCAAAAAACTTGGCTTATTAGTGTACAAACATGAACGTACAGATCTTCTCATCCAACTCTCAAGAAAGCAAACAAGTTCTACAAATGTCAAACTATTCCTTTAACCCACTGAGATTCAGTTTTAGTTTTAGAAACTTTGATAGCTGAGTAGACTAAATTAAAACAGATGCTTTTTTTTTTTGTCACTTACATTTTTATTCATTTAGACATATTAACATTATACATAGATACAACAATTAGGTTTGTCAGACAATAATAAAGTAAAAAAAAACATACAAAAGGGAAAAGTAATAATACTAATAAAAACAATAAAAAAATACATAATGAAAAAAAAGATGCTTTTTGCAGTGTAACTACTTCCTCACCTTGTATTGATGGTTACTATAGCAGTTGCCTTTGAGCAGATATAGATTAAATGCCTTGCTTGAGGGCACTTTGACAAAGTAAAGACGTATTTCATCTTCCCCCTGCTGTTCTGGGGGATTTGAACAAGGTTGCTTCCGTACGGCTACCATTGCCCATCCAGAGCCGACAACTGCGTGCAAGATCCAGCCCTCCAGTTAGGTCAGTATTGAATAATGCAAGCTCCCCACATTTCATTCCCCCAAATGGAGATCTCTAGTGCCACAGCTCTGCCTTCACACCCATTATTCCGCTTGAATGGGCAAAAAGCTCTAAGATGCATCAATGCACGCACGCACGCACACAAGTGCGTCACCACACACACACACACACACACACACACACACACGTGTTTAGGCCAAAGAAAACAAGAGCAACCTCTATAAGACAAGGAATGACAGACAAAAGCTAACCAGAAAGCTTTGAGTGAGTTACGGTAACATAAAGATGGATTTCAGGGAATTTGTTGGCAACCTAATACAAGTATTTCCAACTCCAAATTCTATGATACAACTGGTTTAAAAAGAGATTTTTCAGGTTGGATAAAGGTTTAAACCCCAGTTGCTTGTGGGAGCAACACAAATAAGGGTTGAATCTGTATGGTATGCGTTTGTGCATCAAGTCCAACAGATTTAGCTTTAATTGGCCACAAGTCCATCACAAACACGGCAGCTCTGTTTTATTGTTTCACTCCACTGTGATAAAGCTGGATGAAGATGCAATTCTTCCTCGTTGCTTTACTGCGAGTTCTCTTTATTCACACTCCTCCCTTTACACCTGCCTCTCACCTCTCACTTTTACAATCTCATTCGAGCATTTCTCCTTGCCTCTCGATCAACCGTACATCCTCTCAGTTTAAGGCACCATCCTTTCTTTGTTGTTACTGCTCCCCGTGCGATGCCGCACCCCTGTTCCCTTACCCAACCACCGTGCTGCCTCACCCCTCCTTCTTCTCCCTTCATCTTTTACCCCCACTCTCTCCCTCCCATTTTGCTTCTCTCAGGGCATTTTCCATCTCTTCTGAGAGTCACAGCTCATGAATTATTTACCTGTGCATCTCAGTGGGGGATTTTGTTGCGTTTCCTGACCGTTTCCTGCTCAAAGATAGACAGGCAGTGCCTACTGGAAGGCAACAACTCATTGGAATGGGCAGGTCAGCATCACAGATCGTCTGCTTCACACGCTCGCTCTCTAGCGGACTGCTGGGTGTCCCTGCCTGGAAAACAATAACACCATCAGAAGAAAGTGAGGACGGACAAACACAGCAAGCGAGGGAATCATCACTTTGTGTTATAATAGGTTGTCCTCTTATCCTATAAGATTATTCTTATCATAGTCGGCCCTTCAAAAGCAGACATTATCTTATGGGGATGGTGAAGCTATTTCAAGCAATCATTACACGCAGCTCAACTGCACCATTTCTCGCAGCAGAGAGAAGGATATACCCTACACGTGCATGCATTAAAATAAAACCACTGAAAGTGACTAAAACTGCAACGCCCCACTCTGCGCTCCCAGGACTACATCACTCTTTGACGCCTCACGCACAAGTATGCACATACACACTTTGCTGCAAAGTGAATCTTATTTTAATAACAGCTTTTGACATTCATCTTTTTAGTTTTGGTTTTACAGCATATGCCTTGGTAAAACTATATAAATCTGAAATTTTTAATTTGCTGCTTATTTCTTTCACACTTGGGGTGATGCCACCAATACCAATTAGCACATCTGCTATAAACCTTCCCTCCAATATTATCAGAGGACATTTTAACTGGCATGTAAGCATAACAGCTTGAGGGGCCATTCATAACAGTGCATCTCCTGAAGCGCATTAACCACGTAAACATGAAGAAAAAGCCTTTTAATTTGAATCAGTGATGCATGTCAGTGGTATCAACACCACTAGTATTATGTGAATGTCAGCGTAAAAAGTACAGGAACAGCAGCAATTGACATGAAATACTAATGTTTGGATTGCATAATATACTATTTCCTTTCTCTCAAAAAGTATGTTTTGGCTCTACAGCAATATGAATTTCAGGGGTTTAAGTGCACATGAAACAGTTTTCTTTGAGGGCCTTTGTGTGCTCCTACAGAGCTCTCTGCTGGGAGATGCCACACCCTGCTGCCTCCTGACACCGAGAGAAGGGGGGCAGGGGGAGACAGCGGGAGAGAGAGAGAGAGAGAGAAAGAGAGAGAGAGAGAGAGAGAGAGAGAGAGAGAGAGAGAGAGAGAGAGAGGGAGATGGGAGGTTGGTGGGAGAGTCCTCCAGCTTCTGCACACAAAGTCATCACTGAGGTGTGAAAGGAGGATCTAACTGACCATGTGTCTCTCCCCACCAAACATTTCATTACTATTGTGAAGAGCACGTGAGCAGCTTTACATACATTGAATATAAAACCATACACACACCAAACTGTCCGTAGCGTAAGACAAAAGGTTACAGAAGTGGGTTTTGTGATCGTGACGCATTTTGGGGATTTCACCATTTGAGGGAAGAAAGCTTTCTCATTTTGAATAGCTTGACATATACCAACATCTAGATTTGTTTAATACAATTGGAAGAAATCAAATAAAATGAACTTAATTGAAAGTAAAGTTAATGTCTTTTGAAAATATAAAAATTGGTAGTGTTAAAGTGTCAGTACCTCAAAAGCCCGTAGTCTCTCACTTAACACAATTCAAACCTCGAGTACCAGCTGACTATTAAAAATCAATGTTAACACTGGTGAGCTGCATGAGGAATTAAAGCGACCACAAGAGATAGCTTTTTCTGTCTTTATTACCATTCATTATTCTATAATTTCAAAATAAAGTCACTTAAACACAACAGTGAAGTGAAGTGATTCTATTTAAATACAAAAATAAATAAAAAAATGTCACACTCGTTTCTTTATGGTGGCAAAGGTGTTGACATTGTAATCATTCGATGCAGCACAATGGGCTCTATGTAAATCATATATATGAAGGGGATACTTATAGATCTTAATTCAATAAGCTTTAGCCTGACACGGGTCTTTTAGCACTGGTCAACTGTATATCTGAGGGTGAATACGACAAGAGCAATATCAAACACTTATAGTAAAACTGCAGATTTTTTTTATTGTGCCACATATATTGTCATCGACATTCAGTGACACCAAAAGCAGTCATGTATCCCCCTCACACTCCCTCATTAGCAGCGTTACAATGAACCTGCGTCGTTGACCACGCCCTGAGTTGCTGATGTTAACGTGTTTGTCTCCTACACCCACCAAACAGCCCCACCCCACCCCCATCTTTCCTCCTCACCACCGCAATGTTATACAACGCACTCCTGTTTCTGCTGTGAACCCTTCTCCTTCTTTTGCCCCACCCCTCTCTATGGACCTGAGTCTGCAGTCGTTAAACCTGCCGCTGAGTTATCACTCCATTGTGGATGAGCCGGAGAGAGAGGCTTCTACAAGTTCATCTGAGCTCGACGAAGAATTATTTTGTACTAGGTTAGAAGAAAGATTTTTAAGATGTACATATATTGCAATTCATGAGGTGTTATAATTAAGACAGAACTTGAGCAAAATACTGTATAGAAGAGACTTGAAATGAATGAGGAAAGCTGCCAGTGAGTAAACACTGTCAGTGCACCGTTTGAAAATGAAATAAAATGCTATTAAGGCCTGATTTTATACTGACAGTCCCCTGGAAATGAAAACAGATGCTGCGCTGACCCAAATAATGCACAATCAGCAGTATGAGTGTATCTCTGACAGGGAGTTCAGTGAGGGAAGAAGGTGTGTTATTCTCTATGGGCAGAAATCCAGCCTCAGCTGAATCCAAAGTGGGTGCTGCTGATATTTATATGTAATTTCTATTTGTCATGTGTTTTTCCCCGCTGCTACAATTAAATCAATCCAAGTTTGCAAAACACAAAGTTGAGTTGATGAAGTGCTATTTAAAACCTGTATGTTCCTCACTTTATTGCATCACCCATTGACTGACATTCATTATTTGTATTTCAAATAAAGGGGAAAATAGTGCATTGTTTTAAAATTATTAGACTGTTGAGCACAGAGGGATATTCCATGAACAAAAGTTGTCTTAAAAGCATGACTATAAGTGGACAGCTTATAGGGCGAAGCTATTTGTCTCTGAAAACAAAATACTGCAACAAAAAATAATTCACTGGCGTCAGCTTCCTAAATGTGAATATTATCTGGTGTTCTTATTCTCCTACGGACGTCATTTCTTCTTTGATTTTTTGACTATTGGTTGGCCAAAACATTACATTACATTTCATTTAGCTGACGCTTTTATCCAAAGCGACTTACAATAAGTGAATTCAACCATGAGACAAAACAACACATGTGAAGGTGTCCGGGAACGTCTGACGTAAATGTTTTATTCGCTGACCTTTTAAAGACAAAACAATAATTGATTAATTGAGAAAATAATCAGTATATTAAGCAATAATGACGATTATCATTAGTTTCGACTCGGTTTCTCTTCAACATTTGTTCGAGGAGGTTATTGGGATGCTGAAGACTGTGTGGGAGTTATGTGGGACCAAAGTGCCACCATCTGGTTCAAAATGGTACATCTCTAATTATAAATGAAATATGCTATCCAGTGTAAAATACACACATTAAGTTAAGAACACTTTCACTTTTTACATGATAATTACTTTTCAAATGTATACAGTTTACATGAGCTTCAATATAATGAAAATTACAAAAGGTGCAATATTTATGCATGATAAACATGGATACATCTTATTTGAGAACTATTGGAGCTCAAATTAACCTGTTGATGATAAAATAATGGGTTATAAATGTAGATTTTGTTCCAATTAACACCAGCAGACCAGTTCCCACTGAGAGACAGACGCTGGTGGGAGGCGGGATATCGGCTCCACACACGATGACGTGGCTTCAATAAGGACCAATCAGGTGGTCCGATCTTACACGGCGAGTGTTTTCCGTTTTCAAACCTCGCACATGCGCATTTCATTTTTAAAATGGCGGCCGTACAAGGTGGTCTAGTCGAGGCGGTCGAAGAAAAAGACATAAAAACAGAACCATCGAGCGACGGCGGTGGAAATAATAATGCAAACGACGGAGGACCGCTCTCGGCGTCCCCCGGCTCCAGTGCTCCGACCGTGGGTACTAAACCCGCGGCGGGAGCCCCGGAGGACCAGCAGACGCTGCTGGCTGTACTGCAATTCCTGAGAAAGAACAAACTGACTGAGTCCGTGGACATTTTGCGTCGTGAAGCGGGATTACCGGAGGATTCACTGGACCTGAAGGGGGGCGACTCCTCCGGGGCAGGTTCGGGTGGTGCTGCGGGAGGTGGGGACACGGAAGGCGGGGATGCGAGCTCCCTCCTCAGCCGGGTGACCACCTCATCCTCCACTGCAGCCCCGGCGCCAACTAAAGGTCTGAGGGAGAACTTGGTTGTTTTATTGTGTGAAACGCTGTTGCATCGTGAAGCCAAACGTTTGCTGGTAATATAGTATAAGCTAACATAAGAAGGGAGTAGTTCCCCTTTGAATTATAACTATCACGTTTATGACTATAGAGTTACTATAATCAAACTCTCAATGATCAGAAATACATAAACTACAATATGCTAATCCCAACTCCTCTCTCTGAGTCTCAGTTAAAGTTTTTTTTTAAGTTTCATAAAGACAGTATGTATCGCAGAGATGCACGAGTTACATTATAATGAGGTGTTTTGTGTTTCTGGTCATTGAGTTTCTGATGTGTTCACAAACTTTTACCTTGGCTTTAGGGGATGCCCATTTTTATTTTTTTATTTTAACAAAACAATTCAGTTACATTTCAAATGAACATGTACTACTTTACATTTCAGTTCAAGTGTAATTGAAAGTATAGATACGAAACCAATTGTGATTTTCAGATACCCTGTCATAACAATAACACTTTTTTCACAGCTGCTTAGCTCGCTTAGTTGTCATCATCTCGCAAGTTTAAAAGTTGTGTTATAAAGCTGTGATATTTGTATTATTTACATAAATGATAGTTAAGTTAATATATAAAAAAAACAAGAAGCTTTTTTTTCATTTAAACTGAGACTTTTTCTTCTTCTTGAACAGCTGCTGGTGAGGACCAGCCGGACGTCAACGTGGTGCTGTCAGCTTACAGCCAGCAGGGAGACCCTAAGCTGTACCCGGTTTACTACAGCGGCCTGAAGAGGTTCATAGAATCGGTGTTGGACTGTCACCGAGCAGAGCTGTCCCAAGTCTTCTACCCGCTGTTTGTGCACATGTATCTGGAGCTGGTGTACAACAATTTCGAAAGTGAGGCCAAGGCGTTCTTTGACAAGTGAGTTTCCTTGACATGTCGTACAACTTTCTAACTATAAACACAAAACTTGATTTTGTTTTTGCATTAAATCCTGCACAGTTGATCAACCATACCTCTTTTGTCTCTCACCATCTCAGGTACTGCGGTGACCAGGAGTGTTACTACGAAGATGACTTGCGTGTTTTGTCCAGCCTGTCCAAGAGGGAGCACATGAGAGGCAATGAGACTCTGCTGGACTTCCGTACCAGCAAGTTTGTCCTGCGTATCTCCCGTGACTCTTACCAGCTGCTGAAGAGGCACCTGCAGGAGCGTCAGAACAACCAGATCTGGAATATCATACAAGAGCATCTCTACATTGACATCTTCGATGGCATGCCACGCAGCAAGAGCCAGATTGACACCATGTCTGGCAGCTTGGCAGGAGAGGGCAAACGAGAGGCCAATAAGGCTAAGGTTGGATTTATACACCGACACACACATATGATGTGTTTTCTTTGTCTCCCCGTGCGTTCTTTTCACAATTGTTTAATTCATGACGTGTTCTTGTTTTATTATCATTAATACAGGTTTACTATGGACTGCTGAAGGAACCAGAAATTGAGCTGCCTCTTGACGATGAGGATGAGGAGGCAGAGAACGAGGAGGGTAAACCCAAGAAGAAGAAACCCAAAAAGGACAGCATGGGCAACAAGAGCAAGAAGCAGGATCCGAATGCCCCTTCACAGACTAGGTAGAGATTTTGGTATTGAATATTTCACATTTGTAAATGTAAACATTTCAAATGTGTCCCGCTTTATTTCCCGTTGCACTGTATGTGAATAACATAAGCTGACAGAAAGTAAACATGGACCCAAGCGGTTCCCTAGCAGTGTACTTCCATTGAAAGGGTCTATGTAGCTCTGAATGTGCACTGCCGCTCCATTCGTTCTGTCTCCATCCCCTCATGTTGTTGCCAGAGCAGTATGATGCATTAGAAGTTAGCTGCAGTGTTGAGGGACACTTCAGTTAAACATTATTTCATGAATTCAAACTTTTAATTTGAAGGAAATTACTTCTCCACATACAGGACAAGACAGTTAATAATGTTGTACCTGCCAGACATCCATGACACATTCCAATGTTTTAGAAGAGTCATCATTTCAGTTATTGGGTTTATTACTTGCAAACTCCTTTTTAAGAATCCTTCAACTGCTTGTGGATCCACCAGTCAGTGACAGTTGACATTGTTTTTTCAGGATCCCTCTTCCAGAACTAAAGGATTCAGACAAGCTGGACAAGATCATGTACATGAAGGAGGCCACCAAGAGGATCCGCCTGGGACCAGATAACCTGCCCTCCATCTGCTTCTATTCTTTTCTCAATGCTTACCAGGTAATAACTTATAACCAAGCAAGGAATGGATAATAGACAGTTCATTGTGAACTACACAAGAATAATTTCTAATTCTTCTCATAGGGTCTGACTGCAGTGGACTTCACAGATGACTCCAGCCTGATCGCTGGAGGCTTTGCTGACTCCACAGTACGGGTGTGGAGTGTCACACCGAAAAAGCTCCGCAAGGTCAAGTCTGCAGCAGGTACAGTGCGAGACTGTGACCATGGCGACCCAGCTTGATGTTATTATGACTTTCTATAACCAGAGTCTCTTCTCTCTTTCAAGACTTGAATCTCATCGACAAAGAGTCGGACGATGTGCTGGAGAGGATCATGGATGAGAAGACGGCCAGCGAGTCAAAGATCCTCTATGGACACAGTGGCCCGGTGTATGGCATCAGCTTCAGCCCAGACAGGTATAAAAATAATAATAATGTCTTTATTTGTATAGCACTTATCAAAACAAAGTTCGTTATTGACATAGTAAGCAAATAACACATAAAACATAACACAGCAATAAAAGTACTAAACAAACCAGAATAAAAAACAGAGTCAGGTGAAATCAGAGAAGGCGGTGCAATAAAATTATATTTTAAGCTTAGATTTAAAAGAAGCCTGCCTTATTTCCTAAGGCTGGGTCTTCTAGAGCCTCGGGCTCTAGGTTCAGATAAAAGCCAGAGGATCGTACAAAGATAAATGATCTGAGATATACTGAAGAGTCAAACCATTTAGTGCCTTGTAAGTAATTAAAGGAAGCTTAAAATCAATTCTAAAACCGACTGGAAGCCTGTGTGAAGAGGCTAATGTCTTCAAACCTGTTTACTTAGTTAAAAACCTGGCAGCTGAGTTCTTTACTCTGTGGCATGTAAAAAGACTGACAGTAATCTAGGCGTAATAAGATTAAAGCATGTCAAATATTTTCTGTTGCTTTAAAATTTAACATAGGTGGAATTCTGGCAATGTTGGGTAAGGGTAACCCAGTTGATAAAAGCATGTTTGTACAAGTTTTTGTATTTTTGCTGCTCAAAACTTAGATTACAGTCAAACAAGATGCCAATATTTCTAGCAACAGGCCTGATGCATTCAGGCAGGTAGCCAGTAGATGGCAGTAATTGAAATGTTTGTGTTGCTGGAGTCATTGGGCTCGTTGGAGATGAGCCGGTCCTGCACAGAATCGATCGCTGCACAATGCATGCTGGTTAGATTTGGGTCCGGCTTGATCCCGACTTGAACCCGACTAGCTCCGACGTCATGAACACGTGGTCAACAATAACATCACGAGAGCGAGGCGGCCTCAGTTTTTAGAGCCAGGCGACAGACTGCATGACCCAATGCATGATGGGAAACGCCTGGCTGTCACCAGATCAGAGAGCTGATTGTCTCTTAGATTTGACAACAAACACCACGTTTTGTAGAAAATCCTATTTTTCTGTGTTGTTGTAAAACTTAACGCTCAATTGTTGGCTGTTAGTCTCAGCTTTAATCTAAAGACATATCTTGTGTGGTTCATAATAATAAAGCTTATTTATATAACACGTATCAAAACGAGTAGCAATGTGTTTCGCAGGCAGACATAAAAAGAAAAAAGGCTGCAGATACATGCACATTTCTACATAAATATATATTTACGAACACATATGACTTAATCTGAACGAGGTCTGTAAACTACAAGTAGCCTACAGATTGGATCTAACAGGAAGTAACTGTTTCTTTGACTTCCTGTTTATTCTTTGAAGGCAGCTGAAAACTGTCTGACTTGACTGCAGTTTTTTGTCAACGCCCCCTGCTGCTGCCGCCTGCTCTCGCCTACTTCCCGGGCGAGGCGCAGTTCATCTCGAACGAACCTACAACAACAATTTCTGTTTTGGTTGAGTTCAATTAAGGAAATTCTTAGATATCCAGTTTCTTACATCTATTAGGCACTCCTGTAAATAAGCGAGCATACTGTGTTCACTGGGCTTGTATAAATCATTTAATTGTTCATTTTTGCGGCTTACGTTATAACTTTATTATTGTCAGTCTGTGCACTTACCTGTACGTTTAGAGTATTAAAAAAAAAAAGGCAAAAAGTTGAGACCCCTGACTAATATAACTCTGGTGATCCCTGTTGACCTTCTCTTTTTGTCTCTCAGAAACTACTTGCTATCAAGTTCAGAAGATGGTACAGTCAGGCTGTGGAGTCTCCAAACATTTACTTGTCTGGTGGGCTACAAAGGTCACAACTACCCAGTGTGGGACACACACTTTTCCCCCCATGGGTACTATTTTATCTCCGGGGGACATGACAGAGTTGCCCGGTAAGAAACTGTTTTTCCTTATTCTTCGGTAACACAGAGAAAAACACACTGTCGATACACAGCAACCCCGTCTACAGATGTCCGTCATTGTTTAACATTGTGCTTTCTCAAACAGCCTCTGGGCAACAGATCACTACCAGCCTCTAAGGATGTTTTCTGGTCACCTAGCTGATATCACTTCCACCCGCTTCCACCCCAACTCCAACTACGTGGCCACAGGTTCTTCTGATCGCACCATCCGACTCTGGGATGTCCTGACAGGAAACTGTGTGCGCATCTTCACCGGTCACAAGGTCAGATGAGTCACCAGAGCAGAGCCCCATATCTGTGGTTTCTCATTCTGTAGTAGGGCCATATCATTAACATCTAATCTGTTGTCTAAAGTAATGAAATTAAGCATTTACAAAATGTAAACAAAATGATGTCCTGTTTTAAAAATGTCATGAGAGTGACATTTAGTTTGGTATCTGCATATAAGGGAATCATTGAGTTTAGTTTGACTCACACACATCAGCAAATATTGTGACGTGATTCATATTCAACATCAAAACCCAATAAAATAAATTAAGCTAGCCAGTTTAACATGCAATGCACCGTCTACACCCATGAGTCCTGGAGCAACACCTCTATCATTTCTGGTGGATGCAATGAAGTAATGCTGTTCAGAGAATTTCCTATACACCCACAGAGTTAAATAAGAGTTACAGCACAGCTAGCAGAATTGGCTGCTGCAGAGACCACTACTCAGCCTTTAACTCTGTCTTCCAGGGTCCTATCCATGCGCTGGCCTTCTCGCCCAATGGTAAGTTCTTGGCTTCAGGAGCCACTGATGGCAGAGTTCTTCTGTGGGACATTGGTCATGGGCTGATGATTGGAGAGCTTAAAGGCCACACAGACTCCATCTACTCCCTCCGGTTCAGCAGAGATGGAGAGCTCCTGGCCTCTGGTGGGTGACATGATTTAATTTGACATAAATTGAATATCTATTAACTGTTATGTAACTGAATGCATTTGTATCCTTTTTTATTTATTCATGAAAAACAGATTTAGAGAATGATTAAGCTACAGAAGACCACACCCCTGCAGTCTTTATATGTTGGTTTCAGTGTATTCACTTGCAGATTTTCAATTATAGTTGCAGTGACATTGCGTAATCTTGTTATTCCAGGCTCAATGGACAACACAGTTCGTCTGTGGAATGCGACGAAAGCATTTGATGATTTAGAGACGGATGATTTCACAGCGGCTACAGGACACGTCCATCTACAAGATAACTCCCAGGAGCTTCTGCTGGGCACCTACATGTCAAAATCCACACCCGTCATACATCTTCACTTCACCCGCAGGAACCTGCTGTTGGCTGCTGGTTCCTACAATCCATGAGACATTATTGAACTATGAGAAAATAATCAATTTACGCTTGAAATGAAGCAAATCTAGTCCCCGTGCTCCCCAAGTAATTGAAGAGGTTTGTGTTGCAGTTGGACCAAAACAAAAACTGTATTATCAACAAATCACGTCTGTTGAGAATTTAGCTGTGAATGAAGATGAAAGTGCGGTTAGCAGACTTCTGTTCTGGCCATCAGTCCGACAGATTTCGGCCTCAAATCAAGCTGATCTATTGCAAATATCCCTTCGCCATGATAAGTGCCATTGTTGATTGAGGACTTTTTTTTTTTTTTTTTTTTTTTAAATCACTGCCATGAGTACAGCTTTGTTCAACACATGGCTGACATTTCTGTATCATAGTATTTTATATTGGTGAACACTGTAAATAAAAAACCAAACATGTTTTCTATGTTTTGGGCATAAGTGTTTTATTTGTATTTATTAACATAAGGAAACCAAACAGTCATATTTTATTACAAGCATGTCCAGATGCTTTCTCCTCTCCCAGCTGTTAGAAACGGTGGTCAAAATGGACACCTGTAAGAAGACAATGAGGGCCTCGAGTTAAATAAATAGAGCATTACTTTCCTAAAGTACAATGGATTTGGAAAATAATAGGATGTAGACTTACATGATCACTTTTCTGTGACAGCGGCCTGTTTCTTGGGCTTCAATTTGAAGAAAAGTCCAATGGCTAGTATGCTGGCGTATGTGGCCAAAACACACTAAAGAGAAAAAAAGGTATGTGAATTTCATGACAAGTTTCAGGCATGACAGTTTTAGCCTGCTTAACAGTTTCACTGTTGAGCATGAAAATACAGTTTATTTATAGTTAAGTTGAACACAACTCACATTCCTCCTTCCTGTGATTGTGTATGCATTGAAGTACTTCGCAAACCCAGAGAACTGGTGCTGGGATCCTGCATCGTGTCCTCCCATGATGGATTGTTAATGGTCCTATAACAAGGAGAATAAATGAGTGATTAATAATATATATGAGCCAAGTTCAATCTTTACCTTTGGTACAGTAACCTTGTGTGTACCGAAAAGAGCTGGAGCTGAGAAAGAATTGCCAAAAATGTTGAGGATTGCAATTTTAAAGATCCTGTCAAGTCATTTAGACTATGATTGTAACCCGAATATATTTGAATTATTTCTGGGTTTTGGGACTGTTGGTTGCAAAAAGCAAGTCATTTGAAGAAGTCACCTTGCGCCCTGTAAAACTGATATTTTAAAACTATATTTATAGCCAAGAAATAATCAGCAAATTCGAAGTTGAACTACTGAGGTGACCTTTACATTGGTATTAGCCACACAGCATTGTAATTTAACGAACAAGACTCGGCTACTCTTGACAGGACAGAGTGTGGAAAACAACCTCAAGCACGTTAACGTTAGTAAATACTTACGTGTATTTGTATTTCGTCCCTCCCCAGAGACAACTTTCTTACAGGTGTAAACTAACGTCAGCTAAACACAATGTTCTGTACTTGTTAGTTACATGTTCAACTTTACTGGTGTTTGGCTTGACATGCTTCTACGATCCAAGCTAGCTAGCATTAACATGTCAACATGCTTTGGTGCAATACTTCAGACTCAACCCAACTGTTTTCTTCGTCACGCCACATCTTATTCACACTGACTTTCATCGCTCAGTAACTGCATAGCTCGTTAGCTAGCTAGGTCCAAGCTAGGTCAGCTAGCTTCACCCGCTAACGTCAGCTAGTGTCATTTTCACACCGTTAATTAAACACTACATTATCCCAGAGGCGTTTTACAGCTGACACGTGTCCATCACTACTCAGCGCTGTTGAACCAACAGTGATGAACGGTGTCGTTTGTCTGTGAATGTGTCGTGACTTACCGTTAGTGCTCGACCCCTGTGCGAACAGAATGAAACGAGTGTCCTTCAGCAGAGAGAGGCCGAGGTGCTAGGTTTGATAGGAAATCCCGCCCGCACCAATAAACCGGAAGTGTGTCACTAATGGTCCAAAGTACTGTCACTCAATATCAGCGTCTCAAACGGCCCCTGAGTGGCTAATAGCGATGTCAGTCACGTTCTCTTGTCTCTGATTGGAGGCAGAGTGTAACGCCCAATCACGTTTTTCTTCCGGGTTGAGATCATGGCGTGTTGCTGAACAACATGTGAGTTTTTCCGGAGATTTAATGGAAGGAAACGTTTCATGATGAACACGGAAAGAGCCGTTTGATAAACGTTTAGATCTAAGTCGAGTTTACCGCTTTCTGAATAGGCCTTTTATATGCTGGAAAAACTGCTTTATGTTCAGCCCTAGTGCTCAAATACGATACAGGTAACGTTAGCTAATGTTGTCTCGTGCGTCTTGAGTTGTAACTTTATGTGCAGCAGTGTTGCCTCTGATTCTAACGGACTTGGTTATATTTATCGAACTAATTGGTTAATTAATATATTCACATGTGTTGAATGTATAAAACAATGTATGTTTAGAGAGCCACGCTGCTGTCTGTGTTTCTCATGCTCATTTTCTTCATTCTTAGACGTTGAAACAACATCAAACATGGCATCAGTGGAAGAAGACTTCCCTCGAGGAGGGACGGCCAAGAAGCCCATCGAGAGTAAAATAGTGGTGCAGCGGACAGAAGTGGACAACTTATTCCAGGTATAATGCTACTCTTTTCTATCTTTATATCCATACTACTGTAAAAATACTTTACTTTGTCAGGACAAATCACAGGGGATGGGAAAAGACTTCATAGAACTGGGTAAAAGTGTGAGGATTATCACACAATAACAGACAATGTGTTCTTCTAACTGAAATCAGTGACTTACTGAAGTGGAAGTGGTTCTTTCACATCAGCTGTTGTACCATCATTTCAGGTTCCTTCCACACACACACTGTAATTAAATATGGCTTGTGTTTTGTATACTTCGTCTCACT
This sequence comes from Ophiodon elongatus, assembly GCA_016806645.1. NCBI lineage: Eukaryota > Metazoa > Chordata > Actinopteri > Perciformes > Hexagrammidae > Ophiodon > Ophiodon elongatus. The sequence continues at coordinate 230,628 of JACSYO010002144.1, forward strand.
TTAGGAGGTGTCGTTAAAATGACCTCCATAGTGAAAGATGGTTTGCTTTTCTCCCGCAGTCAAACGAAGAAGCCGAAACTAAGAAAAGAAAAGGGTCGGGCAAAGATGCCGGCAAGAAGCTCAAGAAGCCAAAGACGGGCAAAGGAGACGGTCTGACGCTGAACGCAGCAGCCAAGTGTGTGGAAATTCTACACATCAAGGTAATACATTTGTCGAGAACCAATGTGTGTTTGTAGTAATTTGTCAAATGTGATAAGTAGGTTTGTTTTCTCAGCAACATTAGTTTTAGTGTTAAACTACTGTGAATCAAAAGCGTATTAAGCCCAGTATCCAAGTTTAATATTGTGAGTTTTCTGCATTTCCAGAATTTGAAGGAGGGTATCCTGATGCTGGGCTGTGTTAAGGAGGTGACTGACTTTGAGGTGACAGTCAGCCTGCCCTGTGGCATGCAAGGCTTCCTCAGCGTCATGAACATCTCTGACTCCTACACCAAGCTGCTCAGCGAGCAACTGAATTCAGTTGATACAGAGGTACGATTGGTCTAAAGTCAGGTAGTAACCTACATTAGACTAAGGGGTATACAGTAACCCTTTTTTATGTCTTAAGAGTTTACTCATGTGCCAGGATATGTTGTAATATTTAAGAGATGTATGTTGTGTTTTTACTTCACAGGAGATCTGCTCTCTACAACATCTCTTCTTCCCTGGCATGTTGTTCAGGTGTGTGGTGGCCAAGTTGGATGTCGCCAAAAAAGGCTCCCTTAGCATCCAGCTGTCAATCAATCCAAAGCTGATCAACAAGGCTCTCACCTCTAGTTCTCTGAAAGCTGGCATGGTGAGTCATTAGTGATCTTCAGTTAAATATTTGGTAACGAAAATTAAATTCAACAATTTATTGTAATGTTATTTTGTGACCACTCAGGTCTTGAGTGGCTGTGTGGAGAGTGTGGAGGATCATGGCTACATAGTTGACATTGGCCTCAGTGGAACCAAAGCCTTCCTGCCCAAGAAAGCAGTAAAAGACCAACACAAAGACCCGGAAGGTATGACAAAGTATTTAATTTGCCAATTACTGTAGAAATAATCTCAGTCAGTTGCATCCTTTCAGATGCAGAGTAATAGTAAAGCAGTTGTTTCCCAGTTTTCAGCATCACGGTCATAAAGTAACCGATTGAAAAGAAGTATGAATACATGTCACAAGCTTTTGTGTGTTCTCATGTCTCTCAGAGCTGAAAGTGGGTCAGTATTTGACTTCTCACGTGGAAGAAGTAAAGAACGATGGGCGTATGGTCCGCCTTTCTATCAACCCACCGACCGTCGCCCAGGCCTGTGCTGTATCCGAGCAGGGCTGGAACCTCACCAACCTGCTGCCTGGCCTTCTGGTCAAAGCTACGATCAAAAAGGTAGAGACATACCTTTTTATCTTGAAAATTAGTACATCGTCTCTCCAAAGATAAGAGGATAAGTGGCAGCCTGGAATTGTTTTATTTCATCCAGTGAATGATCTACGGTCAAGGGTGAAAGTAGGCCGATACGGTCCGGTACTCCATACCACTAAAAGATTCAGTGCAGTAGTCCCTTGAAGAAGGGACAGCAGCTGACTACCAAAACCCACATTAAACAAAACAGTCATGATCGCATTCCAAGAAGAAAACACATCTGTCAACGTTCAACATACAAAAGGTCAACGTACAGCTAGTTAGCCCCAACAAGAAGGTGGCTCACTTTGTTTGTACGCGCATTACAGTATGTTTCACTTTCATTAACATTGCAAGATAGGGCATTTGTGCTGCATTCATGTAGTTTCGGGAAAAAATAGTTCCTGACTGGGAAAATTCAAGTGAATATATCACATCGTCTTTGTAACGTCTATGTTGTTTCATCAAACAACTGAAAGCTCATCACACCGAAGTCAGAAAAAACATATACCGGTATGTGTCTACTCAGGAAAATAGGACCATCTGAGGAGCACGTAAACTCACCATTTGAAATTAGTATTTAAAAAGCACTACTCAAAACAGAAAACAGTGATGCGTAGTCATTAGGAACAAATAAATTGAAAAACAGTCATGAAAAGTTTGAATTACAGTATAAAGCACCTGTGAGATGTGACCACAAGTTTACCTCTGCAGGGAACCCAGTTGGTAGGATGAGGGTTAAATAAATATATTGCAACACATTATGTCAAGTGTTTCTAATTTCTTTCTACATCATATAGCCGTTAAAACAAAGAATGTGTGTGCTGCTGCATAGAGCCTGGGAGTGGGAGGAGAACCATATGAAGGGAGGAACGTTGGGATAGTAGTATACGCTTTGTCAAAGAGTCAAAGAGTCACTATCACAACTTCAGCGGTAGCCATGTTTCATTTGAATAACGTCTACATCTTGGTATTGCAGGTGACCAAACATGGTCTGATCCTGGACTTCCTGTCCTCCTTTAGTGGCCAGGTGGACATTCTCCACATGGAGCCAGAGCAGACATCCAGCTACACCGAGGGAGCTGAGGTAAAACCGTTCCGTCAATGTTTTCACCTCTTTGATCTGGTCAATCGAAATTGATATTTCTGGATTGAAATGCGCCTTATTAAAACAAAACTTAAATGAAGGTGTTAAATGTTCCCAGCGAACAGGTTACAATGTGTTTTTATATTGGAGTATGAACTTGGTGGGCTAACCCTGTTTTGCATCAACCCACCCAGGTGCGAGCCCGTGTGCTGTACGTGGAGCCGTCCACCCGTCTGGTGGGCCTGAGCCTGCGCAGCTACCTCGTTCAGCCCGGGGCGAGAGTTGACCACGCTCCTGCTGGAGGTGACCGCATTGGAGAGGTGGTGAAGGACTGCAAGATGATCGCCATGCACCACATGTCCGGAGCCATGGTGGAAATGCCAGACAAAACCTTGGCCTTTGTACATGTGAGTCACGGTGATGTTTGAATATTAAATGCTGCTTTGACTATTAAGAAGAATAAATGCCCTCTGTGAATATTCTGCTGACTCAGCATTAGGGTAATGACTTAAATGTATCTTACAGAGGAACCACCTGAAGGAGTTGAATCAGCCCGCTAATGAAAACAGAGTGCTGGCTATGAGTGAGCACACCATCAGGATACTGGACTTCAGCGCCATGGACCAAATTCATTTCGTTAGTCTGCGGAAGTATGTTGCACCTCATTTATGTGTGTTCCATAGTACCAATGGCATTTATTATTCCAATGGGATGTATTGACAATCGTCTTCTGTCTTGATTTCAGGAGTGTGATTGACAAGCGTTTTTATAGATATCAAGATCTTCAGGCCGGTCAGGTTGTAGAGGTAAGAATAAAGCATCACCATGTGTATTTAAATCAAAGGACGAGTTTGACGTTTTGAGGCATTATTATTATTTTATTTGCTTTCTTGCAGAGAGTTCGATACCACTCTTGTTCCCGTTTTGTGAAACGTGAAATTATAGCCAGCCGCCAGTTAGCTTAGCATAAAGACTAGAAACGGGGGTAAACCTCAAAAGCTCATTAATTAACACATTACATCTTGTTTTTTTAATTCAAAATATAGTGACATCTTAAGAAAATTGTCTTTTCTATCAAACCACAATTGGACAGACTCCCTATTAGCTCTGTAGGCAGTAAAACTATTTTTGTACCTGGGGTTTTATTCACATCAACAACATATTTAGAAAAACTTCTTTTGATTTTGGTTTAAAATAGAGATGTTGAATGTCTGAAAGGCCGCCTGGCTAACATCAGTGTAAATTGCTGTAAATTAGCCCGAAAACAAAAGGTTAAAGCTGGACACAGTTAACTACCGTCTTCAATTATTTTGTCCTTTTTTAATATAGTTTTCCTGCCTTGTCCTTCCTGCTCTCTCACTGTCTGTATTCTGTCACACCTTTTCTGTCTTCCATGTGTCTCCCTCCTAGGGGACAGTGTCAGTCCTGCTTGATCACGGCATGATGGTGCATCTGACTGACCACATTAAAGGCCTGGTGCCCCGGACACACCTGTCTGACATCATCCTCAAGAACCCAGAGAAGAAGTATGTGGAGGGCATGAAGATCAAATGTCGGGTCAGTCCAGTTTTTTTTTTTCTTCTTTTTTTTTTTTTATAAAGCCACTGAAATAACCACAAGAATAAGCTCTGTGTGGCAGAATGTATCTTACCTTTCATATTTGGTGTGACTGTGTTCCTTCAGGTGCTGTCAGTAGATGCAGAGAATAAGAAGCTGTACCTGACCAGAAAGAAGGCTCTGGTTGAAAGCTCCCTGCCATTGTTCCTTAGCTATACCGATGCCCGTCCTGGCCGCGTGTCACACGGCTACATTGTCTGCATCAAAGGCTTTGGCTGCATTGTTCGTTTCTACAACAACGTCAAGGGTTTGGTGCCGCTCAACGAGCTCAGCTCTGAGCCAATCATCAGTCCTGAGGAGGTCTTCTTTGTGGGGCAGGTGAGGAGATCGATGAGCATGGACACAGAGGATCGTGTCTATTTTTTTTGTCTCTGTTCCAGATGTTTGGGAACCTTTTTATTAACAAGACTTTGACTGTGAAGTATTCGGCATCTGGTAAGCTGTTTGTTTTCTGTTGATTGTCCAGGTGTTGAAGGCTAGAGTTCTTCACTGTGACCCTGATAAGGCGAAGATGGCGCTTTCATTTAAGGCCGCGGTGGAGGGAGACACAGAGGAAGCTGCCAAGCCCCAGTTGGACTGTGAGGTGGGAAAGGTAAGTGTCTCTTGGTTTTTTTGTTTTTTTCTTCTTTCATCTCAATTTATAAATGTTTGACCTCATCATGTGTATTTGTGTGATGTAGAGGCTGGAGGCTAAAGTGCTGAAAAAGTCAGTCAACGGTCTGGAGGTGTCCATCCTTCCTGATGAGATCCGTGCCGTACTACCCACAACGCACCTTTCTGATCACATGTCCAACTGCCCTCTGCTGTGGGAGAGTATGCAGGAGGGAGACAACATCTCAAACCTCATCTGCTTCAACAAGAACAAACAGAATATTGTATCCTTTTATAAAAAAAAGTCTGTAGATGTTGTGTTATTTATTTATTTATTTATTTATTTTTATTACAACTGAAAAGGTAACCTCAACCTGCTATAATTGATTGATTCTGTGCCGGAATAATTATTTTACCGCCCTTTGATGCTTATTGGGAAGTAAATTTCCTAATTATGCAAAGCAGGGAAGTGTTGTTGTTTTCCTTAGCTGTTCCTCTGTTAAAGACTGTCACCAAGAAACCAACAGTGCGATGGTCGCTGGAGGAAGGAGTGGTTGCCAAGGACTTCTCTGAAGTCGCAGTTGGAATGCAGCTGATTGGCTGGATCAAGAACATCATGTCTTATGGCGTCTTTGTAGAGTTCCCATACGGCCTCGTTGGTCTTGCACCCAAGTCTGTAAGTAAAGGGCCTTATGTTTACGTCTTCTTACTCCTCTACTTCTAAGCCTTTTATCCATTTTCCATGCTAAAATTCTTCCTCTGCTTTGCTTCTTTTTTTTTTAGGCCATGACAGACAAGTTCATCAGCGATACAACAACTGCCTTCCAGCTGGGCCAGACGGTGATGGCTAAAGTGACCAACCTGGATGTAGAAAAACGTCGTTTCCTGGTCACGCTGAAGATTTCAGAGGTCATATCTCCAGAGGGTGATACCCAGACGAGACTCATTAATGGCCTGCAGGAGAGAAGCGCTGTGACTGAAATGTTAGCCATGAGAGGTATGATTGCATTGGTCTTTAATTCTTCATTTGAAGTTTGTCTTCAGTTTCTAACGTCTCATTGTGTCCGTCTTTACTCTCAGGGAACAGTGATCTTCGCCAGCAGCTGGCTGCTCTGACGGTTGGTCAGAAGCTGAAGTTGACTGTCGATACTGCGAAGGACAATGGTGCCACCTTTAAGTCTGATGATTTGGCCGGCGCTACCATAATGGCCACCAAGCACCATGTCATGGGTGTGTACTTAAACAGAAATGTATTTGAAATCTTGATCTTGTTCCCCACCATGTCTGTTCTCCTTGTTGCGCTCCAGCACTGCGTCTTTCTTGGAGGCTCCTAGCAGAGCTCGGGTCAAACAGGATGCTGGGAGTCTTCCCTGTTCCTTTGTGACAATAGTCTTTGCCATCACATCTATTTCTTGCAATGCCTTGACATGCATAACAGAAACAGACTGCTATCAAATTTTAATGTGGTAAATGATGCTGCTGCATTATTGATCACCAATCTTGCTGAGTTCGTGCAGCTGAAGCCCTCTAGTATGGGTCAAACACTGGATCCTCACAGAACTCAATAGCATCTTTTAATAGACTTTTCCTAACTGGTGGAAATGCAAGTGATTTAATTCTCTCAGACTTTAGAGCACTCCCTTCAGAGCCACAGAGGACTTTATATAACTTGTCACAGGTTGAGGTGTAGTAACCTTGACTGGTAGAAGGATTTCCACATATATATAATCGGTGGAGTGGCCTTTCAACCCCTAAGCTTTGGGGCCCCCTATGGAGTAAACGCATTCTGTACCCTGTAAAGTGGTGTTTCGTCTGTGATTGGACAGATAATTGTCTTGTCACCTAATTGAGACCAGTGTGTGTCCCCCACCCCTTGCAGACAGGACTCATCTGTCATATGTTACCTTTTAGCATATTATGAATTTTATTTATATTTGCAAAATCACTTTGTGTAAGCTGCTGTATATAATTGTCTATTTGGCTGCACTGTTTCAGGTGTGAATTTAACCTCGGGTCAGAAAGTTACTGCGGTCATCCTCAATGTTGACATCCTGTCAACCTGTGTCCATGTGTCCATCCTCTCCAAGCTGGTGGCGAAGAAGAAATCTGTGAGTATTTTTTCTAAAAAAAAAAGATGGACTGAACACTCATTTCTCAACATATCAAATATAAAAATATCTTATAGTTATTGTCCTTTTGTGATGTTTGTTTTCATCTGTATCTTTACAGTTAGCTGAAGGATCAAAGTACACAGCGATCCTGCAGCACATCAACAAAGACTTTGCCATCATCTCACTGGGTGACACGGCCCAGCTGACTGTGATCCAAACTATCAGCCACCTGAATGAGCCATTTCTGTCCGAGTCGGAGAAGCTGAAGGCGGGGATGAGTTTGGCCGTCGAGGTCGTAGAACCCAGCTGCCAGGAACTGCAGGGGCTCGCCCTCGTGTCGTGGGAACGCACTTCACCAAAACGACTGCGCACAACCTCAGAAAACCAGACGAGCTCTAAGGGTCACTGCTTCGGGGAAATCGTGCAGGGTATAGTGCGGACAGTGAAGCCCGCCTCCATTCAGGTCACACTAGAGGATGGAAGTACAGGCAGCGTGCATGTTTCTGAGGTGGTGGAGCTTACAAAAGTGATTGCGAGGTCCTTCCCCACATCCACGTTTAAAGCGGGCAGTGCGGTCACCGCCAGGGTCATCGGAGGACGCGAAGCCTCCAGTCACAGGTACAGTATGCTGAAGGCTCGTTTTACATGTGGGAGTACACATTTCTAATTGCAAGTTCCTTCTTTTGTCACATTGTTTTTATTTCATTCTTAATTAAACGACTACTGTAAAAGTGTAAAGTTTAATGTTGATGATTTTCTATGTATTATTTGTTAAGTTGTATTGAACTTGAAATTCATCTTAAATTTCTTATTTCAGATTCTTGCCCTTCTCCCATCCCAAATTTACCTACACCATCCCTGAGCTCACACTTATACCCAGGTAATTGTATAGTACAGTTCATTGAGTATTGTTCTCATCATGATATACTGCACAGGTATCTGAATATGTTTTAACCATGAAGCAAATTAGTAAATTCACAGCGTTCTCGGTTTCAAACCAGTCATTCTGACATTTTTGCTTACTGCCTTTTTGTTTTTTATATAATATTATGCAGAGATTAGTAATGCTAATCACAATGATATGAACCTATAGAAATATTAGGGCTGTTCATATTTTCTGTCATGATGTGTATGTTAGCACCCCACTGCAACACATTTTGTGGTTGGTCCATTTCTTATTTGTTTGTGTTTTTATTTTATTTTTTAATCTCTGCAGCAAAGTGGATCAGAGTAAAGATTTCAAAGCAGTTACAGCAAAAGAGAAACTAAACAGCTATACGGTCGGGGAAGAAATTATATGCTTTGTATCAAAGGTAAGTTCAGGAAATCCTAGTGGCTTGCTTTATTTCTTGCAGTTTCCACAAAATTAACTTTTTGACCATAAGTTTATAAATCAAGAATAAATCCAAAGCAACTTTAAAAGAGTAAAACTGCAGAAGAGGTTTTCAGTGTGTTCATGCTTCTGCCTCCAGTTTAATCCAGAGAGGAAGACTTTGGAGGTCACCACAGATCCTTGTGTCACTGGGACAGTTGACCTGCTGGCCATGATCACCGATCCACAAGTAAGTTTAAAGTATTTCATATGTATATTGGAAGAGAATGTGTGGGATAATTTGTATCAGTCCAAGGTCACCATTAAACTTCAGAGAAAATGAGAAAAGATTAGATGAACCTTAATTTCAAATGGCTGTGATTGTCTAAATTCTGCTTATTTTCAGGATGCAAGCCACCTGGAGAAACATTACAAGCTTGGCCAAGCAGTCCGCGCCAAAGTGGTAGAAGTGACCTCCAAACCTCAACGTCTCGTGCTGTCACTCACAGGTCTTTTGTAAAATTGTTTATCGCGTCCCATCGTTACGTTTTCCATGGCTGTTCAGATTGTTCATCAAATACAAAGGCAACAATTTTTCTGATTCTGTATTTCCTTTTGTTTTCAAGGTGTCCATAAGCTGGAGAAAGGCAGTGTAACTTTGGGGATGGTCACGAATATTCATCCACAAGTTGGCCTCCAGGTCAAACTTCCCTTTGGCAACTCGGGAACAGTTGCTGTCACTGACCTGGCTGATGCCTACAAGCCAAACCCATTGGACGGGTACAGCAAGGACCAACTGTTGAGGTCAGGAGATGCAGCAGCAGCCTTTGGCTGAAATGCCTTTTTTTAATATGTGGTGCACACAGTCTGAGGCACACATGGACTGATTTATCAGTGATGTTTTATTTCAAATTACAAACTGGAACTAAGTTACTTAACTTTTTAACTGTAGTTCAGGTCAAACCGAATAAAGAGTTTGAATCATTCGTGCCTTTTTTGTTATGGTTATAAATGATGTTGTTTCACTATGCCCAGAATACATTCATGTGCAACTGCTGGCACACATTATCAACAGCTACAATAAAAAAAAAAAATGATCTTAGTACTACTATCAGATTTTTAATCCCATTTACATTATTTTGGAGTGAAGAGTTTATTTTTGCCTCTTCTTTTTCTTCAGGTGTTTCCTCCTTGGGGATGAAAATGGCAAGTGGCAGTTGTCTCTACGTCCATCAAGGTAAGGGCGAGTTCAGTTGGATTTGTGAGTTTGTGTATACATTTCAGACGCGTATCTCATAAAATCAGCTGGTTGACCATAACTTTGCTCTTCAAGGCTGAAACCACAGCAGACCAAGCCAGTGAAGGACCCAGAAGTTTTGTCTGTAGACAAACTGAATGCAGGCCAGATCATCAGAGGCTACGTCAAGTCTGTGGGAGAGCAGGGCATCTTCATCAGGTAAGTGAAGTTCATCCAGCACTGAACTTTAGCTTTAACTTTCTTTGCCATTAGACTGGATAGATATTGCATTCATATTTAAACTCCATAGAAACATACAGACTTCTAAAAGGAAAAACATGCTCCATATCTTTATGGAAAGTGTAGTTCCAGGTTCAGTTATTTCAGCAATTGTCGTCCTCCTCATTTCATCTTTTTCTTCCAGGTTGTCAAGAAGCATCACGGGAAGAGCCCAACTTCAGCAGTCCACCAAGTACTTTGTCAGCAACCACAAGGTCCTCTCTGAGCACCTGACTCCCAACACCCTGCTCACTACCAAGATCCACAGGTAAAGAAAAGCCCCAGGATTCCTTCTGTAGTCGTACAGTGTTTCAAAATATAAGAACAAAAGGAATGAGTCATCATAACCAACATCCAAAAATCGGGTTTGGACAAACGGGAAGAATCTAGCACCATAATGTTGATGGTGTGTCTTTCCATATCTTGCCCAGTGCAGCTTTAGGTAACAGCCATTTATAGAGTCAATGTTGTCATCACATCTGCAGCTCTTTCTGTTCTCGTCCTCAGTATTGACAAAAAGGAGGAGTTGGTCCACCTCTCTCTGCTCCCAGAGGACACCGGGAAGCCAGACGTCCTTCCAGAGTCTCTGAGGCTGCCGCTGCGTTTGATCGGAGCGGAGAAGAAGAAGCATGACTCTGAGAAGAAGAGGCTTGAGTCTAAGGAGAAGAAAAGGCTTGAGTCTAAGAAGAAGAAACGCACAGCGTCTGAGAGTGAGCAGGTAACAAACGGCCTTTTCAAGTCTGCGGAGGTGAACTCCCTTCACATAGCTCAATGCCATCTTCAGTTATCATTCATCATCCTTAAGTCTGTAATACAATCTGCTAAATTCTTGATGGTCCCTGATTCCCTTATGTGTATGTGTTGCGGTTTATTTAATCTTTGATGGTGGTCTTTACTGTGGCTTCATTTGTCAGAAACAAGCAGAGTCCCAGGTCCCAAACAAGAAGAAGAAAACAAAGAAAGCAAAGGCCGATGACAATGACAGCGGAGTGGAAGTGTACTTCAGAGAAGAGGAGGATAAGGGAAATGAAGAAGAACCCAAATCTGATTCTGTAAAAGTAAGCAAATACGCTGCTGTTGAGTATCTTTCACAGTCATACAAATCTCCATAGATTTGTTACAGTAATATTATTATGCAGAACCTGAAAAATAAATGTCGTCCTCCTCCTTGTCAGCAGGTGACACCCAGCTCAGCGGGTCTATCCAGACTGCAGGTGTCAGCAGGGTTCTCCTGGGACATGCACCTGAGCTCCCTGAAGCCTGCCTCCGCAGCGCAGGAGGGCGACTCCAGTGATGGAGAGGACCAAGATGGAAGCAGCAAGGTGAGCTGACCATAAATATGCATACATGTATAATTTTAGGTTCATTAAAAGAATTTAACTTTCTGCCATTTGTATTTTGTAATCAGCTTCAAGAATATCTCTCAACGTCTTTTGTAATGCATCACTCTCCTTTACCAGCCCCAGAAAAAGTCTCGCCATGAGCTTCAGCAGGAGAAAAAGGCAGCAGAGAAGGCCCTGGTACAGCGGGAGACTGAGCTGATGGATCCGAGCCTGCGGCCTCAGGATGCAGCCGCCTTCGAGCGCCTGCTCCTCGCGTCACCCAGCAGCTCACTGCTCTGGCTCCAGTTTATGGCTCACCATCTACAGGCCACCCAAATCGAGCAGGCCCGCGCTGTGGCCGAGAGGGCCCTAAAAACGATCTCCTTCAGGTGATTGAATTATAGATAAACATTTTTAGTGTCATTTAGATAATGCATTTAGTTTTTACATGGAGACCACTAAAAATCTAATTTAGTTGTTAATTTGTTTTGACCGGATGCTATCATCCCTTATGAATAGTAATTGTATCTGCTTGGGTGAGGAGGTAAAGTAGTGTGTCCACATCGGTTACAATAGGCTGTGTTGAGGCATGGTTTCACTTATTTGTGTGTAAAAACCTGTATTCGTCCAGGGAGGAGCAGGAGAAGCTGAACGTGTGGGTGGCCCTGCTTAACCTGGAGAACATGTACGGCACAGAGGAGAGCCTGAAGAAAGTGTTTGAGCGAGCGCTGCAGTTCTGCGAGCCCATGCCCGTGTACCAGCAGCTGGCTGACATCTACGCAAAGTCCGACAAGACCAAGGTACGAGCCACTGCGCGCATTACTCGAGACTGATGCTGAAGCGCTGTGTTCTGTAGACACTAGCATCTGCATGTCTCTCTTTCTGTGTGTTCAATCGTCTCCATGTCACGTTTACCCAGGAGGCAGAGGGCCTGTATAAGACGATGGTGAAGCGATTCCGTCAGAATAAGGCGGTGTGGGTGAGCTACGGGACCTTCCTGCTCCAGCAGGGTCAGAGTGACGACGCCAGTGTTCTCCTGCAGAGGGCGCTGAAGAGTCTGCCCTCCAAAGAAAGTAAGATGGTTTGCCCAAACACCGAACTGTATTCTCACAAAACCGCTTGATGTATATTTATATTGTTGTACTGTACACCCTCCCACCATTGACTGAAACCAGCGAGCGCTCATCCCTTCGACTGTGCAGTCTGTGTCAAAGTGCAGCATATGTAACCGTTCAGATTCTGCTTCCCCCGTCCCAGCTGTGTATCTCCACAGGTTTTAACCTTTATGTATTGTCGTGCTTCCTCACAGGTGTGGATGTGATCGCCAAGTTCGCTCAGCTGGAGTTCCGTTATGGTGATTCAGAGAAAGGTCGCACCATGTTCGACAAAGTCCTGACGAGCTACCCGAAACGCACAGACCTCTGGTCCGTCTTCATCGACATCATGGTCAAGAATGGGTCACAGAAGGAAGTCAGGTGAGCCATGGCCCTTACTTTGCTTTCTCAACTCCCCATTGTCACTTTTAACACATTTTGTTTCATTCCTTCCATCTTTTCTTTTAATATATAGGGAACTATACTTGCTAAGAAATGCAGTCCTGCGTAAACTAATGAGCCAAAATGCTTTACATAACAAAAACTGATTAGCTAACGGTTTAAAGACCAATTTTTTGATCAAACATAAAGAATGCTTTTTGGTGTTTTCCAACTACCCGTCTCCTGCAGGGCGCTGTTTGATCGTGTGATCCACCTGAGTGTTTCAGTGAAAAAGATCAAGTTCTTCTTCAAGCGCTATTTGGAGTACGAGAAGAAGCACGGCACCCCGCAGAGCATCCAGGCAGTCAAAGAGAAGGCCATGGAGTTTGTGGAAGCTAAAGGCACCGAGGCTGCCAACTAATGACCAAATACACACAATAATACTCACATTGTGTATGTGTGTGGACTGCAGTTTGTTGAACCCGGTCTGAGCCTCGCTCCAGATGCTCATACAGGTTCCTCCTCAAAATAATCAACTTTTTAGCTTTTGTTATTTTTTTTATTGTTGTGGACCTAAAAGTCAAATATTCGTAAAGTCGGTTGGAAAAATCTGTAAATGTTCAAAGAAAAGTGGTATTTGAAATTTCACTATAGTAAATTTTGCACGAGAACTCATGTAATAACTATTCATTTACTGCATTTTCATTCAAACATTTGTGGGAGCATTTTCTATTTTTCCGACCAGCCTTTCAATAAATCCAAACACCATTACAATACATTACGTGACGTTTTATTTAAAAGCAACAAATACAAAATAACAATATATAGGGACATGTTTACATACAATACATACAAGCAAGACTAGTTTTCTATCAGTCTCTTTTTAAAAGGAAAGGGCATGGGACACAATCTGTAACAATATTGTCTACTTAACTCGTCGTGGTTGTAATCCCGCTGGTCTTGGTTTCAGCTGGAGGTTGTGGCTCACCTCTTGACTGCTGGAGCATTTCACCTACATTGGCAGTATTGAAGATGCATGTGTGGCACGGGGTTATAGGGTGACTGACATGGTTTGTGCTGGCTGTATTGGTAACACCCCTGAGATATTAGAGGTATCCATACTGATCCTGATGTCCTGCTCAATGCCTGTGGTGATGTTTGTCTCTGGCAGTGCAGCACTAGTCATCTGGTGACAGTGGCAATGATATCCTGCTCTCTAATGAGGCTCCTTTTTGCCTTACATGGTTTTTTTTGGTGACCAGTGCAATATGGAAGTAGAACTAGGAGCATTTTTTTTTTTTTTTATGAAAATATCCTATTCATCCACCCACTCCCTAACTGATCTGACCAGATCATTTTGGTGCCGTCAATATCCAATTCCCAGGAAGGCATATTGCTCAAAGGTCAGCAGCAGGGCAGCCACTTGGGATCACTATCAACATTTCTTGTGAGATGTCTTTTAGGATGACCACTGCCCATCATCCCTAGTGTATTTAATGTGTGTGTTTTCTGTAAGGGGAGTCCGGTCTCGTCTCTTCCTGCTCCCTCACACCTCCTCCGGATCCAATGGACCCTCAGCCCCCTGAGGAGCGTCTGTGTGGAGCCGGAGGATGGGTTTGTTACACATGGGGCACACGCTGCGGATCTCCAGCCACTTAAGGAGGCACCTGACGGGACACATTCAGTAACAGTTAGTTTACAAACAATAATAACGTAATCTAGTTTAACAGGAGCAACTCCACTTGACAAAACCACATCGATGGCCAGAGTGCAAAACCTCCTATCTGCAAAATGATCCAGGAAAAGTGGGAATAAGCTCCTATCTGCACTTTGTGTTTTTTTTTTTTTTCTTCTATTTTGTACCATTTATTGGGTATCCTTACCAAATAGCAATCTGCAAGAAAACAACAGATTTTTTTCAGACTGGTTTTGCTCTTGGCCATCGATATGGACTAAAAGGAAGCCATCAAGGAAGTCCAAAATGTGATAATGGAGTCTTGTGGCTTTTTGGGTTAAATTGCGGTCATGTTTTCAGATTAGCATGGGATAAGCAGGAAACATTTTTAAAAGTGCACTTTGTAAATCTTCAAAAAATAGGAAGAAAAAGCAGTTCATCACCGACACCCCTCACTGATACTTATTTTCAGCAATAAAGTTCTATAAGATCTATAAACATTTACTTAGCAGTCACTTGTACAAATAGGGTTTACACCTATAACTATATAGATAGGATAGATAATTCTGGGTGAAACTTATCTGGTGCATTTCAAAGATGTAAAAAAAAAAATACAGCTTGGTCCAATCCAGCATAAAGGAATAGGATGTCATTTTGGGATATATGTGAATTGTCTTTCTTTGCCTATATGAGACTATTGATGCCACTCTCAAGTGCTTTGTTGGAAATGTCTAGTCTGGCGTTGACCAAAGGTAAGAAACCTCACTCCGTAATATGCTACACCTCGTTTGTTTATGCAGACGACCAGTAACGGCGTCAATAAGGCTCGCTGTTTCCTCCATTCCTGTGTAACTATATGCTAAGATAACGGTTTACCGTTATTAGCTTCACACTTATTGTGCTGCTGTCTATCTATAGCTTATTTCCAGTTTCGTAACACTCACTTCTTGTGAAATGCATGTGAGCATGGGCACACTCCCAGTTCATCTCTGGTCCTGAATTCTTCCAGACACACCGCACAGGTTTGCTGCAAGAACAAGACAAAAAATATAATGTGCAAGGTTAGTGTTTGTGATCAGATTTTATTTTTCTCCCTCCATCTCTATTCACATTTATTGTGTCTCATTCAATGAGATATTTGAGCAGTAAATTAAGTCCGACCTAGATTTATTGCATAGTGCTTTTACCTTTAACTATTTTTCCTAGTCAGAGTGTTATTTCAACATTCCCTTGTACTTGTACAGAGATTGAGACATTGAAAATGAAAATGACCCTTAACCACCACTGTCTTGAAAAGCAATATTTTTAGAAATCACAAGAGGAAATCTTTTTGTAATGCATTTTGAATGAGTGCAGTTATTCCTGGAGTCCTAATTCTGCTACAAGAAGGGAGCCAAGCAGGCACTCAGCCTTTTTCTTTTTCTTTCTTTTTTTTTTTTTTAAATGGCTGCATTTAAGATGCAAGGTATTTTCAGGCCATCTCCTCGGCGTGTGTGCAGCATGTTGATCACATGAGCTCATGAGCTGCCACAGAAGCAGTGAGGTCATGAAATGTGCACAGCTGCACATGTGTAATGCAGGTCATTATATGTTCAACACGAGAAATACGTAAAAGAGTTTGCAGAAAGAATGACTTACTCCTAGAAGGCTCAGTTTCTTGCTCGCTCCCTTCAGCACCACCTACAGTTGGCAAAGGGAGAAGGAGAGAAATATTGTCATGTGATTGACGTTAGCACAATTATGTTGGCAGAAAATCTATGGCGTAAAACAAACATTTCAGATGGGCTCAATGTCCTAATTTGCAAGAGTGGTGTGTACTCTTCTATTGGTTGTATAGTTTAAAAAAAATACACACACATCATGAATACATATAATACAGACAGCTGCAGCTGGAGTTTCACCTTCCCCAAAGCTGTAAACATTGTCATGTCACTAACTGTCACCACACAACATTGCGACACCCTGCTGCTACCTGCTCACCATGTCAGGCGTGTTCACACTGCAGCTGGATGAGCAGTTGTGAATCAGAGGGCAGCTAAGGACACGGATGAAGTCAAGGTCGTGTATAAATGGCTGTGTTAGGTTTCACAGTTGACAATAAGTGTGAAATGCTATATTAGTAGCCTATTTATAACCTGCCTCAGAAGCTGGTGTTACATGTTCCCGCGTAGTGACATTTACTGCAGTGACTACATACCTCATTGTAGCTGAACTGCTCCCTTGTTCCTTGTTGTTTCAACCTGAGGGAGGCAGAGGGAGAACAACATCTGTACGGTGGAAGTGACTGTCATGACAACTGTAACTTAAGTCAGTGGTTCCCAACTGCAAAGGCTCATGAGATGAATCTAAGAGTAAGCGAGATGATCACCCTGGTAGAAAATAATTAGGAAAAAAAACGTAATTCTTCCCCAAACTTTGTTTCTTTCTTGTGAGTTATTGTGTCAGATCTCAAGTTTATTCAAATGAAGCCATCTGAGAAAATCACTCTTTGACTGAACATCAGAATGGTTACGGGGCTCACCAGGAGATGTTGCTTCTTGTTAGGGTGTCACATACCCCCCCTTACTTGTGTCATTTTTAGAAAATCATAACATTTTTTTATAAGGGCCCTAAATGTGTTGTTTACATCTGTATTCATAGATTTCTGTCACCTTGTGAAGTTGATAAGGTGAAGATGTTTCCAAACAGTTGCTTATTTAGACATCCAGCAGATACGGAGCAACATCAGCATTCATTTGAGTCCAATATTTATTGTCCTGTTAGCATTTGTTTGGTCTAGCTAGCTAATCAGCTAGTTTGTTGCTAACTTTATACTGAGTTTTAGAGCCTTTTACTAGAAATAGCTGCCTGTAGCCCAATATAACTTATTATTAATTGTATTAAACACCCCTGCTTTTGCTTTAACATGCATATGCACAGCTACTAGCATGGATTGATATGTTTCTCTTTTCAAACAATTACAGACCATATGTAGCAACTTTGGCAGCTCTGCAGGGCACCACTACATAGATTTGCACCATTATTGCTGCTATCATCACATATTAAGATCTTATTACCGAGTTCATTTTGAATTTGAACCTGCTGTGGCACACTGTGTTGCAATGCTTATTCAAACTGCCAAAATCTTGGCACTTTCTGCTTTTTCCCAGGTTTCTCATGTACCTTCTTCACTCTCTCCCCTCACCCAACCCCTCCCCTCCCCCCAAACCTCCCCTACTTACCTGAAAAGGTAGCAGCAGAAGATGAGGCTGAGCATGAAGACGAAGAGGCCGATGCCCAGCACGATGACATACACATTGAGCGGGAGGTGATAGATGTCAGACGTCATGCTGCAGTAGTGTTCGGAGCGCTGAGAACCCAAACCACACAGGCACCCTGGTGAGAGGAGTTTGCAGATATAGATTACATACTTAATGCACATTTATATTTCTTTGATGGTTAAATGTAGAGGAGTAACTGTCATTCTGTTGGACTAGCAGGACAGCTAACCTCAAAACCTTTTTATTTATAGGTTTCTGTATTTTATGTTTGTTTACAGCCTCAGTCTCTAAATTTAATTTTCCATCTCAAAATAGAGAGCTACTGAAAAAAATTTAAAAAAAGTCTGGCAACTTAAAATGTTTTATTTCCCATAAGAAAGACCAAATCTCCCCCAATATCTACAATATTCAGTTCTTAGCATTGAGAGTGCAAGTCTTAATTGGTAGCATAGACTTAAAACGCTGCAATTTGTGCAGATGGTTGCTCTGTTATGAGTTTAAAGAGCAGTTAAGCTCTTGAGATCTATGGAAATTATTTTCCCTGGTCAAGGGATTTATTATTTGAAAGCCGTATACATTGTATTTAAATTCTACAGTGAGGATCAAGAGGAATCATGGCAGAGAAGTAGGAGATTGTTGATCATTAACTACAACATGAATCTTCAGTACCACCCCATGCTTTGAGTTTCTGTCTGCCAACAGGCACAAAACAGCACCATATGTCTGCTTGACAATGTGGCACTCTGTCTCATCTCCACACAATAAAGAGTTTTATAAGATATTTGACGAGGAGTTTTACATAGATGTTGATGTTTGTTTTGATGCAGGAGTTTCCAGGGAGCTGTGACTGGCACTGTGGTGGCAACTGAGGCCATCACAGGACTGTGCGTTAATTGGCTGTGAACAAGACAAACATGGAGGACAGACACCACTTCCACTTCACCACCATCTGTTCCTCAGACTCTATAGAGGTGACTTGTGTGTGTGTGTGTGTGTGTGTGTGTGTGTGTGTTAGCACTGGGGGATGGACGGGTAGGGATGTCTAGGGCCTGTCTGAATTGTGTGTATGTGTGTTGCAGGTGGCAGGGGGTGGTGTATATTAAACAGATTGAACTCTGGGGACTAAAGGATCATTTGGTTAAACAATAGCAGAGGAAGCCCCACTTCCACGGGCCACATGTGTTCCTATTAATTTGCAGCGAGGATGTTCTTTGCCAGCCTCTAAATGTCCATGTGTCTCTCTTTAGAGTGAATGAATGGGTACAGCTTGCACTCTGTGGGGGGTATGGGTTGGATAATTTGACATGACTGGGTGGTTGGGGGATTTAGAGGGGGGTTGGGGGTTGGGGGGTGGTTAGTGTAGGGAAGACCTAGGGTAACATAATGAGAGATACAATTATGAACCAGGCATGGCTGCACTGTAGAATCAGTCAACAGTAACAAAACAAGAATGTAGTAAAGTTAGAGAATACAATATCTTCAGTTTCAGTTGTCATGGCTGTCAAACAAACATGACCTTGACTTATTCTTGTATTTTAAGTGAGGCCTCCACTCTTTCAGTTATTTACCATTTCTCAAGTATGCCCACTACGGGGATCCCATAAGCCAGCAACTAAGTAACTGAGTTTATGAGCTACAAGTAAGTACACGCGCCACTACCTCTTGTGTATTTGGCAGACGGCAGAGAAGTCCACTCACTTACCGTTACACCATTGAGATGGTTGCATGAAATTTAACTCCCAGAGCAGCAGCAGTAAACCCAGGCCCTGTCAGGAGAAGATTGGAGAGGAGCCAAGCTTGTGGGCCGAAGCTACAGACACTGAATCTGTTTGGAACCTGGATTGAGTCCCTCGGAGCTGGATCGCTCATTTGTTGGGTTGTGTCAGCTCCTCAAAAAAACAACCATCAAGATTTTCAGACTTGCTCAGATTTCACAAATCCTTGGGAGGTGCGGTATTGTTGGCTCAGCAGTCTGTGCTCCCCAGCATTCCCAAATCTGGATTAACCACTCCGTGTAAGGATTGGGAGATTTGGGACTGGGGTTTGGACTGGGAGCGAAGACCTCATGTGCTCCTGGATTCCAGTGAGAATGATGTCATCACAGGAGAGAGAAGAAGAAACAAAGACATCTTGTTGACAAGAACTGATTGTTATTCAGATGCCTCATACCATGTGCTATTCAGGAGTTGTTATTGAGAAAAGCTGAATCTCACTCAGTCACAATGTCATAAACAACACAGGCTGCTTGGTAACAGGAAATACTTACATTTCCAGCTGAAATGGGCCTCTATACTTTGCGTCTGCAGTGTTGTCCCCTCACCAAATTCAATGACGTCCACCGCTCAAAATGACAGTCCTCGTCCAATGAAGGTAATTATCTGGCATTAGTGTGCGCTTTGTCTTCCTCCTAAAGCTGCTTTTTTTAACAGAGGATTTTCACAAGTCTCATCCCCCACTCCTCTGTTGTCTCCTCCTCCAGTCCTCTGATCTTGCAGCGGGTATTCCTCCTCAGTATAGAAGGCAACGATGTGCTGCTTTCCTCAAAGCCCAAACAAAGTGAAGGCAGCTCCATGCAGTCAACAACAGTCCTCTAGCTGGGATTGGTGTTTTGCTGGTGAGCGTGGGTTTTGTGTGTCAGTTAGTGTGTGTGTGTGCGTGTGCGTGTGCGCGTAAGGGGGGGGGGGGGATCCTACTCTCCCTCTAACCATCTGCTCCTTCAATTGAGAAAGAAAACAGAGACAAAGGTGGTGTGTGTGCAGAAGTGTGTCTGCGTGTGTCGTATTCAGACTCTTCCACCTCCAGCTGGCTTTGTCAGGGCAGGCTTCCCCTCTTCCTCTTTCTCTTTCAATCCGAAATGGTGCTCAGAGACAGCCTGCAATTCGCCTTTCCCTTCCTCCCCTTGCTCCTGCTCTGGTCTGCCTTGGGTTTGTAAACAGATCTCTGCTCATGTGACCAGCCGTTTTGCCTCGCAACTCTCCTCTCCCTCAGCCCTCCCTCGCTACCTCAGTCCTCCAATCTGTAGGCAGAAGGAAGGCAGAATGAGCCTGACACTGACGAATAGGGCGCCTGCAAGCATGCTGATGTGTATGTGTCTGTATGCGCACGCCCCTGTGCATGTATATGTGAGAGGGAGAGAAGAGAGACATTTGCAGCAAAGTCGAGGGAGGCCCCAGCCAGTAGCATGCGCATGGCTGATGTCCTGACAACCAAAACAAAGCCATTTTTGTGAAGTGGAGGTCAGCAAAAGAAGAGATGATGCAACCTCATTCACCATTTCCTTCCTTCACACATACAGAGATTGTGTTTTTAGATCTACAGCAGATTATTATTATTATTCACGTTTGCTTTGTTTGATCTATATTTGAAGATCATGTCACTCTTTTGCAAAGGAAGAGCAAGGCAGATAGAGAAGGGGAAGAGGGGAAGAGACATCTGTCAAGAGAGGGAACAAAGCAGGAAGCGAGACATAAAGGGAAAAACAGGGAGACACAGAGAGAAAAGTCACAGCCCGGACAAAGACGTTGGCTGCAGGTCCACCCCCACACCAGCAGCCTTCGCTGCCAAGTCGCTGAGGGAGAGAACAGCTGCTGGGCCACTGGGCGAGCTGTGAGACGGTCAAGGGGAGTGCAGCTTCACCAATCCCCAGGGGGAGGGAAGTCGAGGCTTCAATGGGATTCATGCCATTTTCATTCACCCTCCCCTCCTTCCCTCCCGCTCTAGTAATGACGTTACTGCTGAATACAGGAACAGCTGGATTGACCACGCAGGTGCGTGCACTGCTGGATGTTTACAGGTTTCAGAATCAAATGAGATCCGTGTTGTAGCTACAGGGTTGTGTTGTCATTGTTGGCATTCGAAGGATGGTGGTTAACAGCACGCCCTCTTATGAAATATGACAAAACATCATTGTGTCGACAGCTTCCTGAATACAGGAAGGTTAAACTGTAAAGAAATTGCTGTAAAATACATTGATTTTTAAACATAGAGGACAATTCCTCAATGTTTTACCAGGGGAGTGACTGCCGAAACTGAGCAAGAAAATGAGGGAGCGAGAGAGATGCAAATGTTGACCGTGTTTTCTTAGTGACATGTACATTGTTTTGGCTATCCCAACCTTTTGTTTTTGCATAAATCATAGGTTTGCCCGATTTGGAAATAAAGTAACATTGCAGTTTTATCGACTCATTACAAGGTTTAAGACCACAAATATGCTTCAAAGCATAATGAATGACATGATACAAATGTTCTAATGGGAAGTTTGTCTCTCCCAATAGGCCGAGTTGATATTTTTACATGACTCTATCACTGATAAACTCTTGTTACATGGGCCAGTACCGATAATGTGTTTGTTTGAATTCTATCAAACTGTTAAGCTTAATGTGGCATTAAATCAACATCCACTGTTACAGGACAACGGACACTGACTCAGTAATGTCAGTTATACAGCAATGTCTAGCTAGTTAATATTAACTAACATTTGCCAGAATAGCTTCCATAAGCTACTGGTCATACCTGACCAAGAAAGGCTGCAGCAAAACTTCTTTGTGGAATAAATCATTTATTAATTCAACTTTAATTTGTAAGGCAAAAAGATATTAGTTATCAAAAGTTACATAATCTCTCTTTAAAGCAAGAAGCCGCAGGGTCTTGAAGTGCACGGAGCTGTTTTTTTTTTTTTTTGCTAATATTATCCACGTTAGCACTTTGCTTTGTGCCCTGGGGATATTTATGGTGGCCCCGCACTTGAGAGCAACACAAACATTCACAAGTGTTATCAATCATTGAAAACTGCACAGTGTGGTATCATAATGCTTTGCTAAACAGCAGCACTACTTCTGTAGCCTAGACTCTGCAGGCTTCAGATTCAGAGAGCAATGGCAGATTGTTTTTCAGTAATTCACGACTTGTAAATAAAATAGTCAAAACAACAAACAGGTTTATGGCTACACCCAGAACTAAGTTAGTTAGCTGAAGTGAGCCGGAAATATGTTGACCATCGTGTTATGCTCAAGTATTATACCAACAGTCAAACTATATATTGCAGTGAATTTAATTTACATAAATTCATATGTTCTGGGCATTGAAGGAAAAATCTTATTTAATTATATTTTTTAACTAACTAATAAATTACTAATACTAGCTAATAAAAAATAAAATGATTCCTGAAACAATACAGCTGTCTGAAAGTTAAAGAAGAGCCAATGCCAGCTTTTCTTTGTCCTTTTGAACTTGTCAGACCTTACTGTAATACACTGCCCATTCCCTCTTCTCCACTTCAGGGGTGTGTCCCTTTACAAATCCATTTGCTGCTCCGTTGGCCTCTCCATTCAGTTTGCCATTGTGTTCACCGTCCATTTGGTCCTTTCTCAGAGCCAGAGCTGGTTTAGAGGTGTGCCAGTTCCATAAAATTTTATTCATATCATCCTGGGCCCTGATACCCATAAGCTTGTCTTCATCACTTCTCCTCTTATCCTCATCTTCATCGTCGCTGTCGTCCTTGCTGGAGCGTTGGTTGTGGAGGCTGCGCATCTCCCCGCTGATGTTCTCAAAGTACTGGTGGATGCAAACCTTGGCGAAGCTCTTGGCATGTTTCTTACAGGTGTCATCGAACATCTTGCGCTCAATGTCAATGTAATGAGACCAGTACTTGGTCTTGAGGAAGGCAGCTTGAGAAAAGCATGGTCGAATAGCTCGGATCAGGAAGGCTGTGAAGGTCATCATGAGCAGAAACATCCATCCACATGCCTATAAAAGATATACATTATTAAATGTGTTGGTGAGGCAAAATTACCATTATTTTGAGCACTAAAACATCCAGCATTCAAAGAAAATATAGAAACCAGAGAGATGGGCTTTGGTTGAGAATCTGGCTGATTTTGTTTTTGTGTTTGTGTTCTTGCAGATACTGAAGATCGTGGAAGTCACATAGACCAATGTGTGATTAAAAAAAAAAGAAGCATATCCAGGAGCTTCCTGACAGTTTCATAGCTCATTAACAGAATCTGAATATCAATAGACTTTTCAGAGACATGTTACTTTTAAGCCTGCATAAATGCCCTTGGGCTGATCAAAGACCTAAATAACAGTGTGGGTGTTTTTGGATGGATTGAAATAGGTCCCAGTTCCATGAATTATAAATTTAGAGGCTTATCTTTCCTTCTAATAAGCGAATAGGAAAGCCTCAGTGAGCTCAAAGTGCAAGGCTAGATTCGGGTGGGGAGATTTAAGTTAACTACAGTTTTTAAGGAATAAAGCAAGCAAAATTTAATTTGCTTGGTCATCATTTCCTGCGATGAACTTCAAAAACTGTCTGCTGAAAGTGTCCCCAACTTTGGCGACACTGTCTATTCATTGTGACTGATTGATTGGTTTATGACTATCGTATATCAAAAAAGATAATATGATTTACACCACAAGTGCCCTTATAGACTCCCCAAATACTAAAAACACAAGGATGAATAAAACAATGTTTCCATTGTGAAATCCACAGGTTTCATTAAAGATCAATTCTGTGGACATGACCAGTGTCTTCAATAGGCCTTTTTCACAGCACTCATTTTGACTTGTCATGAAGGCACAGGTTCTGCAATTAACATTAATGATCACTCTTTTTAAGTCAACACCAGAACCCTGAAACTGAAGCAGAGTTATGGCATTTAGCCACCATGTATTTTATTATTTACAACTGTGCTTTTCCTACCCTGATATGTCAAAATGTCTTCTGTGAAAAATACCTATAGTTGATGACAACAGCTTTACTTACATTAAATGTTCTTGTTGTTACCATCTAAAAAAATTGTCAAATCTCCAAACAACCATGTTAGCCTATAGCTAACAGTAGTAGCCACGTCTCTATTCAGATTTATTTTTCACATTCAGTCCAGAATTCCTTATTCAAATGTGTCATTTAACCGATGTTTGGTCTTTAAAATCTTCATTTGTTTTCTCCATGCTTTCCAGCTAATTATCTCTAATTTTAAAACAAGTTAAAACACAAAACAGTGTGGGGAAAAAAAATCAGAAGGCTACCTGTGATATACACTTGATGTATCGTAAAGCTGCCTCTCTTACTTCCTGATGCTTAAATAGGTCTTTGCATGGAATCCTTGCCAGCAGTCTGAGCTTCTCCGTTTCTGACATCCCCGTCAGCAGACTGTAATTCCCAAACTTGTCAATATCCAAATCCATGCTGAAAGCACAGAAGAAGCTCTTCCCATCCATGAGAGTGACAGCCACCCACACTGCAGGTGCTATTAAGGATCTCTGTGTGATTGAGCAAAACATGTAGCGGAGGATTGTTGGATCCTTGCTTCGTTTCCCTGTGGGTCTTTTCCATTCCTCTGTGAGCACTGACACATTATTGTTCAACACAAAACCTAACAGAAAGAACCATATAGATGGAATAATGAGCAGTCCGATCCCATAGGTGTAGTTGTATTCTGGCATACAGGGGCAGTTGAACTCAAAGACAGAGTACATCTGTGCACTAGCGAGTGCCATGATACCACAGATCCCATTCATAAAGGATTCCTGGTTCGATTGGAGGAACTGGAACATCATACGAAATTTATCCATTTTGGGAGATGTGGTGGATCTTTGGTTCGGATGGAATTATATCTATGAAAGCAAGTGCATTAGTAAGTTTGAAATCAATTAAAAAAGTGGTAGAAAAATAATGCCAAAACATGCAAATTTGTTGCATTATGGTACACATAATTTGCTTGAGAACAAGTCTCACCATTTTCCTATTATATTAAATGAAGGAATCACTTTACCACTCTCCGATCGTATTCTCTTGTACAGGGATTATTAATTGCAACTAATGTTTTTATTAATTATTAATAAATTGTGTACTATATAACATCAACAACAAAGCCTGCAATTATGAATGTTGATAAGTCACTAACAAAGGGCCAAAGGCTTCTCACTTTTTAATAATCCTCCAGTAAAAGTTAGTAACTCATCATTTATAAGTGTTAATAACTCATTAATAAAGGGTGCTTACAATAATAATCCAAGACTGTTCACAATAAATTGTTATAAAATTTGATCAAGATGATCTGCAGAGGCTCAGCAGACAATCCAAAAGTTGTTCACAATAATGATATATTGCTTTAAAGCATTAATAAACAATTTAAATACTTTGATAAAGCTGTTATAAACCCTTTATAAATGGTGACAGAATCTCATATGCTTATTGTGAACTATGACTGTTCTTCTAAACCATCTTTCATCAGGTTTCACCAGTTTGATATAGAGATAATGATACAAAGTCATGCATAAATCATTGCCATAGCTCAGAAAGAAACATAACAAACACACACTTACCTATTTTCTGAACGTTGGATGAACAAAAGGAGAGGAAGAAATATCATATAGTAACAAGATAGTCCATGGTAAATAACTTGCAGTTCTTTACATACTTATTAGACGTCGTAGCTCTGACTGACTGAAAGGTGTTTCTCGAATTCTCTGTGGTGATGTTCAAAGCCGACCACATCATCGGTCATCATGCCATGCCCCTCCCTTCACAGGTGCTCAGTGTGTTGTAACAACAGATTCTCATTCAGCGCACATTTTACTCAAAAGTAAACCGGTTACAGTTCTCACAAACACACTTCCGGCTCGTCCTTTTACAATTCATTCCATTTCACATTTATTTTTTCTCTCTTTCTCTTTATATGACTGTAGTGTGTGGTTGTGTTAATTCAAGTCACCCGAACCTCTGGGATGCAGTGTTGTTTAACGATCCAGACATGCAAAAATGGTTTCAATACATTCAAATCTCCGTGGCTTTGGCTGGAAAATGTGGTCGTTGCCTACGAGGTGAAGGGTGAATCTGTTTCCACTTGTTTAATCAAAACAAAATAAATCAAGAGACGATAGCTTATTTTGGGCAAATCAAGGCAACTGCACCCGCTGAATGAGGCAGAGCTCGACAAACCAGTTAGAAGCACACAAGAGGATAAAAGGCAGGGGCTTACTCTACTATTCATAGATGCAAACCATTTTCCACTCATTATTTTTATTTTAACAATAGTGAGTGTCCTAGTGGTTGGGCCGTCATAATGCAAAAAATGTTTTGTAAACTTTTGATTCATTCAATTACACGGAGTAAATGGTTTATTTACTATTCTGAATATGCAGTTCAACTTACAGGAAGTCTGTCTATCTGTTTTCTTCTGTGTATTGCACAGGAAAATGTCACAGCAGAGCAGATGGGCAGGGTGTGCAGGAAATAAGTCACGCAAGAAAACCTACAACGACGTCTAAAATAGGAAGAGATCGTTGAGGTTGTGGCTGTGCAAGGTTAGTCTCTTGCTTCCTCCTTCCACGCATTACCGGAACATCGCAAAGCTGAGATAATTAATCACTTTTTTTGGTACGTATTCTTGTTCTTCTTCTTATTTAATGTTAAGTGCAGTAATAAATGGTGTTTGATATACAATGTGATCACAGAAACGAATAAAGAGGATGCTTCCAGGCCATCGAGGAAGTAGCTTCGGTCTTACTTGCTTTGCATCATTATGAAATTTGCCCACACGAACATTTCTCATATATTTCACGTATTTGCAAGGACTTCTGTTCTATTCTATCTATTCATTTTTTTCTTTCTCCCTTTTTTACATATTTCTAAGAACACTAATGCATTTTTCAAAATGACTGAAATGATTTTGAACAATTCTTTATGCTGTCTGACTTATTCACAGACAGTTTTGACGATGCAAGATACCCTGCTGCGAGTGTTTGTGGTCACTCTGGGTCTCCTAACGTATCCGAAGGACGAGCCCGGGGTTAAGGAATGGGATGAGATCACCACAGTGAGCATCCAAAAGCATGAAGAGAGGCTGTTGATGGAACGAGAGCAACTGGACCACAAAATGGCACCTGTCAGGGAGGAAATGACACATACCGACAAAAGAGGGCCTCAGGGTGATTTAAAAAACATTCAGTCTGATCAACATGTTACTGAAAAAGACACAATGTCAGTCTTAAAAGGTGTAACTGTTATCCATCAAGATTCAGAGGAAGAAGTTGTTGATAACCACTCATCAGAAAGAGGAAAGTTTATCGAAAATTCAGATTCAAGTTGGCCTCAAAACTCCAAAAGTGAACCTGAGACTGCTCTGAAGACTTTACAAATTGACCGTGAGAAAAATGGAGAGTTACAGCTGGATAAGAAGAGTAAACAGGGAGAAGACATCCAGACTGATGGCTCTTTTACAGACCCAAGCAGACCACAACGGCAACAAGAAAAGCCTGCGCAGAAGGAAGTGTTGAGCCCCAAAGAACAAGAATCACCTCCGTCACACCATCACGCCGTGACCTCAGAAAATGAAACTTCACAGGACATCACTGACTGGGAGGGGGATTACCTGTGGTACATATGGAACACACTCTCCATCATGTCTATGATCCGCTTATTTTGGAAATACCAAGGAAAACAATCCCAAATGAAGCAAGAAGAAACCAGGGCCTTCCAAGTGACCTGCACCGCTGCTGAAGTGCTGCTACCAGACAACGACACTCTGCAGCAATTTTATTCTAAATGTTTAGAAGTCTCATCCGATAAGAAGTGGAAGGAGTTCTTGGAGGGGTTCACAAAGGATCTGTTTGCAGCCATGAGGACCGTCTGTGACAGCAATGGCGGTATGGTAATTGAGGACTATCAGGTAGTGGATGTGTGTGATATCATCGTCCCCTTTACCCCACCTTATCCATATAGTTTCCAGTGTCAGCTGTGGAACGGTCAGGCAAGTGACCTGCAGCCAGATATGCAAGTCTATGGTCAAATCAAACTGGTGGAAAATAAGAAAATCCAAAATGGCTGCCACTGTCAGTCTCCTAATTCAGAGGATATCGTGTGCTTGCTGCATTGTGAGACTGAGAGTGTCAAGACGAAAATTACTGATATTCGTGACGTCCTTCTTTGCACGAAGAACTCCCCCTTCCTTTCAAAATCACTCGTTACCAAATGGTTTCAGAGCACTATCAAACAAGCGTGGGAAAAGATTTCACACAAGTATGAGTTTGAGCTCAACATTCGATACATTAGCGCTCCAGGTGCTCTGATAGTTCGATTCAGATCAGGGAAGAAGATTAGCTTCATTTTAAATCCTGTGGTTAAAGTCAATAATGCCCATTTCTTCATTAATCAATGCTCCCCAAACAACCCGGATACCTCCTGGACCCTCTCCCTGACCTACTATGAAGATAGTTTGTTAGAGCACATCTCTAAACGCCTGCCTGCAAACTCATGCCACAGACAAACTCTTGAAATTGCACTTTTCCTTCACAAGAGACAGACAGCATTGTCAGGAAGCAGTGCGCTGAAGGATTTTCATTTCAAAGCTGCACTAATGCATCTTCTTTTGACCAAAGACCCATCACAGTGGAAACCAAACCTTGTGGCTTGTAGGCTACGAGACTTACTGGCCTTCATTGAGAGAAGCCTCAAGACAAAACTACTGCACCATGTTCTTATTGGGAACCCTTTAAGACAGAGGGTTATTGAACTTCCTGCTGAATATACTCATGCAAAGACTGTGAATCTCTTCCATCCCCTTGTGGTCCACAACTGTATCTACAAAAATGCTGTGATGCATTTCCAGGAAATGCTTAGAAACGCACACATGCTGATACATGATTATCTAGATTAACAGCTTCATTCGTTAAACAATTAAAACTGTCTCTAGCCTTAAGTGTGCAGTTTAAATTATATTTTTGATCTCGTCACTGTTATAGGAACAAGGTGAATTATGCCATTACTTCTGAATAATTGCAGTAGAAACTTTAGATACAAGAGATAAGCAATTTATTTTACCTTTACATGACTAGAAGTTAAAGATCATGTGTAAACATACCTTTAGCCATTGCTGTGGAGCAGGTTGAGTCACAGCAGGCGCACACAGAGTCATACCCGTACAGCGCCTTCCACCTAAAGCATAAACAGTTGTCATGTAGTAGACTAAACAGAAAAGCTTGATTTTGGCCATCATGCACACATGAAAGAATTCATCCTACAAGACTTTCAAAAGCCGGCTACCTCCACCTGTGGATGTTTTACTTTAGCCAGAGTCCACTCACGTTTTGGTAGCTTGATCATAATTGCAAGCCTTTGAACTCTGAGTTGGAGTAAATTTCCCCAAAAGAGATGTCACAGTAAATGTAGAGTTGCTGAAAGACATTGGATTTGAGAGTTAACACATTTTTATTTGACATTATCGAGCTCTGTACCACTTGCTCTTGACAGTACTTGTGATGATGACGAAGTGGAAACCTTGTCCTTGAAGATCAAGGTACCGACACTGAATTTCTGCACCATCTTTGAGGTGCAAGTGAGGAACTTTGATTCTTTATTCATAACCATTCATTAACCATACAGCTTCAATTAGAGAGAATAAAACATGTTAACGAAGTCATGAAGCGGTTGTTGATGTACACCCTCTTATCTCCAGAAGCTGCAGTGCTATCAGGTCTCTTGGCCTCAGAGTGCATCAGCTAGCCCATGGTGTACGTTTTGGTACCAGTGATTTTGTTCCCTGATGCTGTGGAAAAGTGAGAGGCGTCAGTAACTGGGCAATTTTAGGTACTTACAAAGTTAAGCAGGGATGCTACAAATGTTCACCATTTTAAGTGATTGGGTTTCAAAAAGAATAAAAATGTTTGCAATGAAATAATTGATCCCTACCTGAGCAATTAGCGGTTTAAATATACAAGTGATGAATTCCTGAGAATACTTGTTGTACATGCTATAGTATTGAATGCTTGCCTATAGTATATTTCAGCAGACCTTCAAATGCTTAAGGACAGATAATCAGTCCTTGCTATAGTGACATGAAAAGTGGTGAATAAAAAGAATTGTATGAACTAAAGTGTTTCTAATTTTCAAACTTTCACATTTTGTGTTAGGTGTGAGCTTAGCACAGATGTAGCTGAAAGCTGCCAATATGGTCATGTATCCCACAAGCGTATCAGTTTAAGCTTTCAGTCTCCATATTTTAATAAGCTGCTATTTTCCACCATGTTAAATAATTGATATTTTACAATATCTATTTGTCCAAGATACACATTTAGACTTTAAACTAAATCTGTGTTGCTCAGATATCTGTGCATTCACAAGTTCTCTAGCGCCATCCTTTGAATGAATGCTAGCACAAGTGAACAGCAGTCAATTCACATTTAAAGGGAACATACCATCTAGGAGTCAGCGTGAAACTGCTTTTTGGTTGCAGTGCTGTAAACGGTGCCTCCCTATAATCCTGGGATAGAAGCCAACTTTATAGGAGTGTAACAACCTGTAACAGTCAAGAATAAACTGACATTAATACAAATTGACTGCCCTGCAGTCTTAACAGTATATCAAGTGTTCACTAAAATCGTTAAGTTACACTTGGGTGACCCAGATGTACAAGTAGACATATTATACAATCTGGCTATAAACAACTACTAACTCTTACCTGGGGTATTTACACTGCAGGGGAATGTCAAATGGCATTTCTCCTAAAACTGGACTGGTTGGATTGGAGCGAAGAGTATTGCTGATCAACTGATTATCTGTATTATTCTGTAACATAAACATTTGTGGTTGTGGTAATCAAAATCAAGCAGAAAAAAAAAAAAACTGTCAACATAGCACAGGTTTTCAGTCTGGTTGGTCCTGGCACCCTTTTCTGGCTTGAAAAGCCCTTTCTGGTCCTCGGAGGATGAGACGGTCAAATATGCAGGAACGTTCTTTACTTCTACTGTTGAAAATCCATCATCATCTGATGCACTCTTTAATAATTTGGTTTCGGGCCTCAGTCATTTCTTCACCCATCACTGTTGCCATTCTCTCCCACTCTCGCTCAGGGTCTTGCATACATGGGCCATACCTATAGCTCCACCTCTGAATTGATATGAGCAGAACGAAACAACAGCAAAACAATCCCAGCATGCATCAGATCCATTTTAACTCCAGCTGCTACCCAATAAACAAGTTGCATAATTATCTTATTAAAGTTAGTAAGTTATTAAGAGTCTCAATGTGATCCAAAATCAAAAGATCAATTAAATTCAAAACATGAGGGAGATTTAGAAAACGTGGTCTGGTGAATATTAAATCCGGCAAATAAAAAAAAGTAAATAACATGTTAGGCTTATTTTATTTGATAAATCCCACCCGGATATTACGTAGCTGATGGCGTCAATACCAGGAAGTTCCAACGCAGTCCAGTTGGCTAAACGTTGAGTTCGGAAGCTCAGGATCCCTCGTTGGCGTTTTTCTTCATAAACAAAGTAAAACAGTCGCATTTGATTGGATAGGTTGTAGTTTTGTTTGGGACTTGGCAACCTCGTCTTCACTTCGTGTCATCTGTTTGCTCTATAATCTGTTATCCTCGTTAGTGCTAGCTAACCAGCCAGCTAACAGTTAGCTAGTTATGGTTGTTTTGGTTGTTAATGTGAACGTTAACGTTGCGTCGTCGTGTCTGAGCTTCCAATGCTAGTAACGCCCATTAAACAGTGTATTTGATAAAGTCCTGACTAACTAGGATTATATTATATTATTATACAGAGAACAGAGTTCATGTAAATCATTGGTTGTGTACCTGATAGCTGGTTAGCTAACGTTAACGTCAACGGCGGTCGTCTAGCTTCAGCTGCCAGTTTTGGGACCTTTTGGTTTGCCCTTCGCCCCTAACAGTGGACGTCTGGCGAGCTTACAAAGCTCTCTGTGAAGCGGATCCAATGCGTGGGATGATGGGCACGCAGAGTAGTCCAGTCAAGAGCTACGATTATCTCCTGAAATTTCTTTTGGTGGGAGACAGCGACGTTGGAAAAGGAGAAATCTTGGACAGTTTACAAGACGGATCAGCAGAGTCTCCCTATCCCTACAGCAGTGGTGAGGAACTGTCTCTGCTTTTGTTCAGACATTCATTAAAAAGCCTGGCTTGACCAACGTTCACTAGCTTTGTGTGTAATCTCAGGGATTGATTACAAGACCACCACAATTCTGCTGGATGGGAAAAGAGTGAAGCTGGAGTTATGGTGGGTGTTTTAACAAGGTATAATTATCAAGTCAGAAGTGATGTAATGGACCAACCCGTAGTAGTGTTCTCACTGTACATGCTCGTTTGTGTCTTCCACAGGGACACATCGGGGCAGGGCAGATTCTGCACCATCTTCAGGTCTTACTCTCGTGGAGCACAGGTGACAATTACAGAGCCATGTTTTGTATTTTCCGTCATTATGTCACTCTGTATATGTGTCAACATGTTCTGCTTCTATTCCACAGGGCATCCTGCTCGTGTATGACATAACTAACGGCTGGTCGTTTGATGGCATTGACCGCTGGATACGGGAAATTGACGAGGTAACTCCTGGCTGACAAAGAGATGTAGGAAGTGCATGGGAATGGGTTGTATCCTGTGTTTATATCCATCCCTGACAGAAATCAATGTCTATTAGTCGGTGCAATAGCTTCAAGAAATCCTGTCTACGGAATTTGGGTTACCTGACCTAAAAGCAATTTTTATTCCCACATTGTTTGTTTCCATCAGCATGCCCCAGGTGTACCCAGGATTCTGGTGGGAAATCGTCTCCACCTGGCTTTCAAGCGGCAGGTACCAACGGAGCAGGCACGGGCCTATGCAGAAAAGAACAGCATGACTTTCTTTGAAGTCAGTCCGCTGTGCAACTTCAACGTTATCGAATCTTTCACAGAACTGTCCCGCATTGTGCTGATGAGGCACGGGATGGAGAAATTCTGGAGGCCCAACAGAGGTGAGCTTGTTAAGATTTATTGCGGCAGTTTTCTGACAGGTTAGGAATGTATGTTTTTTTTCTTTTTCTATGGTAGAAAGTTTAAGTTTTATTTGTCTAGATTTTAAGATAGTTACCTCCCACCACCCCAGTGTAGTGGATATAGCACTATTCAAAATATTTCAGAGTTACATTTGTCAAACTCAAAGCATTTAGAATTCCCAGACACAGTGTACAGGTTATTGTGGATAATCCACAGTCCTCACTGTCTACAGTTTTCATTGGTACTATTTCTTTGATAAAAAGCAGTTCCTGTTAAAAGCCATTTATAGCATGGTCTGTGAAGTATTAGTGACGAGGGGTCTCATTTTTACCGTTATGTAAGAACAACAAAGAGGCATATGCCACTTCCCTCGCAAAAGTTATGATCTATAAAAACAAACTTGTAATGGAGACAGGGGAAATTGCCGACGCAGATGGTGAATAGCAATGAAATGTGAGAGAACTCATTACGCATATAACGATTGCTTCATATAACACGATACTTTTAGATCCACTTTAATCATAAACAATCAAACCAGCAGTGTTATTTGTGCTTACGGGCTATTGAGCCATAACTGTTCCATAAGCAGCTCTCAATTGTAAAAGATATTGACCAACTCGCATCTCAAATCAAATTTTCACTCAATATTTCATCAGCGCCGTCTGCGCCCTGAAATAGAGGGGACAACCGACACTCGTAGTCAGCTGTGGAGCACACGGCAGCTGAGGAAATGATCATCATTGGTTTTAGAAATCCAAGACATCAAATGGCATTGAAGAATTGCAGAATAAAGCGTCAGCTGTTTTCATAATACTATGCTTGTATCAGCAAGTACGATTTTAGTTTTCATATAGTTTTAGCGTGTAGAATCACTGCAGTGAACACAACTTTATTTATTCATTTGTGGTTTATTGTATAAGGACATATACAGTTTACTGTATACAACAAACCTGAAAACAGCTATCTGATGGACGTATCAGAGCTCACTGGAGACACTGGGGTTTTCGGCACATACAAGTTTTTGTGATGTCCAAATGGTACAGTTTATGAGCAAGCTGAAAAGATGCTTCGAAGAGCATTATGGATGTCTCACGCCTGTAGTTTAACTTTCGGTGGTATCTGACATGACATCCAGTTGTAACATTCATATTCCATCTTCTTGTTCCACAGTCTTCAGCCTCCAAGATCTGTGCTGCCGTTCCATCGTCTCCTGCACACCGGTGCACCTCATTGACAAGTTGCCCCTCCCCGTGGCCATCAAGTCCCACCTCAAGTCTTTCTCCATGGCCAACGGCATGAACGCAGTCATGATGCATGGACGCTCCTACTCGGTGGCCAACAGTGCAGCCTCGGGTGGTAGCAGTGGCGGAAGCAAAGCCAACAGTCTGAAACGCTCAAAGTCCTTCAGGCCTCCGCAGAGTCCTCCAAAGAACTCGTCGTCATCCTCGAAGGGGAACTGTAAGATTTCATAGTGACGGGTGGACTAATGGTTGCCTCCGTAGGGCCAGTATTAAAGGTGTTGTTGCTCCAAGAGGTCACACGGACATAGAAGAGCACGGCGAGCCACCAGCAGTCTTCACTAGAAACGGATATAGCTGTGAACTCACATTGACCTTCGGGAACTGCCTTGGATGGTTGGATTGGTTTCTGTTCTCTTTGCGCTTTGCTGCTGGTGCCCTTTTGTGGACGCCCGTTCACCCGTTCTCTTAACCACAGGGGCTCACTCTTACCAAGTCGAACAAGCTTTCCCTGGGACTGACAGATGTGAATCAAGGATTGTTGCTCACCTGTTAACACTACAAATGATTGGAGGAACATTAGCGAAGCTTTTTATTTGGAAAAAGGATTGTTTATTGTATTTAAAGTTGTAAATATCTCGTTGTTTTGGTCAGTGTTTGGTGATTGATCTCAGAAAGGAGCTTGGTATGCTTGTTTTGTCTTGAATGTTTTGGGAGAACTGCTTTGGTGTGCAACTTATTTCTGTGTCTTATGCTCTTGTCTACCTTGGAAAAGTCCTGTTGCAACCTCAACGGTGCTCAGCTACTTATTTAAAACTCAGATTAGTTATTTTTTTAAATAAAAAATAAATTGAATGTCATGATAATAGCAGGGCAAGTTTCCCAGACAGACTGGATTTTAGACAAATTAAAAAAGAAAATTAAAACCATTCTTAGCCTAGCGATCTGTGAAACTGTCCAGCAAAGTGAAGCTAAATTTTCTTGTTTTAAAGACTTCCTGTGGTGTACCTTGACTTTAGCCCAAATGAATTCACCCTACATCTCCATCAGTCTTTGGTTTGGACATCTGTTGACTTTCTCAGGCCATTTTGGCCTCTAAATCTAATTCGCCTAATTGCATTATCATCCCTTAGACTGGTTTAAACCACCACCAGTGGGACCATCCATCAATCTATTAACCCCTGGGGCCGTTCAGAGATTGCTCGGGTGCTGAGGAGGAAACCTTGTACAAACTCATGATGTGCAGATAGTTTGCTCAGTCACAGCATTATGCCTTCAAAAGGTGCTGCAATCATGTCTTGGTCCTTAACAGAAATTTGTAAACTCACAAGACATTGGTGAGGATAATGTTTTTATTTCATTGCTTTTTGGATCTTTTATTTATACCCAATGTATTTATGAATGTAAAACAAGGTTCATCTGCTATTTTGCTGCGGCCATGTGGTAATATGTGAAAACTGTAAGAATCAGAGGTGGAAGGTGACAGGGTACATCTGCTATTGTGATATTTTTATTAAGCGTTGGGTATTTGTACTGTAAGTTTATTCTTATTTACTAACCCTGTGATCCATTTGTGTACACTAGTAAGGGTTTGAATGGTCGTTTATGGTAGAGAACAATGTAATGTCAGATGAACTGGAACACTTCTGAAAGGGCATAGAAAGTCTTGGATTTTAAATTAGATGTAACTAATAATATTGTCTCTTTTTTAATAATCAAATAATCTGCCGACATATTTGTAATCTAATATAACTTCTCAGTTTTCTTTCCACCTCTGATTAACGTGCTGTATTTCCACTTCAGTGTCATGGCTATATGTGGGTCATGGGGTCATTGAGGGCATAAACCATCGGTGCATGTTTTCTACCAGTACAACGGGCTAAAAGACCATTTAAAGCACTATATGTACACGTTTGATAATGATTGTTGCTATCAGAGCTGTGTCTCTAAAAGGTTTGGATACGGGTTCAATGATAATTCTGTCTCCACTGAAACAAGTCACCCAACAAAATAAAGGGTAAAAACTGGTCCGCTTTGTGTTTTCATCAACGTGTACGCTGTGTCGCGATGATTTTTTTTTTTTTTTTTTTTTTTTTTTCATTCATTTATCATTGTGGGAATATTTTTGTACCCTTTTGTCCAGTCCGGGCCCGCCGGTGCTGAAGTGCAATAAAACCCGTGGGGGGTGCTGAATTGATTAGCCGCTCTCTCGGTATTGGCCAGTTTTGGATAACCGGCACGTCGCTGCAGCGCATGAATACCGCGCGGTCAAAAGTCACCCAAAGGTTGCGGGGTCACTTTTAATGAAAAGACGCGGGGGTGCTGCTTCTCATCGCCTCGGGGCCGCGCCGGGACAAAGATGAGTCGCACACCATTGAAAACGTGACGCTTCACGCCTTCCCACCTGACCGTGGCATCTCTGAGCTCCGTGTGAATGAGCGGCGGCGCTAAATTGACCGACGTCTAGACAAGAAGGACGTAAACAACATGTTTAGCTGCCAGACACGACGCGACACGCCCCGTGTTTGGCTTTCACGCGCTGCGCTTTTTTTTTTAAAAATTAAAAAAAAAAATTATTTACAGTTTGCTCTTTGATTTGCGCAAGAAAAAGTATTGTCTGCAGGAGTTTGTTCTTCGCAAAACCAATGGAACTATTTAGTAATAACCGAAGATCAAATTAGAAATAACAACTTGGAACAGCTCTGCGAAAGAAAACGGCCCATTATCTTATTTATGAACGGAACCTCTATAAAATACCGTCTGGACGCATTTAACGTTGGATTTGTCACCGGAATGTGCAGCTCCGTGCGCACGGTTGTTGGGACAGCTTGCCACCACGGCCCCACGTTTCCTTTGATGTTTTTACAATGTTTGTCCAGTTGCTTAGCGCATGGTGCTGCTTCATAAGAGTTCCAGACACTGGAGGACCATGGGGGCGGTCAGAGGGGCTGCCCTTTCCACCTCCATTCACACGCTGAAAGGCTGATGTTGCGTCTTTCGCTCTCATTGTGCACTTTCGTTCGCTTATTTTGCTGTTCGGGGAAATCGACCTGAATGAGAGTTTGCACATTGTTGCAAGAGTTTTGGTTATCAAGGCAAATATTTCATGCAACCAAACTGCATTTTTACACGCGTTTTTCTTGGGATATTTTTTGTTCAGTAGATGTCCAGCGCGTGGGAACTTTGGAATTGCTACAACAACTCTCCTCTCTGCGCACAGCAAACTCACTTCCACAATGTTGACGTGCAAAACGGACGACCACATTTGCACATCGACAATAGACCTATTTCACATTTGAAAACCTAAAGGAGGAATGGATTTACTCGTTTGGCGACTCATGCAAAAAAGCAATAATGTATAAAATCCCTCCGCAACTTTTGGAGGATGGATGTCTAAAGGATACAAGTTGGAATAATGCACCCGACTCCAATAAACTATTAATAGGAGTGATACGTGCGTATTTGTTGATGCTCCTGGTTTGCAAGTTACCCGAACTTTCTTTGTGTGCAAGTGTGGCAGGATCAAAAGCTGAACACGAAGGATTTTGTCCCAACAAGCTGAATTCCAATCTCTGGGTTGATGCGCAGAGCACCTGCGAGAGAGAATGCAACATCGATGAGGTGGTGTTATTTATATGTTATCTGCATTATTGGTTAATTTATAATCATCAGTTAATTTGGTGTTTTGTTGATTTAAATCTACTTTCATAAATTATGTTGTGTCTGTGCAGGACTGTGCAGACTTTGAGAAATGCTGCACCAACGTGTGTGGTCTCAACAGCTGTGTGGCTGCACGTTTCTCTGATGGCACCCCTGCCCAGCCAGATGGGCAGGGTGGAGGAGAAGGAAATGATGCCCCCACCTCCACAGCTACCTGTGAGGGCTTTATCTGCACCCAGCAGGGGGCCACCTGTGACATCTGGGATGGACAGCCCATCTGCAAGTGCCTGGACCGGTGTGAGAAAGAGCCCAACTTCACCTGTGCTTCAGACGGCCTCACCTACTTCAACCGCTGCTACATGGACGCAGAGGCCTGCGTCCATGGGGTGACTTTAACTGTGGTCGCCTGCCGCTTTTACCTGGCCGGACCCCAAACCAGTCCACGGCCTCAGGACACCACAACTAACCCCACTCCGACATCCTCCCAGGAGGACCCCAGGCCCCCCACACTGTACTCCAACCCTCACCACCAGTCCGTCTATGCCGGAGGCACAGTCAGCTTCCACTGTGACGTCATTGGAGCCCCCAGACCTGATGTAACGTGGGAGAAGCAGAGCGATCGGCGTGAGCGGCTGGTCATGAGGCCTGACCAGATGTATGGCAACGTGGTTATCACCAACATCGGTCAGCTTGTCATTTACAACGCCC
Source organism: Ophiodon elongatus (assembly GCA_016806645.1). Taxonomy (NCBI): domain Eukaryota; kingdom Metazoa; phylum Chordata; class Actinopteri; order Perciformes; family Hexagrammidae; genus Ophiodon; species Ophiodon elongatus. The sequence goes on from JACSYO010002144.1 coordinate 269,401, forward strand.
AGGTGTGGGATACAGGCATCTACACGTGCATCGCACGGAATTCTGCGGGAGTTCTTCGTGCAGAGTACCCGCTGTCTGTCATCCGCCGGGGCAATGATGATTTCTCTGAAGATCCTGAGATGTCCATGGGAAGGCCGTTCTCAACAGCAGACTGCCTGCATGAAGTAGACCTGAGAGTGTGCAGTGGTGAGCGTCACGTGGACTGGTATTATGACGGCAAGCTGGGCTCCTGCATGGCCTTCAGCAATGGTGGATGTGACGACAGCCGCAACCGATTCGAGACGTATGAGGAGTGCAAGGCCTCCTGTCAGAGAGAAGGGATGGGCATCTGCTTCCTGCCTGCTGTCCAGGGCTCTTGCAAATCTTGGGAGCCACGTTGGGCCTGGAATTCCGTCTTGAAACAGTGCCAGGCCTATGTCTATGGTGGCTGCCACGGGAATGCCAACAGCTTCAGCACCAAGAAGGAGTGTGAGGCAAACTGCCCACAGCCCAAAAGGAAACCTTGTAAGATCTGTCGAGTGAAGGGGAAAATGGTGCCCAGCTTATGCCGCAGTGACTTTGCTATTGTGGGGCGACTGACAGAGCTGGTGGAGGATCTGGACTCAGGGTTAGCCCGCTTTAGCTTGGAAGAGGTCCTGAGAGATGAAAAGATGGGATTGACTTTCTTCAATACCAAACACCTCGAGGTGACTATTGCCAAGATAGACTGGAGCTGTCCCTGTCCCAACATCACCATGGAGGAAAACCCGTTGCTGGTTATGGGTGTAGTGCAGGATGGCATTGCCATCATCCAATCAGACAGCTATGTCAGAGCCATAACTGAACGCAGACTCAAGAAGCTACGCGAGGTCCTAAATAAAAAGACCTGTGAGGTATTCTAGAAGTCCCAGGACTCGGACCGAGTAGCCCACATAGGGTCTGTGGTCACCTTTACCTTTAGCACTGAAGCTGATATTTAATAACTCTTTAGATCAAATGACACAAATATGTTATATGTTAATGAAGATATGAGATATAATTTGCATGTACAATATATATTCATTATCGTTGTACTACATTCCAGGTGTGTTGTGAGTCCATTAGTATCAATGCTGAAATGTTATTATGAATAGGTTTAAATATAGATATTCTTTCTTTTGACATGTATTCTGTATGTTTCTGAAAAAAATAAGATAGTAGCCAGAATAGCAGCCACACAAGTTGATCAACTTGCAAAAATGCCTCGCTTGTGACACTAAAGGAATAGACACTTAAATAACCTCTATATTGTGTTTTTCTGTTTTATTGTATTATGTTTATTTTATATTGGGCTCTTTATACTAGTCATTTACATAGGTGTTTTATAAAGGTTTTCTTTTGTTATGTTTTGTTATGTATGATTTCAAGATCTAATGTGCAGCACATTGCTTCTTAAATATCTCCCTTTGCAAAGCACTTCTTCTAACTTCTGCAAACTGAATGAAGAGAGAGAAAGAGCAGTCGGCTGTATGAAGGCAAATATAGCACAAAGACAACATATCAGTGAGCCTTTTTACTCAAGTGTGCAATACAGAAGAATATATAATGGATTACAGTATGTCACTTTGGATCAAACAACTTCATCTGTGTCAATTTGTTTCAGAATATGGGAAAACAATTCATTAAAAGTTCTGGAAAATTTGGCAATGTATCTGAGCTTCAAGTGTAAGTTAAGGCGTTTTGATCATCCTGCTCCAACACTGGTCTTCAACCAGAGAAGGAAGCACAGGATTCTTCACACCAAACTCTCCTTCCTGAACAGAAGACACTTGTTGTTTGCAGGCATGTCCACCTAGAAAAGAAAATATTTGAAATGATACATTGGTAGGCTGACATTACCGTGACTGCATTGTTAACTTTGTTACCTTTTTACATTTTAAAATGGGGAAAAAAATTGTATTGGATGATTAAATGAGGTGTTTACTTGCCATTTTCTCCAGGAATAAACCATTTATTTGTGCTGTAGAACTGAGGAGGGAAATATCCCTGAGTCCCCACTCTGAGTTCCTGTAGGATTAAAAAATATTAACTTAGAGTATATCTCAGTCACCGTTGCATTATTTATCGTACGGAAGACAAAAATACATGGAACTTTCATGATTATCTAAACAATGCTGTTCTCTCTGACACAAATCAAATATATGCTACTGCATGTCAAAGTGAAGTCCATGGCTGCCCATCTTTTTGACAAGAAAACCACTCAATTCCTTTCAAATCTCTCCATAAAAGAATTAACTTCCATAAGCATCACAAAGATTCTAAAACACTTTACCTCTGCCGTAGGCTGTAGTCAAAGTCAATATTACTTTGAGGGGTGATCTGACCATTCACTGCATAGGGCTGAGGGTAACAACAAAGGATGTTATGTAGCATTTATTTACATGGTATGTTTAGATTTGATAATAACATATGAATGTGGTGAGTGCATGTTTATAACAACATGGTGTTTCCACTCACCCCATATGTCAAGAGAAGGCCTTGCGGCTTCAGCACTACTCCCGCCCCTTTGAATAAACCCTAGAAGAAAAATAATTATCACATCACATGCGATGGGGGATGAGAGGCAGGAGGGATTACTACTCTAGCCCTTTTTGTTCTTGGTTTCTTTTATAGACTGAAAGACCAGAGGCAGAAATTGTAAAAAGGCATTGCTATACAGTTATTATTTGAGTAGTTATGAGTCCAAAGGGTCATACTGTATATATACTCTGGGGGGCATACACTGGAATATTTCAGGTTCATGGAAAATTAACACCAGGACCAATCAATAGATCACTGCACAAAACTGGCCAGACTATATCAATTTTGAAAGAAGATATTAAACATGTTCACTTGCAAATTACAAGTGGAATTCATAAGCAGTAAAACACTCTTGCTCAATTCAATACACTACAAGGTTTTTCTGCTACAGCCTTACGTGGTCTGGTTTGACCAGTAGCATATGGTGGCTAATCGTAGCTGATTTAAGATAGATTTTTCTGTGGAGCTGATATCACTGAAAAAGTGTTATGATTTTTGCCTTTACTATATTTGTGCTACAGAAACACAATTTCATGATTCACCTGTAACTGCCACTCAAGGTCACATTGGTCCTTGTTCAAGATACATAAAGTTGCTTGAAGTAATAAAGCAAACATCCATTTTTTTTATAGCATTCAGGGCTTCCCCTGGTAGAGATTTAAATCACAACGATGTTTGGGTAGGATCAGGGCATGACCCCGAGCAAAAATTAAGCAGTGGGCTGATTTATTACATTCTTTAAAGAAATATGCACCATATAGGCAAAGTAAATAATAAAGGCCTTATAACTGATTCTATATTCAGGGCCCCACTGCTACACTGTGCCTCAAGATTGGGAAATAATGCAGGTGATGTTTTAACATTTCAGTTTATATTGTGCTTTAGTGGTGCATACGGTATTACAAAAACAAATGTGCAATTTATCAAATTACCACACATATAATCTGGGGCCATATAATCAGGGAAATTTCCCGTTTTGCCAGTAATCTAGTTTTGGGGCAAAATATCCTAAGGTCCTTGGGTTAGATAAAACCAATCACATGTTAATATAAGCATTTCTAATAATAATAATAATAATAATAATAAATAATACATAATAATAATAAATAATAATATATTAATAATAATAAAAAAAAGCAGTCCTACCTCAGTGCAAGCCATTGGAGAAATGTGCATCATATTGATGTTGACGACCAGATCTAGGCTCTCTGGCTGAATGCCTCCCCAGTACTGATAGGGCAGAGAAGCGTCCAGGTGGATGGCAGGCCTCACATTGTGCTGCTGGTAGTGGGCTCTGTACGCTTCGATACTGAGAATAGGAACAAAAGACATTACTGTAAAAGCAAGCGCCATCCAACAAAACACAGTTATGCATCAGTAGTATGAAATGAACTACCGTAATACCCGAGATCAACGACCAGTGCATTGATGCTACGCAGAATCTAATCAATACCGTAATCAACCGAGCTTATAATTTGTTTATAGTGCACCACAGTGATGTGTTTACCTGGCAAGAGACTGGCGGTCGTACTCTGAGGGCTGCCAGACAATATTCCGCAGGGCCTGAGCGAAGTGTGTGACGTGCTGCCCGGTTCCGGAGGAGATCTCCAGAGCCTGCAGGGCTCTCCCGCTGTTCACGCTCTCCCGCAGCACTGCGAGGATGGGGTCCTTGTTCCTCTCCGCGGCGGCGGCGTTCAGCATCGTTCCAGAAACCGGGTACAACTGTCGAGTTAAGCGGTACAGTTTGTGAAACAACTCCAGTGCAGCCGGGTTAACGTCGGTCCAGATTGAATAACTCAACACCACCCACGAATGTTTTGTTTTCGCCTGAAAATGGTCCACTTCCGCATTGCCTCACGTGACCGAAATGACATCCAATGGGCGCGCTGGATGGGCACACGTTCTCCTCTCTCGCACTGTTTGGGTTGAGATTAATCCAACGTTAGACCGTCTTCGCCGACATAAATACACATTAAACCATTTAGAATTTAATTTGCATGGTTTGTTTCCCTTTAAGTAGCCAAGTGTTTATTCCATTTTAGAAACGTTTAATTTATAATTAGTCTTTGTGCCTTTATAACGGGATATAATTAGAGTTATATTATAGTGTGCTGTGTAACCCAGAACACAAATTATTCCTTTTGGCGTGGAGGTATAAGGCATAATGAATCAATACATAATCAATACATAATGTCCACCATAATACTTTCTAAACCTCGTTGTGTGTTGTCATGATTATAAACATTTACAGCATTTATCAACATTCATCAAGCCATACATTAAAATGTCTTATGAATGTTGTTATAATGCATTATTAATATGACATTCTTATATTATATAGAAATATAAATACTGATTTGAAGGCAAACTTCCATTTTCTCTTGCCAATGTACATCACATTTTCATCATTTCAAAAGAACAAAATGTGTCTGCAGATTCAAACACATTGCTTTTATTACAATTAACAATATTTATTTATATTTTAGTTGCCTTAGGTTCAAGATTACATCATTAATATGATACGGAATAGGCTGTTTGTGTGCTTTTTGGAAATTATGCAAAGGCACTAATAGGTGAATATAACAAGATGTGCAATAAATATGAGAAGCTGCCCCTGTGGAAAGGCTACCATATATTATTTTACTTTTATTGATCCTATAGACAATTTAATATAGGTAACGTTTGCCCACTCAGATGGTAGCAATATATTGTATGGCCCATGGACTATTATAAAATCAAAGACAACAGAAGTACATATTTTATGTATGGGTTTCTTTATTTAAGGTAAAATAGCATTCAGGTACACATCCTAATTTACAAGATTTACAGTTTCACACTTAAATTTCCCCACAGCTCACATTTAAATCTGACAGACAAAGCAATCAACATGTAATAATTAAAAAAATATGTCTGAGGTACAGGACATAAATACAACAGAAACAGCCGAAATGAATAAAATGTTTTGGCAAACACAAATGTTACATAACAGGATTTTCAACGTGGTAAAGTAAAGGGTTGAGTCCTAACACCAATCTAATTTAAAATGGGCAAAGGAGGACATCTATCCATACTTCATTAAGTCATATTAAACAGAATTGTGCAAAAAGACAATCAGAATGGAACCAGAATGGAAAGATAATACTGTAAACTATTACTCAGGTACATGAATATGCCTTGAGAGCTGGGAATGTTACTAAATCTGTGTGGGGGAAAAAATCTGAACCAAAATGAACTAAAAATACTTTTTAGGATCACGGTATACTCAGGTTACAGTGGAAAAAATGTAAACATATTATATTACAGTGACTTAAATTGTGTGCTTCTGTTGATATGATGGAAAGTGGCCTTGCAGATACCAACTTTATTAAATTAGACAATATTCAATGATGTGACAGCTGCTTTCATGCAATTGTGAGCTTCTCCTCCAGCCCAGGCGCATGTTCTGCATTTGGACTCAGCTCATGAACCGTGTCGAGCAGTGTTTGTGGTGCGTTAGGAGTGGACCCCTGGCTCTTAAGTGGACCATTTTGCTCCAGAGATGGATTCAGACAGAGGAAGGTCTGGTTGTTTTCAAGAGCATCCAGACTGGCCGTGGTCGTGACCACAGAATCACTGAAAATGGTGTTTGAGAAGACAGAGTTGAAAGTGAAAGAGGAGCCAAAAAGTGACTCCTGCACGGGAGATTTGGGGTCGTCTGTTGGAACAACAGCTGTTGGGTCTCTGGGAGGTTTGACAGGAGGCATGGGCTCAGGCTCCCTGTTACCCGTCTCAGGTTCAGGTTGACTCGGTGCTTCCTCCTGATTACTGCTCTTATCTGAAACCTGAATGGAGAGCGAGTTAGTCTTGACCGTCCCCCGGCAGTCACTGTTTACGCTGGAGCGTCGGGACAATCCCTCTGCGGTGGAAATGACACTGCTGGCTCGGGGGAGAGTTTTGGGCGACCTGGACTCTTTCTGTCGCACCTCTTTCCCCAGAGGGGTGGAGAAGCAGTTGAGGCAGCCGGACATTGAGGAAGACTTGCCCTGAACATACAGCACTGTGATAGGTGAACAAGCCAAGGTCCGGGTAGTTTCAACTTTACTAGAGCATGCTTTTGAATTCATCCCATTGAGCCCTGGGTTCATTTTCAATGTGCCCGCTGAATCCGACGAGCGACGCGCCACTTTCCCTCTTGACCCCCTTCGGATGCTCTTTGTACCCCTCGTGAGCCAGAAGTCCTGACACAGCACAGGAATTTTCTGTTTTGGTAGAGACTGGACAACTGAATTCTGGCTGTTGGTGATGGGCATGGTCGAAGCTTTCTCCTTGTGCTGCTTCTGTGTGTGTTGGGGGGTGGAGGTATCTCTGGGGGGCTGGAAGGAGGAGGAGGAGCGGCGTGACGGGGGATGCTGAACAGGGCTGCTGCCGTTTGACCACGGCTCATTTTCCAGGCTCAGGCTGAACTCACCGCTGCTCTCACTTTGGGCTCGACTCTGGACGCCATTCAGCCCTGGAAAAAGATTATGATGCTTTTTTAAAGAGCTACAATATATACACAAATGTTCACTTCTATCATGAAAATGTGTCAGCTGTCTGAACATATTCTACATGACCAACAGGGGGCAGCAGAGTCAAGTCTTTCTATTACAGTTGTTGGCCTCCGTCTTCCGGATAGAGATTAATATGAAACAAGGTCATGATTGCAATTTGATGGATTTGCTCTAATTCCTGAGCTGGTAATACATCTGTATGCTTGATGAATCCTCTCAACGTGTATCCACAGGGCTTTACCATGATTTTGCAGCTCGTCGTTGTCCTCAAATCCAGATGGCACAACGCTATCATTTGAATCCTTGTCTGTGGGGCAGAAAATGAGAAATCAGTAAATGGTGAGAAAGCGAATGACACTTTTCGGCACTTCTATTTTCAACTCCTAAAACATGAAAAGCACAAAAGAGCACTGTCTTTGCTCTACTCTCCTCTACACTTTATTCTAGCATCTAACTAATGACCACGACATCAAACAAAACAGTGGCTCGTGAATGCCTCTACCTGTCACCCAGAGCTCAGAAAGATCTGGAACAGTGTCGGTGGTGTCAGTGGTAGTGATGGTGACGTGGCCAGATGGTAGAGTGGTAGGAAGATTAAGATGGAGGATGGATAAAATGGATGTGGTAGGGGATGAAGACAATGCGTTCTTCCTGTCCTCCTCAACATCAGCCTCTAACCCTTCCAGCTGTGCTGAGCTGTCTGCCCACTGCTCCTCCTTGAACAGGGCCGAGGGGTACGCCAAGCTGCTCAGGGCTGCATTGTTGGACCAAGGAGTGGAAGGAGTGGAGAGTGGATGAGGGAGAGGGATAGACAGGTGAACTGGTCATGGAGATTAGGATGTATTGTTGTTCTATGGCGTGGAAAACACAGAGGAGGGATTTGTTGTTTTCTCCATAGAACACACAACCATCTAGAAATGTGGTTTTATACTGTTAATCCCTGCAGTGCAGCTGGCTCCTGGTAGGGCAGAACTCATGCAGCACCAGTGTCCTCCTGCAATGCACCATTTATTTGACCTCTGATAAATGATCCCAGATTGTCTTCAAAAATAGCCGCACGGCTAAAATGACTGCTGCAAATGCTCAAAAATGTAATATTGTATCATATGAAATGAGGTTGGCATGGATGGACACATTACTAACATATTACTGCTAATTCTGAACCTGCTGGGAAGTATCCTGACAATGATGAATCCTACTCACTCTAATGTTACTTTGGTGTTACGTTATGTAAGAGAGAAAATAATAAAGCATAGATACACTTAGTATTATCAAGTTAGCAGTTAAATAAAAGGCTACAGTCAAGATGAGGGAAGACACCGGTGTCTTTCTTACACATGGAACGCCGGAAGAGGGACTTGACTTTGTCTCTGTCCTTCAGCCTGTTCCTCAAACGGGGAAACATTTTGGTGGCTATTTAACAGCAAAGTGCAGTCACATGGGAGGTAGACAAAGGAATGGATGCAAGCAGAGAGAGGATATAAGGGAGGAGAGAGGTAGGAAGGGAAGAAAAAAGACAAGGGGAAAGACAGAAGACAGGAGTGGAGAAACACATTAAGAAACAAGAAAGACATGGAGAAGACATATTGGGGACTGTTCACACACATATGCTTATTTCTAAACACATTGCAATACATGCATTATTTATGTATTTATTACACAGTTTTACTTTAAAATCTATATATTTGAGTTTTTGCTTTTCCTTGAAAAATGCTGAGGTGGAGGAGGAAGTTTTGTCAAATTTTGGGAAAATGTCTGTTCTACAAATACAACTTCATGTGTAGATGTAACTGCTGTGGCTATCAGTTCGCCCATCCCGCTCTGTCCTCTGGCTGTGGACTTGATTCTACATGAAGACACCCCTGAATGATCTCTGGGCCCAGCCTCTGATCTTACTTCCTGATCATGGCTGAAGCAGTGAAGGGGGGACATTTGGAACTTTGATGAGACTGATCCTGCCAAGTCAATGGGAGATGATCTGGTGAATTCGAGAAGGTCATACTCACTGCTGTTACGTTGGGGTGAAATGGCATCACCTGCCAAGGTGGAGGCTGAGCCTCCAGAGCCATCTGAGCTGATGAAGGAGTTGTTGTCGGGACAGGAGAGGTGCGGCTCTGTGGAGTGTGTGGGTGTTGGTGGGCGGTCGGGACCATGCTCACGGCTATTGGATCTAATCAACTTCTTCAGTTTCAGAGTGATCCAGTTTCCACGTCTGTGGAAGGGCAGATTTACAAGAAGAAATCAATCCATCACCAATCACGCAAAGGTGAACTAAATTAGCAATTGATGTTGATGTTTGCCTGATATACAGATTAAACAATGCATACTTGAGGTTGCTATTCTTCTATCAACCAATCTTTACAGAGTATTTTAGCGTTTTGCTGCTCATTGTTTTGGTTTTACGGCCCACTACTTTACTGTTTTAATTCACTCTGCTTGCTCTCATAGAAGCGTTTTGGGCTGCAACTATTTTCTGTGAAAAAACTCTGATAAACCCACACTACTCAACCTACCAAAGAGAGACAAAGGTAGCAAAAAAAAAATGGTAAAAAAAAAAGATAATTGTTACTATTGCAGGCAACTTACCGACGTGGAGGCGATGGCTCATAAAACTTGTACTGGTCCATTATTTTTTCCTCCAGCTTCTCCTTCTGTCTCCTCAAATCATTAAGCTTGTCACTGAATAGGAAGATAGGCAGATAGAAATATAGTTTATAATTGTGGGCCAGGTGTTTATTACTGTGGTACTTTGGTGTACCAAATAAGGTACATATTGGGCTTTTGGAAGTATCAAACACTTCAATGTGTTAGACAATTACCAAATGACTGTAACATGCTGTAAATCGACACATTAGACCCCATTTAATGCTACATTATCTTGTCATGGTATTCCTATTACTTACATATACTGTCGCTCTTCAACATGAAACAGATCCTTGTTCTCCATAGTCTGATCCAGCAGGGTTCGGTTCTGTAGCATCAGGGTCTCGATCTGGCTGAGCAGGTGGCGATTCTCTTCCTCCATGTTGCCCTTCAACTGGTTCAGCAGCTAGACATCACACAGACAAGCAACTATATGTGTGTAGAATACATGTAAAACACACACTATTGTGCAATTATCAAGACAAAGACTTGCACGACTATACGTAAAGTCAGCCTATTGAGCCTGTGAAGCCCTGACTATGAAGAGTGTTTGTCCAGAGTGTGCTGAGGTTAAGAGGTGATTACAAGGTATATTTATATTATTTAATAGGCAAAACTACACAAGCTCAACCTGCTGCATGTCAATACCTCACACTGGTTGGTGAGCTTTGTTGAGGTGATGTCCAGCTGCTGAAACTCCTTCTTGAGTTTGGAAAAGTCTGCCTCCAGCCAGGTGTGCTCCAGCTTGGCCTCATTCAGCTGGCTCTTGAGCTGTTTGTGATCCGCCGTCAGCAACTCATTGTCGCTAAGAAGCTGACGGTATGTCTGGTTCAGCCTTTACAAAAAAGATGTACAGTGACATCTAGCTCCTTGTATAAGCCCACATCCATTCATTCGTCTGGGTGTGCATTAGTGTGTACATGCTGTCGTGAGTGTATGCATGTAATGTTGCCTCCTCACCAGTCCTTCTCATCACGCAGCCTGCAACACTCAGCGGCAGTGGTCATGTGTTGTTCTTTCTCCAAAGCCATCCTCATTTTATCCTCCTTCAGAGCTTTCTCCAGGTCTTCTAGCTTGGTCCGCTGCTGCAACAGGCTATTGTACCTAGAGATACCACCAACACACACACATGGACATGCATGAATACACACATACAAGAATAGGCGGGAAACTTGTACGACATGGCATGATGACAGTGCCTTTCCCCTACCTGTCCTGCATTGTGCGATACTCCAACTCCAGTGTGCGATGGGCTTTTTTCAAACAGCCATGCTTGCCCATCAGGGCCTCGTCCTCCATGGCTTGCCGTTCATGCAGAGCCGCCAGCCGCTCGTGATCTCTTAATAGCTGCTCTTGAACCCCGCGCAGCTCTTCACGTTCCCGTATGGCATTGTCCCGTTCGCTTTCTGTCCCTGACCGCTGCTGCTGCAGCTGAGCATTCTGGGCCATGAGGGACGCACTCTGTGAGTTCAGAGTGGATTTTTCCACCTGGAGAAGAAAGGGATGAGGAGTTAATGTTACATTTCATGCTTGCATACTGTTGCAGAGGCGTGAGTATATTTCTGTGTGTACGCTATGTGTACCACAGAGAATAGTGTCTGTTGTAGGGGCACCTGCAGGTTTGCATTGTGTGTCTGCAGGGCTGTATTGTTCTCCTGCAGTGAGGCAGCCTGCCTCTGCAGGGCGAGGATCTGAGCCTGCTGACTGTCAGACTGACTTTCTAGCTGCCTCAGCTGGGCCTGCATTGCCTGGCGCTCTGCCTCAAGTGTCGCATTCTAGAGAGGGGGAGAGGAGATTATTGTAAAATGTGACATGTAAAACAGGAGGTAGTGTCTATTTCATGCCTTCAGCACATTGTTTGGTCTACTATCAGCAAGTGCTGATATGGTTTAAGAATCAATAGTACCATTTTATAAATTGTTCACTATATAGATCATTTACGTTGACAAAGGCCAACCACTTACATTCCTCTCCACTTCAATGAGACGGTCTTTGAGCTTCAGCAGTTCCTTGGTGGCCTCTTGGCTTTCACGCAGCCATTCGCTCATTGCCTTGCCAGGGTCCCTGGGAGGGGTGGGACTTGATGCCATCCACTCTTCCTCCTGCCTCTGTTGCAAGGCCTCATAGCTCAGCTTCACCTGTGGGGTCAAAGGTCAAATGAATTTGTAGCAAAAAACAATGTATTTTTTCAAGGGAGTTTTCTCAAATGTGACACTAACAAGCCTCCAAAAGTGAGATTTTATGACATGACTAACCGTCCTGAGCTCTTGGCGCAGCTGCTGGTTCAGGGTGGAGGATTCCTGCAGACGAGCCTCTAAAGCTGCCATCTTGTCCTCTTTAATCTGAAGAGATTTTTTCAGAGACGACTCTAATTCTGACTCCAGCATCTTAAACCTGCTGCAAAGAGGAAAGAAGAAATTTAGTACCAACTGTGGCAATATAACTCTCCTCATTTCTTACCATATTCACTTCAAAGGTTACTGGATGGGAACCCCAAGCACCTGTTGTCTGGGGCCTCCTGTTCAGCCTGCTCTGCACTCTCCTGGTTCAGGACCCTCATTTCCAACTCATGGGCCAGCGTCTCCAGTTCATTGTCTCTCTGCTGGCTCTTCAGCTTCTCGCTCACCAGCTCCTAAAGATGGACAGTATATGTGGATTTCACAAAACCTTTTTGACCTTTATTGACACTTAACATAATTCTTTGGACATGAAGAACTTATTTAATTCCACTGTTTAGGAAAGTATGTTTGTAAATCTTTTAAATTAGTTCTGGGGGTTTGAAGAATGTAAGCAAAGTTTTAACCAAAATGACAGTCAGGAGGTAATGAAAAAAGTTTAATTTGTGGTAAAACTGTGCCATAATTTAAAATCCACTTAACCAAATACTTATTTTTTTGATAATTATTTCTCTACTATTTAATGTTAATCTGCAGCCCTGGTTAAAAAAAATATCATTGAACCAGCAGACCACTGCACTTGGTCTGGGTTATGGGTTGTTTTATGTCCTTCATATTAGGACATAAAAATGATATTCATAATAAAAGAATACTTTCCAAACACCAGGCTAAATTACTGTCACTGATGCAAAAGAACATTTTACAATATCTTTACTTGCTTTCATCAAATTTTCTAAATAATTGTTTGTAGTTAGACTTTGGTGAGTTGTGGATCCTATAAAATCTAGCGAAAAGTAAAATCTGTGAAACACATGCACACTGCTGCTGTAAAAAAAACAGTGCATTATCAGTGAAACGTCAGTGTAGATCTGGGTAGATTATTTATTCAGTCAGCGTAAACGAGACAGCACAGACTTCATCCCCTCACCTCTCTGAGGGTGGCCAGGGTCCTCTGATCAATAGCAGCTTGCTTGGTCAGTTCTCTGTTGTCTCTCTCCAGGCCTTTGACCCTCTCAGCAGTCTCCCTTAACCCCTCCACCTCCTTTACTAGAAAACGCATCTCCCTTTCCAGGCTGGCCATACAGACATTGCTGCTATCTAAATTGGCTTCCTGGATTTCAGCCTAAAACAGAGAAAGGAAGAACAGGAGCCATTTTATTAAAGAGCAACGTGCGTCTTTCAACCATTATCTTTCCCTTCAAAAACAAGCCTACCTACCTGTTGGCGGAGTCGTCGATTCTCTTTCTCTAGCTGCCTCTTTTCCCTCTCCAGGGCTGTGGTTTCTTGCTCCAGGCTTTGCTTATCTATTTCCAGTTGCTCCAGGCGCCGTGCAGAGATCCGAAGTTCCTCTAAAGTGGCCTGCAGACTCTGGTTCTCTGTCTCCAGCTCCTGAACCTCTGCCTCCAGGCGCTGCACTTTCCTGTCTAAAGAGATGGATGGAGGGTTGTATGCTTCCATAACTGAATCTTTTACGTCGATTTGTGTTGTTTGATCAGCAGAACCTACCAGTGTTATCGAGGGAAGTCTGTAGATGCTGATTAACTGTGTCCAGGGCCCTGCACTTGGCCTCCAGTCGCTGTGTGTGCTTTTTGGCATAAGAGGAACGTGTTGGCAGACCTGTCAAGATGCTGTCATGGCAGGGACTACTGCTCTTGGAGCCAGGGGAGTGTTCGCGTGATCCAACAAAACAATGGAGCCTATTGTGATTGTTTTCTAAGACCTCCAGATCAGACATCAATTCTTTGAAATGGTCTCCTTGGTCTGCGTCCTCTAGCTGTCCTTTCTCCTGAACAAGAAGGTCTGGACTATCTGTGAGGAGGATCTCACTCTGGACTCGCTCCAGATCTTCTGCATGGAATAGCTGATCACCGTTTGAATGCCCATTCAGCATCTGCTGTGTTACTGCACCGTGTGGGAACACATTAGTGCAGTATTCTATATTTGAGCAGGTGGTTTGCAACCCTGTGGGTTCATCTGTTGAGGAGGTACAGTTGTTGGTGCCACAGATCCCCTGGCAGACATGATCACGCTCAAAGTGGTGGCCATGTTTGGGCTGCTTGTTTTTGTTAATCAAGGCAGCTCTCAGTTCCTCTATGGTCCTTAAGAGACTTTGGTTCTCCTTTTCCAGCTTCAGCATCCGACTGCAGGTCCTCTCACTCACCTCCTCGCTCAGAGTCTGCTGGCCTTTACACAAACACATGGTGGCAATTAGGAGATGAGGACTTGAGACAGACAGAATGAAAGACTAGTTGTCAACAGGTGCCATTAGGCTTTCCTTACACAGAGTTAGACACTCTCGTTAGATACCTTTATTATGTCTGTGCACAGTTTGATGAGTCTAGCTTAGCTCAGTTAGCCAACTATATATCTATAGGATCAGTGGCAGAAGGGTAGTTTAATACAAGTGTTAATTCGTAAATCACAATTAATGTTGTTTGGTGAAACAATGAGTTTATACTCTTGGTCGTATTTCACCATACATTCAAACTGCATGCAGAAACATAAAATGTGCATCCATTAGTATTTCTGACCCTGAGAAAACATCTTAAAAGTGTATAAGAAGTTCTAATAAAGCGCTCATGCATGCATGTATCCATGGATGAACACACTTACATAATTAACATATGCATTTCCTTACTTACCCTTCCCTACTATTCCAATCAATACCATCCATTAATTCTCCCATTACGTCATCTTACTGGATCAGCAGCTCTTACCCTGAGAGTTCTCAGTGGTCTTGGTAAGTTGCTCTAACTCCCAGCCCAGGTGCTGGGACTCCTCCATGCTCCTCCTTTGAGCCAAACACAGAGCCAGGTTCTCCTCCTGCAGCTCCTCAGTGCGCCTCTGATCTGCCTCCCTCTCCTGAAGTGGGGAGACAAAGTATCAGCAGAGGCATGAGGACAGATTCTGTCCAGTCGCAGAACAGACTAAAAGAGGACTTAGGCATCTAAAGTTGAGTTCTAGATGATTTTGAATAATACTGCCACTGATCTCCTTGTGTGGAGATGTCTGACCTGCTCCATGTCATGGACCCTGGCCTTCAGCAGCAGACTGTGCTTCTCCAGCTGGTGTATTTTATCGGAGCGTGCCCTCCAGCCTGCCAACTGATCCTCCAGCACCTCTTTGGTCTCCTGTAGAACCCTGTTATCCTCCTTTACCTCCTGAAGTGCACACACATCCCCGCACACCCACCAAAAAATAAATAATCAATATTTGATCGTTGCAGGATTCAGTGATTTCCTGAGGTCCAAGCATATATAATCAAAATTCATGTATCACAATTAACTGGTAAAGCATTTATAAGACGACATCAACCTCCACTTTGGCCTTGTAGACCTCCATCTTGTGCAGTTGTTCCCTGTAGCGTCCCACTTCACTCTCCAGCTTGTCCGCCTTTATGGCTCTCTCTCTCAGGGCGTCCAGTTCGTCCCGGTAGGTGCGGGCTGCACGGGCGTCTACAAGCAGCTGGGAGTTCTGGTGAAGGTTCAGACAGAGGCATGGTTTATAGCAAAAAGTTATGAAGCTTTGCATCATTCTTTCTGTGTCTCTCAGCACAAGTCAATGTCAGTTTGTTACTATTATTTGTAATCAAAATGCATTGATCTTCGAAGAATAATCGAATATTTCCCAGTGATTATTCAATAGTATTTCTGCTTGAAATGGCCATAGCGACAAAGCTGTATTCCATTCAATCTCTGTTTTTCTTCAGATAATGACAAGATAAATTCTTGTGACAAAATGACAAATTTATTGTTTTGGACAGACTAGATTGACTGAAATATTCAATGTAAAAGGGACATTTGACACATGGCTCGAACTAAAATAATAATAAAAACTCAAAGAATTAAGAGAGAGAGAAAACACACAAATTTGCTAACTTTTCAGCAACAAAAACATTTTGAGTTGATGTCGACTAAAACTAGACCAAAACGAGACTAAATCTATGAAGGATAAAAATGACTAAAAATTTGACTAAAACTAATACGCATTTTAATCTAAAGACTAAGACTAGCTGCCAAAAATCAACATGCTGGAAACATATGTACCATGCCAACTTGTGCAGCCACAAGGCTAAAACAGAGAATACAAATGAGATCTGCTGTTCAGGCAAATCCATATAAGCTTTTGGTTGTATCTCTCAGTTCAGAGGTTTAAATTTGCTGTCATTAAGCACCGCTCTGCAGCAAAGTATGGTGTGCAATAATCTGTATAATCTGCAGCGGCCAGGAGGTTACTGTGTGTCACCATCAGAAGGAGCTGCAATTTATTCTTTGTCTTTTCTAACTCCAAACCTCCTGCTGGATCCTCTTCAGCTCTGCCTCCATGTTCTCCAGCTCATGTCTGCAGTCCAGCATCTGCTCACTCTTCTCCTCTCTGGTGGGGTCAGATGGGCAGTGCAGAAAGATAAGCAGGCGGGCTGGATAGAGTGAACTACTTTCCTGCCATAATTTGCAAATGACCATACACAAATACACCTATGACATTTTGTGTTTTGCACATTCAAAACAATAAGTAGAATTATCAATGTTGTTACACACATGCATTGTAAACCACATATAACTTGATTCCAAAATAAAGCTTTAACCTAAAGCTTCTTAAGCCCCATTTTATTTTATTTCTGACATATTGTAGAGAAAGGAAAGAACTGTCGAAGGCCCTGGCCACACATGATGCTTTAAGTGATATTGTGTTTGCTCAGAGGCAGCATTATGTCAATCTGAGCATCCCAACAAGAGAGGACAATACAGCCGAGTAAATGGGATGGAGAGCAATGATGGAGCTGAGATCTTGGTCGGATCAGGGTTAGTGTGTGTGTGTGTGTGTGTGTATGCACACGCAGTGTTCGCTGAATTGCTGAGCCAATGTGGGTCAGTGGTGGTGCACAGCCATGGAACCTGCCAAGCAGGCAGTAATGTGGGCCAAACTCCCAGAGGCATCTCTTATCCTGTAGTATATTTCTCTCTGCCTCTCATTCACTCCCTATTGGCAGTTGCCCACAGGACAGGCTAACGGACATCCATCCTGAAGTGAAACTCATATTATACCAAGAGACAACATCAAATTCAACAATCGTTTTGTTTGGGAAAGGACAACTTCGACCAGTTTTGTATTTTTGATCTCATGCCATTTGCATTGTTTTTAGGTCTTTTATAGATATGAACTGTTTTCCTATAAAGGAGTGACATTTTTCTATTCTCCTGATTGTTTACATTATATGTTAAACATTTAGCCCCAAGGAGTTTTTTTTCTCCTTTTCACTATTTACTTTGTTGTTTAACTACATTGTACTTGTATTTTCTATTTTATTGAATAAAGTTAACTGTTTGGTACTCACAGTTCTTGTCTAAGTCGTCTGATCTTGGCCTTAGAGTCAGCCAGCTCCACTGCCAGGTGTTGTTGAGTACCTGTCTGCTGCTGCATGCTGGGAGAGTAGCTGCCAGACTGCGGGCTGGAGGGGCTATTGAGCAGGCTAACCACACCTTCCTTCTCCTGCATTAGCTCTGCGATAGTCTGCAGAAAGGACTGGTTACAGATTAGCATTTGACTTAGTACCCAATTTACCAGTCTGTGCACTCAAAGTAGAACTGAAACAGTTTCACTATCTACATAAAATGTCCACATCTAATCATGCATACTTTGTAGCTACTTTATATCCCAAAACATCTTCATGTACAAAATATTTTTAGATTCACACACAGATTCAGATAAAACCCGATTAAACAATCAGAAAAAAAAAAATCAAAAATCAAATATACCTCTAGATGGGTGTCCCTCTGGTCCAGCACATGTCGGAGGTGCGTGGCCATGTTCCTTGCTACTACCTCCAACTCATCTGAGTGCACCTCGCTGGACTCCAACCACTGCAGATCCAGCACGTTCTCCTGACTGTGGGTCACCTGGTAAACATGTAAAGACAAGGTAGCAGGAAAAATCACAATATAATGAGAATGAATACAAATTGGTAATAAATAAACCATATTTGTGAATCCTACTGTATTTACAGTATTCTATAGTTTTATCAGACACAAGCACAACTATACACAAACTGATTTCCTGAACAACACAGCTGTGACATTTCAAAGCTCCTCTTATATAAATCATATACGTACCTCCTGAATATGTGCAGCTATGGCAGCTTTTGTGTCAAAGTCAAGTGTCTGGATCCTCTCAATGTACTCCTCCTTTTTCTCACACTAAAAATAAAAATGGAAACAGATTTAGATCCCCACATCTCATGCAGTCTGTCAGTTTCAGGATTTCTGCAAAGAGATGATCAGATAGTCAGGGTTTACCTGAACTGCACAGCCCAGCAGCAGTAGCAAAAGCTTCTTCATTTCCTCCAGACTTTGTTCTGTTAAGAGGAAGAAAAGCTTATTATCTGAAATATGACTTATCAGATTGAAGTACTGAGTGCTGCTGGCCTGGATTTAAGTATAATAAACTGCTGGCTGGTGAATTTGGGTCACCACTTGCCAAAGCCTTACCATCACAAAGCAGTGTGGTTATCAGACTCATAGAATGCAATTGAATTCAAACTGTATCAGAAACTGTATCACAAAGTCTTTTTAGTGGAAAATGCTACTTGATTTTCATTGTTCACTAATTAGAAACAAAGATTATCACACATTTTGCATCATTAACAATTTCTAAATGCATTTAACAATTACATTATTGCAAGTAGTTAACTTTAGTTTAATTAGATGGAACTGATAGATAGTTATGGATGTATCCTTTTGTCAAATAAACTCTTAATTTTCTCTCCCCAAAATTAGCAATGATACTCGATCTATATTACACATGTCCTTATTTTAGGGGAATGATTGGACATCAATGCAGTGCTTATTGAGTATCAGCAAACGGACTAATCAGGCTTCAAACCACATACTGACTTAGCAGCTCCAGGATGAGGAATAAAAGAGCATACCACAGTAAGGAGTCCTGCCAAGCAGCGACACGTTTGGCAAAGGAATCATGATTAATTGTCTCAGATTATCCTGAAAAAAAGAGAAACAGCGAGGGATGAGGGTGGAGGAAAAAAGGAAGATGAGCACATTTCAGGCAAAACTAAAACGAGGACTGTATACAACACTTCTTGCTGTCTAGCCAAAGTGCTTGAATGGACAGGGACGTATGTATGTACAGCACATAGCAGCTGCTTAAATACATGTATAGAAACACAGCCAACAAATGGAGGAGTGCTCTGAATGGTTAGATGACAGAGCCAGTTTCCTTGGTGCAGGGTTTGGTACAGCCTTGCATCAGCCTACAAGTGGCTTGCATTTATGCGTGTGTGCACAGTATGTGTGCTGGTGTGTGAGCAATCTAATAGTGTTTGTTAATAGCTCCTAATGAGGAAAAGTGTAAAGTTCTGGAAATTACTATTAATTCCCATGTCGATGGCTGAAGAGCAAAACCTCCTATCTGAAAAATACACTTTTTTGAGAATACAAAAAAAAATGTGTTGTTTTCTTGCAGAATACTATTTGTTAAGGATACCCAATACATAGTACAAAATACAAAAAAGGACAAAAATAGTAAAAAAAAAAAAAATACAAAGTGCAGATAGGAGGTTATTGCACTTTGGCCATCGATATGCAAGTAAAGTCACAGTTGACGCCAATAATTTAGTCTTGGATGTAATACAGTCCACCATGAACCAATAGTTACATTCTCCAGTGACGGCCTTTAAGGAAAGTTCAACTGACTGGCCATGAATCTCCCATCAACCTGTCCTTTCCAGGCTTATGTGTGATTATGGAGCTTGGAACTGAGAACCAGTCTTTAGAGGTTTTAGAAAACTCTGATCGAGATTGAGAAGAGTGAAGAGGATAACAACTTGAATATGTTAGGAATACAGTGCCTTGCAATAGATCAAAAACAGCATCTTATTGTCTATCAATTTGTTTACTCGATAACAATGTAAAGCCTACCAGTGGTATCTTTATTATGCCTTTGTCAGTTGAAATTATTGTTCCTCTGGAATGCTACTTTTAAAGAAGCTCACGATGTTGTTGCATTTTAGAGTTTTATGGGGTTTCAGAGTGTGTCTAAAGACTCTTTAGCCACACTAGCTGAAATAGCTCAACAGGTAGTGGATGGATTGTTACAGTTGTTGCTTAAGTAGAAGTTCAGTCAGGAAGACACTCTCCACACTCCTTTTCATTCATAATCTCAGTTTCTAATTCTCCCTGCCATTACTCCATCATCTGATTGGGGGTGTTCACTTTAAATTAACCAACCAGATTCTGCATAGTTTCCTTAAGCCAATCACATTGTTGTTGTCAAACTTTTAAATAGGTTCTCCTCTCTGCTGCTGTCAGTTGTCATTTCAGCTCAAAACAGTTGCGACCCTCCTCCCCCCCAGGCTCCTCCAATCAGCACCAGTCACTCTCCTCATTCTTCATCGGATTGCACCAACTCCCTTCTTCACCAACACCACCACCAGTGTCTGGACTCCGGGGGGATTCTGCCTTATCAGACCTCAGCATCACTACCCCTTGATTATCCTATTTTCAGGATGGAGTCCAATCACCAAAGACTTTGCACTATTCAATATACAATATACAATTGTACATTGTACATTGACTTTTAATCTATCATCATCATCATGTCAACATTTATATTGTCCAATTCTTTGGTTAATGACCAAATACCTGCAAAAAAAATGTATTCCCATCAGCCTCAGCTGTACTTTGTGTTTAGGGCAAATTCGCAAATTTTAGCATGCTAACACCTCAAACTAAGATGGTGAACATGGTGAACAATAAACATTATACCTGCAAAATATCAGCATGTTGGCATTGTGATTCTAAAAATATTAGCATGCTGACACAAACATGTAGCTGAAAGTACAGCCTTACAGAGCTGCTCGCATGTCTGTAGTCTTATTTTCCAACCAGAACAGAAGTCAAGTCCTTCAACTGACCTTACAACATAAAAATAACCAAAATCAGATTAGGATGGGATTTTCACATGACAGCAGATAAAATATTCAAGAGCTACCCTACATCTACATTTACTACAGTGTACTTCAGAGTTATTTTAATAGGAGCAAAGGCATAAATAAAAAGCTGCAGTCTGTCTCCGGTATAAGTGAATACTGATGTTTTTCTCTCCTGAAGGTTCCTTGGATGGATAGCTGCATTGGTTTAGATCAACATGACCATAAGTAACCAAACCTTGAGTTTACTAAGAGTAAAATACAGTAGAAACAATGATTAGACACGATGGTATCAGATTTGCTGTTAATCTGTTGTAACAAAAAAATATATAACCCCATTCTTTTCTATATTCGTTCTTTTACGGTGCTAATCTGAAGCACTCGATCGCCCCGTCCTCAGTGAAATTACTTTTCTTGTGCTCTAAACAGCTCTTAGCAGAAAAAAGCTTAGCTCGAATTGTACTTAATTACTCTGACACAGAAAGCAAATCCAAGATTCAACATCAGTGGTGTCTGCCAATGAATCTTGTGACTTCAAGTGTCACTCTAAAAGCTCTGTCTGTGGCTGGGACCGGGCTCTCCGCCGCGCTCTAACCTCGCTCCCGTGCTGATTACACAGATGTGTACATGGCTGATATTTAGGGCATGCATCTTAAGAGGAACTAGTTGATCTGCTGTGACACAAGTGCTCACAACTATCTGGTTTGCGCATGTGTGAGCCAGTATGTGCGTGATGGACGACGCAAAATTGAGACAGAGTTGAAAAAAATCCAATGTTCAGATATCATAATCCCATGTAGTGAGAGAGGGAAAGCTTAGTGGCCTGTTTGGATACATTATATAAGATATGGATGAGAAACAATGGGAGGGAACATCCAAAACTCACCAGATAATACGTCTTGATTTGTTGGACAAGGAAGTTCAAGTTCTGGATCCTCTGACTTGGATCCCTGCTCACTTCCTTTGCACCCTGAGGTGTAGCCGAGGGATTTCTGAAGGCGTGACACCACATAAAGGCATTTTACTTGACATTTCTGCTATTCACAAGCAAACAAACGGTTGTCAGTGGAATGGAGTGACAGGAAGAGCTGCAAGCTGGTAAAAGTCTTGGCTCAGGGATGGCCATGAAAACATGTATGAGGTCTCTATTCATTCCTAACTTTAGCCTCTGTGACGTCATTCCTTTCAACCAACAAACCGCACTGCTTGAGCCAAATGGGGTGGCATTAGACTTTTCACCCAAAGGAAACTCTTTAGCTGGATTCTTGGGCTGTTGGCTCGGGCCTAATGTAGTCTGGGGTTGAACTGTCATTACATTGTAGCTGACATGATGTCATTCATGACCCTTTGTGCAGTTTAATAGGACAGACCTCACCTTGTTGCTCAGGAATGGCAACCTGTTGTGCATAAAGACATTAAGAGTAGCTGGCAAATAGAGGAACTGAAATTTGTATTAGACAAAAATGTATTCTATATGTAGAAGTTAGAGTGAGACAGACAGAAAGAAATAATGGATGAAAGAGAGACAGAGATGCTGCCTTGCTGCCCAGTACATCACATGTTTTATTCTGCCTTGCTTCATCTCTGTGCTGTTTGTCGTGTTTCTGTGACTCCTCCCTTCCCTTCCCATCTGTGTCCCAGTGCAAATAAACAGCAGCAACAAGGCCCTAATCCCAGAGGGTCTCCCAATCCAGGAGATTATCCCGCCTCTTCCCCTCCCCTCGATGCAGCATTGTTATGCATTTAGAGCTGGTTATTGTGACCCTGGGGGATAAGTGGGATGAATGCATACTGTAGACTTGGGGTGGCTAGACAGCATTATCCACAAGTGCATTGGGTCATCAGTATTTTTTTACCTGCTCTTTGCAACTCTTCAATTTTACTTCAACCATCAATGTCTAAAGTGTCATCCCAACATGAAGCCTAAAACCAGGGTCTCACCACCTGTCAGTTTACAGTAGTTTGTGTCCCATTGTAAACTGCCAGAGGACCATCAGTTAATGTTTGTTAAGAGTGAGCTTAATTCCCTCAGAACATAAGGCACCTGAATCATAATCTCTTAAGTAGGGTATTGACAGTATCTATGAATTTCATGATGTCTCTGCAAATCTGGTCCTTTTTTAGTCTATTTCATCGAGGTGATGCCCCTCGGTGTCTGTAACTTTCATGCTAATTCTTGCATTTTTTTGAGAAACCTAACCTGTAAGTAATGAGGAAGTTGCACTTGAAGACTGCTGCAGACTACAAAGATACCCTTTATTACTGCAGAGTGACAAAGCCAGTACTGTTGGTGGCTGGATAACATTTTTAGCAGATGCTTGATGCTGTATCAGTAGCTGCTATAGATGGCATGAGGGGAGATGATACCTAGTTCTTAAAAAAAAAAAGACTTAATAAAGCTTAATAAGGATGATTTCTAGTATTTGAACAATGCACTTCATCATCATCATCATCATCATCATCATCATCATCATCATCATCATCATCATCATCATCATCATCATCACCACCATCATCAATTGCTATTCAAGTCTATGACAGTCAACAGCTTCAAAAGACAGGCTACTAATCTAAATAACTGGACACTGCTCAGAACCTAAATTATAAATGTGACAAATTAAATATAAGCTGCAAGAACAAAGATGTGGCATGACGTGACTTACATGTGTGTCATTATATCATTCAAAAAGACTCCATCCAGTAATACAGGGAAGTCGAAGTGCATGCCCCCATCATGTGGCACGAATGTCCTCACCTAAATAAAAAGAGAGAATACACAGGATGACAGGCTGATGTCACCGTGTCTGACAGCAAACCGGAGCCTTCTGTAATACTTACCCAAGTGACAAGTGGGCTCAGCATGAATTCATTCAGACAGGGCAGAAAAACTCCACTTTCCATCGCGACCGAGGTTGTGGGTGATAAATCTCAACCGAAAATCCCAACTGTCACTCAGGGAGAAGACCGCTGGCAGCCCAGCACCTACATTTTCTTCAGAGGTGGGCCGGTCCTGCACGAGTGCACCATCCAAACGGTCCCGTCCATCTCATTCAAACTGACGCTAGTTGAGAATCTCCTCTCGGCCCTGCGGTTTATATACTGTCGGTGTGTGTTTTTGTACAGACAGCCTGTCGCTGCATTCACCGCATCCAGCAGTTTAAATGTCGCCAGATTGTTGTGCAAACATCCCGTCCGTCCTGTGTCCTATCCGCATTTCGTCCCGCAGCACCACACACACACACACACACACACACACGGTAACATCCTCCTTGGTCCTCTGCTGCAAAGGCATCTGCCGTCGGACCCCCCCTCACCCCTCCTCTTCCTCCTCCTCTTCCTCCTCCTCCCAGCTTCCCCTGCCCATCGCACAGAAAGAGTTAGCGCTGATTAAAACTATTATTTAACGCGAACAACCAAAAGTGAGGTTGTAGCAGAATGTCCACATCTCTTTTAAAAGCTCAGTCGAGACCCCATAACCTGCTCCCTGCCTCCGCGGGTTGAAGCCCCTGCAGCACACGTGGTAATAGAGCTGTCTAAAATATCTCTGACGATAATCTGTCACCATCGCAACGGCGACCCAGCCCTCCTCCAACCCCCCCCCCCCGCCCCCCACCCCCCCCACCGAACCCACCAATCAGCAGCAGCCTCTCTTTCACGCGACAACAAAAGCAACACTGCTGCTTGATAGAGATGCTATTTTGTTATTCAGGTGCGTTGACTATAACATAAAAAGGATATATTTCCATGTGCAACGACAACTTTCAGTAAAAGTTCTGAATATGTTTTTAAATCACTATTTAATTACCAAGTAAAAAAAATTGACACATTTCAAACGACTATGAATAGTAAACATAATCATAGTTTC
The DNA here is from genome assembly GCA_016806645.1 of Ophiodon elongatus. Taxonomy (NCBI): domain Eukaryota; kingdom Metazoa; phylum Chordata; class Actinopteri; order Perciformes; family Hexagrammidae; genus Ophiodon; species Ophiodon elongatus. The sequence continues at coordinate 294,313 of JACSYO010002144.1, forward strand.
TTACCCTTAATTAATTTCCAAGATAATTCCCTCAACATGAGTTTCCCTGGCATGGTGTTGCACACAAATACTTATTTGGTTCAGCACAATACAAATAAGAAACCTTAAATTCTAAGGGTGTACTTTATCCAAGACAGATACCCATGCAAAGTTCCTCCCCCTGAATACAAAACTCCCAAACTCATCATGCCAAGCTGAAGCTGCCAAAATTAGCAGCCTGTGATTGAGCTACGGCGCCACCTTGTGTTTGAGACTGGAAGCACATCTGTAAATCTCTGTATGTTTAAAATACTGTAAACAAATAGTAATAATACACTTTAATTTCACATTTATCACTTCAGATAAATCATGATCTGTAAAATTGTTAATTTTCTAATACATCAGTCCTGCAATAAATCCTACCTTTATAATGTTTAGTAGTGTTTTAGGATGTAGTTTGTGGTGTTGTTGAACTGCATTGCATTATACAGAGGGTTGGTTCTATTATTTACAAAACAAAAACACCTGTCAGTCTGCAGTCAACACAACACAATTAAACAACACCACAAAAATATAAACGAAGTGTGTTATTTAACTGTTATTATAAAATGGCAGTGCTTTTTGCAAAAACAAACAGTTTCGTATTAATAAGTGTAGTATATTTTGCTCTGTAATGCATGAAGATAGCATACGTGAAGGGGCCCGTGACTTTGGAATGTCGGATCCATTGCTGTTGTTACACATGGGATACTCGTTAGGTACCCCCGCTGGGGAATGCTCCTTGACCTGGAGGATGGAGGAGTAGCTATGCCTATGTCCGAAACATGTCTTTCATTGGGGGCCCTGTTTATGACGTCATTTTATCCTCAAGTCTGGGGCGTAAACAACATCCATATATAAGTGATCGGGAGAGCCCCGACGGGAGAGTTCTGTTCGACTTTGGGACTCTCCGGGTGTACATGTCGCCCGTCTTGACATATGTTGCTTGTTTGTAATAAACTTCATTATACCAGCAAGAACAGTGTCCGCGGAGATTCCTTCATCATCACTCCAACATCACTGTCGCTTGAAATATACAACATAAGCCCAGATTTTAACATCAACAGCCAGATAGACAGTATTGTATCAACACAGAAATAGTTTGCACTGTTATTTGACATAACATCAACTCTAATTATTCCATCTAATGTGAAGATTAAAATGCTGAACTTTGACTGATGGTAACTCTGTACAGTGCTGTGAACTGTGAAGGCCACAGTTTGCTAACATGACAGGTAAAGTATTTTGTCAATCATCTTGTTTTGCAGCTTGTCTGCCCACCAGCGGCCACATCTGGTTCATGCAGTTGGACTGAGTTCATCACTGAGTGTAAATGTAGTACTTCAAATTAAACTGAATTCATGTTTTATATTTCTAGTGTAACAGAGAAATTTCTTGGACATACTGAAGCTCTGTTTTCCTAACAAATTACTCTTGTTTTGTAATAATGCAATATAAAAAATGTGTGGTGGGTGCATTTTGAGATTATATAATATATACTGACCTCATTACTGTAGAAATGATTGCCTGCATACATGCACAATGCATTTATGTTCTAATTACATTAAAACTATGAAGGCTTTCATTTAAATCCAACAAGAACAGATTCTGTGATTCAAGAGGCCTCCTTATGTTTCAGATCTACACTTCATTCTCATTTGCATGAGGCACACTGGTATGTAACTCACAGCGCGTTAGTGACTATGATAAAAGGAAAATATGAACAATGGTTGGGCAGCACTACATAAGTCAATGCTAATTACATTCTGTGAAACAGAAAACACGGCCATGAAAGTGTTTGTATTATCTGTTGAGAAGCACTTGACCTTGTTTTGATGGAATTTGTGTGTAAATGTCGGCCACATATGCTTCGCAGAGAGGTGATGCTAAAATAAACACAATAACAATTAGGAAAAAGGTACATTTTATAAGATCAGATGAACATTTTCAATGAGATGATCAACAGTCGTCACATCTGTGAAACTACTGCATAAACCTGTGTGCTATTCATTTATGGCATTAAAGTCCTAAATGATATACAAAAAGTAATATAAAGTGTGTAAAATACAAATAAAAACTGTCAACAAAAATAGTGGATCATCATTAAATACTAAATTTGTTTTGGTGATTTTGATGGGATATGTTTATGGATTTAAATAAGATTCACATAGAGCATATTGATTTTATAATCAGCATATTGCTTGTGATAGTATATAGATTGAATTTGAATATTGCTTTCAATATTCATGCAGCATAGCATGCTCATATAACAGTCAACATTTAATGAAGCAGTTAAATACTATTACTGTAACTTGCAAAGTCAAATTATTACCTCAAACATTCTTTGTTGATTAATAGACTGAATCTATTAAAATGGCAGAAAATGTATGTCAAGTCTAAGAGTGTACGTCACATTCTCATATTGTGTACATCTGTTGTAAAATCTAGAGTATTCAGCCTAATGAGGCGTAAGGATATAGAAAGACACTCTGTGCTTATAACGATAAAGGGTCATTCTGCTCATTTTCCTCCTTAGTCTGCAAATTAATTTTCACTTGATGCAGGTTTCTGTATTTGGCCTGTGAATCTTTGCTTCCTTGAAGACTCTTAGCATAACGTGACCTCCAGTCTCTCTCAAAAGCAGCCTTGAAGTGTTCCAGGACTCCCTTGTCTTGAAGACTATTTTTCATCTTGACCACCAGCCCAACTCCTGTGTTGATGGCAAAGTCGCTCCCGACCCAGTCATGGTTACCTGTGGAGAAACAGCAAACCTTATATATTGTGTCTGGGTATTATCTCATGAAATAATGACCCCTAAGTTCCACTACTGTGCTTTTCATCTTGCAAACATTCTAAAGTTATAGTTTTCCATTTGTAAAAATACCATTCACTTTCTTGCTGGGAGTTAGATGAGTCTTTATAGTCAAGAAAGAGAATACGCTTACTGCGTAATGTTGAATAGCACTCAGACATTTTAAATATCTTGAAAACATGTACATGCACATACAATCAACAAGAAAAAAAAAAGTGAATTGATTGCCAACATATTGTACATTGCCTACCAATGTAGACAGCATTGTCGGTCACCATGTACTTGTTGTGGTTGAGTCCATGTTGAATATCATCCTCTTGCTCCTTGTGACTAAAAAACCTCTGCAAAAAAAAGTATTAATTATGACCAGTGTGTAAGGATACTACACTTATTCTAAATGTAATATGAGAGCATAAAGAATCAAGAAAAAGTCCAGAAGTTCACTGCAAATACTAAACTACAGCCTTCATGAAACATATTTGGAGGAACTATGTCAGTTCACGCACCACGTCCAGCGAACAGTTGTGCAGCTGCATGCAGAGCGACTTGAGGGAGGTGACGAAGTTAAAGGTGAGGGGGTGAGTCTTCTTCCAGAAGCTTATCAGCAGGCGAACTCTGACTCCTTTAAGTACCACAGCCTCTCTGATCATCTCATCAATGGGTGACCAGTACCTATTGATGCAACCATTGTAATTACACAGTTTTACAATTTAAAGGCTATGATACAAATCAAATTTAAGATACTGAACGATTCAATTTTCAATTTTCCATCCCAAGACCCACAAAAATACAGTTTATAAAACGTATCAGTCACATGAAACTATGCCTCAATTTCAAAGCTCTTAGAAATATAGTTTTAATATACCTTGTGACTGGCGTTCCTCTGAAACTCCTGCTCAACAGAGGGAGGTAGTCCGTCACAGATATGAAGATAAATGTCTTTGCACTCTGGATGACTTGATAGATGGCATCTACATCTCTGGTACGATCTTTAGCGCAGAAGAGTTCAGGAGAGGTCTGCAGACAGCATACATCATTCGGACAAGTTTGTACCCAAAATGTAACAAAAATGTTGAAAAGCAAAGAACTGAAAGGTGAGTTACTGCTCTTTGGGTGCAGGTACAGAACACTGGTGTTCAGGAGGGATCGCTTTAGGGAAAACCTGATCCCCACAGCCATAGCCTTAAACAACAAGCCTCACTGAAAAGGCTTGACTATGCTGCTGTCCGTCTCCCTGTTCTCACTGTGTGCTATTTTATGTACTGCTCTCCGATGAGTACAACGCTGTGAAAATAATTTCCCCATGGGGGACAATAAAGTCTAAAAAATATGATCAGGATGACTTTTGATATTAAGTTTGTCCCAATTAAACAAGCTAATTTATACCCCACTGAAAAATTTTGCACTTATAAGGTCAACACAATTAGGGAATATCATTTTCCAAAATGTCTGACAGATTCCGTGTAAAATTTTGACAAAGTAAAGGGCAAGAAAACAACAAGGCACACGAGCAGAAGCGAGGAACAAGAGCAGGTTGGAGTAGCCAGCAGCTTCTGACAGCGTGGCTCCATTAGTTCCTGTCGGATGATAAATGTCTTAATGCAACTGAGAGGCGTCTTGTCGCTTAGAGGGTAACAAGATTCATTACTGTCAAATTAGGCTGCGGTACTGAGATATTCAGACTCAAGATGCTCCTCAGCGTGATATCGACATGATTAATCACCCGCTGCATGTGTCTGCTATTAGTTGGTTATGAAACTTTTATGAAGACATTCACCATCTAGTCCAGAGTCAGGAAATTGGTGCCTTAAGAGGAATATAAAACAGTTAAATAATTTATTACAAGCACAACCTATGGTTTGGGAAATTTGTTTCGAGTTACTTTATGTGTTAACGTGCAGTAATTACAGATGCATAACAAAGTCGTTCCTCACAGACACATAAGCAGCGGCCTCTGAGGCGTTGAGTTGCAGCTCCAAGGCATCATGCCTCCCGTACAGGGCGGTAACTCTCTTCGACCAGATAGAGGGGATGTAGTCCCTCTCATGGAGCTGCCAGTAAAATGAAAAGACTCGGTGGAGGTCCAGAGCCAGACAGCTGCAGTTATACACCACCACCCCCAGTTCTTTCCTCTGTGGGGTGTCAGGAAGAAGCACACAGAAAAAGGTGATGCGGCAGAAAAGTTGCAGTCTGCGTGTATGTGTGTTCATTGGATGGACATGTGCTTTCACAATGTGACAAAGGAATTAGAGTTAGATAAAAGGCAAAGTGACGCTGATTTTAGAGTGATGATAGTAACACTCTGGGATAGGATTTGATAATCTAATAGTAGTAATTGATTCTATTATAATATTACAATAGGATCAGGGTTTTTTAGCTCTGGAGTTGGCTCTGTGAGGCTAGACACAGTGGTGCTGAATGCCAACATAAGCACACCAACATCCTCACAATGATGATGCTAACATGCTGACGTTTTTTCAGGTATAATATTTATCATATATGGTGAACATAGTAAATATTATACATTCTAGCTGGGCATATTAGCATGTTGTCATTTGCTAACTGGCACTAACAGCAGAGGCTGATGGGAATGATATTAGTTCTGCAGGCATTTGGTCATAAAACCAAAGTATTGGACACAATGACCCCATGGTGGTGCTAGATGAAAAGATGAAGTGAAGTTAATTAAGACATTATATGTGTACCGAATTGAATGAGAATCCATCTAATGGTTGTCAAGACATTTTACTCAAAACCAACCACACACAGCAAACAAAAGTTCTAAATATATAATCTTGCCTGGTCCTAATTATTGTTTTGTGTTTATTCTATTTTGGTGAGTGACCCAGAAGGAAGCACACAGAGGTATCAGTCTATTTTACTACACTTTATAGTGAGCCTTTTGTCTCTCTTCTTACCTTCCCTTCTTTCATTTGTGTGCGTGTGTGTGTGTGTGTGTGTGTGTGTGTGTGTGTGTGTGTGTGTGTGTGTGTGTGTGTCATCATTCATATATGTCTCTTCCTTCCCTCTGGCTCCTTAGTTAATTACACCGAACAGTAGTTCTACCTCAAGCCAGTGCTGAAGTATGAAAAGTGCCAGGTAATCGCTTTAAGTAGTAGAATGCTAATGTTCCCTAGTTCCTCCTCTATTGTATTATAGTGAATTACATACTAAATGCAAAGTGAAATGCTACTTGTCTTTCTAGCCCACCTCAGACATCAAACTTCAATCATCCCTGACGCCCATTAAGAGTGGCTGGAGTAATTGCATAAAAAGGTACAGTTCATAGAGTGGAACTAATCCTGACTATGTTTTAAGTCCCCAAGGAGTGCAAATGTTATCATTTAATTAAGTTTGTCCAGCTTGTATTTCTGAGAGACCAAAATTAGCTGTAGCTATTTTGAGGCCAGAAAAGAACTGCAGATATAGCCACACCGATCTGACTTTACTCTGCACACTCATGTTGTCCATGTCTGTTGTTACCTTGGACAGTGACCTCCAGTCCATATCAGCGCTCCCGATGTAAATGTGCCTCCGATCCACTATCCAGAATGAGGAATGCAGTCCTCCTCTGGTAAAGGCTGTCATATTAACAAAATGAACTTCTGCATCTGGACAACACGAGACAGAGAGATAGACGGAGAGTGGTGGTAGTGTGAAAAGTGTGAAAGAATGAGGTGGAGAGAATTGTGGAAATGTTCCAGTTGGCCTTGGAGTGTCTGACGGACATGTGGGGAAAGCAGGCAGCCTGAGATGCAAAGGCTTTGAAAGAAAACCAGCCAGGTACATTAACACATTCATGATTTTGTTGACCTTCATTGTGAAATTTGGCAGACATGATGAAGGTTGTATGACCCTTGCTGTGAGGTGCTGAATGGGGCTCAGGTGTGTAAATGAGCCTACATCTGTCAACCAAAATACTTACTAAAAATGTTCTTCTTCTTTAAAAAAACTGGTTTGTGCACATAAAATGTTATCAGGTGAGTTGTTAGGAGCTATAAATCTTCATTCTGGAAGGTTTCTGTGGCATATCAAATTGCTTTTATAAAATGAGAATATGACAGCCACTCACTGTGGGCTTCCAAGGTCTTTAGTTCAGCAGAGTTAGTCAGACTGCTGGCAATCTTCAGTTTTACCCCACGCGATTTCAGGCTGAGCAGTCTCTGGAACAACAGCTGACCCTGAGGAGGAGAGTGATGTTCTCTTACTGTTGTTGAGCAGTGCTTCCGGATGTCCCTTAAAAGGGCGATAACTAGATCTCGGCTGGACTAACCTCATTGATAGCTACTGGAAAATAATTACATTACCCCTTACAACAACCTGGGAAATGCAGGTGGTTCATGTATTAATGTAGTGGGACATATCCAGATGGTCTGCCATGGCTTTGTACCTGTTTAGCAGTGCTTGGCGTTGGTTCAAGGTCCCAGGGGTTTAAGGCCCAGACAGGTGACACCACCTCAACTGAGTGCTTTGCCTTGTCCAACAATGTATGAAAGCCAACAGAGAGAGGGAGGTGGGGTCTGCCATCCATGGGGAGAATGAGGTCATCTGGAATATTCTCCACAAGCACGATGCTGAAATTAACACACTTCTTGAGTTTCTGGAGTGGGACTCAACAATTTTACACATCAAAGTCTGTTTACACGGCTTTAGGAGTATTACTGCATGTGTTCAAAAAGTTGTATAAAGCCGTTTGTGGCTCCAGAGGGTACTGCATGATATTTTATATATTGCCTCAAATGTGATGTCACTTGAGTCAGATTCGGGCTGAAGACTACAAGTTTGAAAATAAAAGAAATCTGGGGGTGTGGAGTTAGACAGGGTGACCAGACCTCTGTAGCCCACTCCTCATCTCATCTGGAGGCTACAAAAGCTACTACTAGCATAACACATGAGAATCTCTGACTAAATTGTTGACATTCAAGTTGCATTTTGGGTAATGTAGGTTTTGACAAAGGAAGAAAAATGTGTGGAATGAAAAAGATAATATCTCTGCAGACTTTTTAATTGTGTAAAAATATGGCATTATATTCCTTAGGTAACAACCAGTTGGTACATTAAATCCCAAGAAGTTACCAAGGAACCAGTGAGGAAAGAATGAGAAACAACCTGCTAATTTATGAATGGAAGTTGTTCCTGATTAACTCTGAATTGAGTATTATGTAGTAGATAATGAGTTAGTGGAAAAGAGGATTAGAGATACTTTAATAATGAATCAGTGTTATAGTTCATAGATGTTTAGCACTTTACATGAATGCCAACCTTTTTTTTTCATGTCACTTGCAGAGCATCTTACCTGCAGTCTCTGCTACAGTTTTCCTCTGTAATACCATCCTCATCGTCCCCCCAAATGTCCACTGATGAGAAGATTAGCGCCACCAGTACAGCAAAGCAGCAGAGAAGGGCAAAGATGGCAATGCACTTCTGCTGGGTCTAGAAGATGAGTTCGACACACAGACAAAAGCATGATTTGCAGCACTGCAGAACCCTTCTCCTATTGTGACATCAGGGTAACAACTCACAGTGAAGAGATTGTCATGACAGGAAATTATCAGCCATTAAATGTTAATGTTGTCATTCAATATAATTGATTACAGGTTTGGATTCACGATTGATACGACAACAACTATCTGTCTTCTCCCGACTGCAGACACTCTTGATTTGACAACTTGGCAGCAGAGAAATTCAAAGCTCTGGAGCAAAACCCCCTTAGCTTCACAAATCCTACTTTATGCCACGGGGAAGAGGACAAGCGAAGTGTAACGCTCTCCAGCTGAAGGCAAATTGATACACACTAAAGCCCAACTATAAGGAATACTGGAGACTCTGGTTTATGCTTTTCTGTATGCTGTCTGCTTTGTTGTTGAAGCGAATCCCCAGCTGAAGGGGATTTTATGACCTCTGGGCCATGGGTACGCTCAATGTCGCATTTATGACAAGCAATATTAAAGTCTATATAAGTGTGCATGTTTGTGTGTGGCATTATATGGAATATACTGGTTTATAATAAGGGTTGAGTGACAGTGGGGTCAGTGGTTATGAAGCAGCAGCCCTTTTGCCCTGATCCAGCCCCGAGGAGTCTTGATTTCCACTGTTTTAAAAGTGCAGTTAGGCACTTCTGTTTTGCTGACAACCACAGATTTTCACCATCTCATTCCCTGCCTTGTTTGGCTGCATCGGTTTTGTCATCACATCACATTATATATTCTCTTTTCTTGTGTTGAATCAATCAAATAAATTGTATACCACTGATTAGTTTGGCAGCATAAGCAGTAGTCTCTAAAAGATGACTTCCAGCTACAACTTGATATTTTTAAATAATCGTAACTACAAAACAAAAGAAAAAAACACAGCATCACGTCAGAGAGAAGATGGGGGTCAGAGGGCGTTTGTCAACTTGATTTCCCACTCTTCCCCACACTGTCTGTCTCAGGCAATGAGTCTGAAAGACTAGTTCCGGCCGGATACACCTCACACCCCATCTGCTGTCCACTGAGACTACTGAGCTCTTCATCACATTTAGCAGAGTCAAGGACCACGCTTGACTTGTGGATGTGTGCGTGGCTGCTAGGAAATAAAAACTCAAGATACAGAACGAAAATGACAGAGTGAAACAGGTCAGTCAACTTACAGTTGATGCAGTGAGATACAATATCCCCTTCTTTGGAAACACACAGCACACATAGAAGGCTTCCAGAGCTGTTTTCAGCACAGTCAAAATAATATAGCTAGCACTGCGTTTAGAGCATGACACGATTAATCAGTTATTCAATTATTTGGATGATAGAAAGTTATTTGGCAAGAAAATGGATAATTTTCATTCAGCAAGCGAAAATGCCAAATATTAGCTGCTTCCAGCATCTTAAATGTAGCGATTTCCTTCTTTTCTCTGTTTTATAGCATTGTACATTTAACTAATTTGGGTTTTGTGCTATTGTTTGGACAAAATAAGCAATTATAAGACCTCCCCTTACGCACTGGGAAATTGGGATGTTCATTTTTTGCTCTATTTTCTGACATTTCACAGACTGAATCATTCATTGAAAATGTATTGGCAAACATTTTGACAATCAATATAATCATCTATAATATTTATAAAGCAAAATGGCAAATATTAGCTGGTTCCAGCTTTTAGGCAAGGCAAGGTAAGGCAAGTTTATTTGTATAGCACATTTCAACAACAAGGCAATTCAAAGTGCTTCACATAAAACTATTAAAAGCATCAAAACATAATGCAAAAGAAAAGAAGATTTAAAAACAGAGCTAGCTGCTCTAGCTACTCTTTTCTTCTTTTCTCTGTTTTATATCATTGTAAATTGAATTTCTATGAGGAATTTAATGATGGCCTCTTGGGCACTGGGAGATTGTGACATACGATTTTTTGACATTTTACAGACTGCTAAATTGAACATATAAAAAAAAACAATTTCTAAATGAATTGATAATGAAACTGTTAGGTCACTGCTCTAACTGTGTTTATTTTACATGTATGTGTTTTACTGGGTATTTGAAAAACACATGGAATGAATTTTGGGCTTCATCCAAATCAATGAATGAATGAATAATGTTATGGGAGCCAGCAAGAAAAGCTGAAGGAAAACATGCACTAAAATCCCACCAACAGACAAAGTAAGAGTAATATCATGTTACATGTTATATGTTAAATAAATGCAGAGTGTAGTTGAGAGCGGTAAACATCACCTTTAAGGGCTCCTGTGTGGTCGGTCCCGCCATGAGAGCAGCACTCCTTCAAACTTCTCTGACAGGTGGGAACACTGCAACTCAGTCACACATCTTTGTCTGTCTGTCTGTCTGTCTTCATCACCCACCCCTCAGCCTGTCCTGCGCTGATGTCTTCACTCTTTGCCACCGTCTTCATCCTTCTGGTTCCTCACGGTCCTGGAAGGTATGTGTGTGCACCTCGAATCCTGGTCCGTCCCATGTCCTGACATGCTTCTTCCAGCCTCTGGCTGCGTGTGTGTGTGTGTGTGTGTGTGTGTGTGTGTGTGTGTATGTGTGTGTGTGTGTGTGTGTGTGAGCTGCCGACGCGTGCTGCTCACTCTCTGGCTCTCGGTGGAGGTGGTGAGAGAGATGGAGAACGACCCAACCCCTCTCGTTCAAACAGCCAATACAGAGCGGTAGCTCTGAGCCCCAGCAACCCTCCTCCTCCTCCTCCTCCTCTTCCTCCTCCTCCTCCTCCTCCTCCTCCTCCTCCTCCTCCTCATCCTCCTCCTCCTCCTCCTCCTCTTTATCTTCCTCTTTTATCTGCCTTGTGAACAAAACTCATCTGACAGAATGCAATTGGTCTTGGCTTAGAGGAGAGGGATGCTGAAACATGCCATTGGTGATCCACATATGTGTGACAGCTGCTGAAAAACTCTCAAATTGTTCTGAACTCATTAGGTGGGACACACAGACACACACTCACACACAGACACACACTCACACACAGACACACAGACACACACTCACACACAGACACACAGACACACACTCACACACAGACACACACTCACACACAGACACACAGACACACACACACACACACACACACACACACACACACACGCACACACACACACACAGACACACTTCTGCCCAATGCAGACAAAAGTCCTATAACTCCTATTAATAACGTTGACTGGTGACATAACCATAAGTCAGCAGTATTGTCTGCTTTAATCCCCACTGTGTTTAAATCGGTGTAATAAATGTGCTTTTCATTAATGCACCAGATTCCAGAGCACTCATTCATGTTTCACCTCCACTGCATATAGCTTAAATCTAAAGCTTTGCCTCTTCCTATTGCACAGAAGTACATTACAGGGCCTCTGTGGGGGGAAATGAAATATTAAACTTTCTTCCCCCATTTTATTCGCCCTTTTCTCACAGAGGATTACAGCATCGCCTAATAGCAGAAAACAACATATGCTGCTGACTGCAGGCAAGGTGCTGTTGTGTTTATGAGTCCCACACTGTCCAGGGAGTAAAGGAAGGACCTAATGAGGGACGAGAGAGAAATGAGGAAATGTTTGAAGGTGGAAGAGTTTTTGAAAAGTTTTTTACTCAGACTACTGGATGGATTGCTATGATATTTGGTATATTTATGTTTCCATCAGGAAGAGTTGTCATAATAAGTGCAATAATCAGGTGCAAATTTGAATTTGTTGCCTGTAAAACTGACATTTCCATCAGCCTCAGATGTTTTTTGTCTACGGTGCTAATTGGCTAATATTAGCGTGCTATAATGCAAAACTAAGATGGTGAATGTATCAAACAATATACCTGCTAAACATCAGCTTGTTAGCATTGCTGGTGTGAACATGTTAGCATGCTAGCATGTTCAGCTAAGGCGGTGAACAGGGCAAACATTATAAAGAGCCAAAGTGTGATTGAAAACTATATACCCATTCATGACAACTGTACGGGGGTCAATTCTTAAATAACTCACTAGTTTAAATTATATCAATTATTGAAGGATGTATGGAGAATGGCAATGCAGGGGCCTTGGGAAATGGCTGGAGATGGGACTGAGGGGCAGACCGAGTAAAATAAAAATGACTTGAGACACTGTGCTTGTAAAACTACTCTGATACAACCGCACTTAATACCACAACGGAAAGGGGACGTTGACCTCTCGTCAGTTGAGCCTATAAAGCCGCCCAGCCAATCACCTCGCTGATGCTCTTAGTCATGTAGGTCATAAAGAGGCAGCAGTATGATATTGAGACTGTTTCATAATCAGTTAAAAGTTCCTCACAGCAACTTAAATTGATAGCACAGTTAAACGGTTAATAAGGCTATTCACATTCCTACTGCAAAGAACTCTGTTTGTATCCGGGAAACACAATGTTGAATGTTAAAAAGTCAGCAACAGCATCACGTTCCATATTTAATTTGTTACTGTCAGCAAGTGAGGAACATCTGACAGAAATAAAACATGTTTTCAAAGGCATTGTTAGAACTGTAATGATTTCATTAAGTACTCATACCGGTACTCTGTAGTGTCAAGTACTCAAATGTAAGTACTTGTACATGTTCTGTAAAAAGGTGCATCCCTACTATTTCATGTAATTATTCTAGTAATGCATATAGCTATGAAATGCAGCTCCTCTAAATAGTATATTACAAACTTATTACAGACCAGCGTTCTCCTTCTGTGAGCGAGCTACACTACATCTGGTTGTAAATTCCGTTGCAGAAGACGGGAAAACCTTGGACTGCAATGCTGTCTACCGCTCCCGTTGACGGTATTATCTGCCAGCTTCACCTAATTTTATTGCCCTATAAAATATCCGGTATCCGATATCCGGTTTGCTGTCTTCCATCTGCCTAATTGCATGTGAATGCAGCAGTATTTTTGTTATATTCAGTATATTCAAATTGCAAAGTATTTACACTGCTTGAAAAAACTTAATTCATCTCATTGGCCTACTCATGAACAATCTTTTTCTTTAACCATGAAACTGATGATTTGTCAGTGTAATTCCAAAACAAAATGTAAAGTATATGCTTTTTAATTATAAGGACTTTTGGAGCACTGTGTGAGATTCCAGAGAGATATCGGTAGTAACAAGGAACAAAGTCGTAGCAGTGAAACCTGCTGTGTTTGTCTGGGCCAGGTGCCCTCTGCACGTCACCCTGTCGGTGAGTGAAAAAGAGAGAGCAAGAGAAAGAGACAGAAATGTTTGGAACATTTCCCAGGAGAGGTGAATGTTCCCAAAGCTGCAACTATGGGGTCAAACCAACATTCAAACAGGAAGGGATTTTCACTGGTTCTCCGACCATCAGCTGAGACAGAACCACAAGGCAATTTCTAGCTGAGCAACATCATGAGTGAGATCCTCGTCTTAACAGCAGCGGTCACACCAAGAAACTGTTGACATAAACAATTTACCAACTGCACAGTCACCACCATGATGCAACATTGAATACTAATTTATGAAATGCCTACCAGACCAGTTTCTTTGCAGGAGATTCAGTTCAGAGTTATTCCTATTCCCTCCTGACTCTCTGTACAGGGCGTCATTATCTGATGATGTACAGAACAGTTCTCCAACACAAGAGACCAATTAAAAATAGACTTCATCTGAGCCACACTGCAAGGGACATTCAGATTAGCAAATGGGCCTGAACCAGGTAAAGGTTTTCATGCACACAGTGTCTGCTGGTGAAAGAACATTTTAGTAAGGGTTGATGCCGTTGATTCAACCTATCCAAACATAGCCCTGTGAGTTCCAATGAAGGACACCTCAATATAGGTGTTTCACCTTCACACCAAATGCCCAACAGCAGGTTTCTATGCATGCACATGTGGTTTTATATAGTCAGGGTGATATGTGCTGAGTGAAGGCTGACTGGGCGCAATGCAACGGGAGACAGCTGGGACGAATGCCAAAGGGTCTGTGGATACGGTGCAAATAGGGCTCCAGCAGTGAGAAATAGCCCAGTTAGGTTGTCTTGTTCAGAAAGCCCCATCCATGAGTGTTTGACCACAGCAGAGTGCTGGAGCTACTAGCTCAGCCTCTGCAACTGTAACTCACTCCTGGGTAAGTACAACTCACTTTAGGTTCAGAGGCAGCTACGTTTTGAGTGCAATAATCAGCGGAGTACACTCTCTAAAGCCGACATTTTTCATGAATGTATGGAAATGTCTACGTGAAGTAAATTTCGTAATCATAGGTTGTCCGCATAGGCCCTGTGCAGACCAAGCAGCAACCTCCGGTTCTTAAGAGTGAAGCCAATGCGGAAGTGTCTTAAACTTGCATTCTCTCTACTGACCAACAGGGGCGACTCCTCTGGCAAAAAGAAGTCAGATTGTAGTCTATAAGAAAATGACCCTAATTCTCACTTGATTTATTCCCTCAGTAAACATTGTAAACATGAGTTTATGGTCTGAATCGCTAGTTTCAAGTCTTCTTCAATACAGCATGATGTTCATTTAGTAAATTATGGTCCCATTTAGAGTCAGATAGACCATAAAGCGGAGTATGCTTAAGGGCAAGCTACCTTGTGATTGACAGGGCACTACCCAATCAAAGCCATATGAGGCGTCTCTAAGTGACTCCTCCGCTGTCCAAGTATGATCACTGTCGTTAATTGGTTGCAAAAAAGCCAAGATGGAGACGGCACTGACTGAATGCAAATAACATTGAAAATGATTTGTTACTCTAGTTTATATTCTCAAACGTTATAATTGTTTTGTTCTAATAAATTATGCTTATCATGTACAGTATTGACACAATAGAATGATCAAACATGAAAGTAATTATAATAAAAGTTTCAGCTTAGCCAATATTTGAGAAAGCAATGAAACACACATCTTAAACATTAAATCTACAAATCTCCCTCAGTGAAAGCTAAATTAATTTTTTTCTGTAGAAACTAAATTTGACAAATACTCTTAGCTATTAACAGTCAAGAAAAAATACAGCTTGACAAATAACATAATTATCTCTAGCAACACGAGTAAGGGGTTAAGAATTCCACATCACCAGAGATTCCCAATTTTTCTCTTTTAGTAACATGGTGAATATTACTGAGAAACATATACTTCAAACATAAAATACATTTCTCTTTAGACACTTGGTATTCACAAACCACTGTACAATGCTAGAATAGGCTTTCTGGAAGTATAACTGTTGCTATTACAAATCAAAGCTAGAAAAACAGAACTGAGAAGCTAACGTTCGCGTACCGAGGCATCTGAAGTCCAACTAACGATAATTAAGAAGAAACCAGCACTTCAAGAGGTCTTGAGGCTTCTGCAAGGATATTACTTCGTTCCTTCTGTTTCTCAACTTTTGTAAAGCCCAAACCACAGATTTTTTTCACGACTAAGCACTTGCTGGATAAAAGAAAAATGCACTCAGTGTGGGAAATGATGACAATCTTCCCTGTGTTTAATTCCCTTTCTTAGTTGAATTCATATATAAAAGTAAAAAAGCATTCTACAGTGTTGTGGTGCCTTGTGAAACAGAAAGTATCTACAGTTATTATAGACTCACCACCTGGACATGAAAGTTGTGCATGTGGTTTGCACTCACCCATCAACTCTCACAGGATCTGATATACTGTATGCATGACGTCTCACTTTTGTTGTAACCCAGTGCATTAAGGAATTACAGCAACAGGCCGCCTAGAGAGGCACTTGCCAACTAACTATAGAAAAACTGTATTGCAAAGCTTTCCAAAAAATTTGAAAACAAGCTTTTTTCAGGCTCAAAATGTGTTTGTTAAATAACCACAGCAACAATTCTAATTCAAGATGGTGCACAATCTTTTTGAGCAGAGATATGTGAGAACTATAATTTTTAGAATTGAGCTTATCTACTGTTCTATATTGACGAGCAACATGAATTGCTTTATGGATGACAACATGGTGCAAACTATCCGCACCAAAAACTAGTCAATGGTCAAGTCCTTTTCAAAGGCGCTTGTGAATCAAATATCCTGCTAACTAGCTGACTAGCTAACTAACTAACTAACTAACTAACATACATACTGAACTGAAAACTTAACCTCCTTGGTTAAGATAATAAAATGATGAAAACTACCAAAAAGAAAACTATTCATGTGAACTGTCACATATCATTCATCTTTTTTTCATACATTTATCATCAGCCTTGTTTGCATTCTTGGCTAATCCCTACTTTCCACCTCCTCCTCTATCGCACACACACACACACACACACACACACACACACACACACACACACACACACACACACGATTGCATTGTCCAAAAATCAGTGCATGTGAAGAACCTAGTGTGCCTGAGCCTGTGTGTAGTTGTGATTTTATCACAGACCATAGATCAGCTGTAAATACTGAATATAAATCTCTGCTTTAAGGACGTCAGAGTAAAATGCTTGTCAAAATTTCCCAGAGTCCAAGGTGATATATTCACAGTGTTTATTCTGCCTGAGTAATGGTCCAAAACCCAAAGACATTAAGTTTACTCTCTTTTAGCACAAAGAAGGGCAGCACATGTTTGGCATTGTTGCTAGGAAAATGGCTTAAAGGATGAATTGTTTATCAAAGTTGTTGCCAATTTATTTTCTATTGATCGACTAATCGATTAAATGGCTTATCATTTCAGTTTTGCCCCTCATGGAAATTATTTATCTGTAAGATAATTTACATATATATGCTCTAAAGAGCATGCTTTAAGTGATAGTGGAGACTAACAAATACAAAAAATGTAGAACAAATATAAAGATACCTTCTGTTAAGATTGTAGGATTCTTAGTGTGTGTCTTTTTGTGTGGGTGTGTAATAGGTGTGTGGTAATCAATTGTCATTGGAGGCATCAGAGCTCAATTGCACACTTCTCCAGTAGCAATTCCCCAGAGCCAAGGCTGATACACACGGGCGAGCAGAATGAATGGGTTTTCAGTGGACACAACTAATGCCTCTTGGGCTCACAAAATACCCTGTTGCACATTGGATAATGTGGCATGTGTGAATAAATTACTCTGTTTATATAGTTTCATGCACTTGAGATACTTCTACTAGAATTTTTTGTCACATGGCTCTTTTCAATTTCTTTGATCTTAACTTGCACCTCTTCCCCTTCAAAGACTTACAGTTAAATAATGTTTGAGAGGTAACAGACAGTTATCTCACCTGTTCCAGCTTGTCTTTGCGACGCAAGCAGATGGATGCGGAGTAGCCCTATTGTTTGGACAGCACTGTAGCTGCTGCTGTTCCTTTGGGACACACAGGACAGGAGCGCTGGGGTAGCCTCTTGCCCCCTCGACCTTGGATCATCTGACAGTTCCATTGATGACCTGTGTTTTGCTGTCTGCTGGGGTACAGACAGTCTGATGCACACACACACACACACACACACACACACACACACACAGCACACACAGCACACACAGCACACACACACACACACACACACACACACACACACACACACACACACACACACACAGCACACACACACACACAGCACACACACACACACACACACACTCACAGCCAAGCCCATATAGAAATGCTGTCACTCCCGTCTTCTTGCTTTTCTTTGCTATCTATCATTCAGTAGCTGAATCAGCCACTATTGGTCTCTGTGCCGTCTGAACTACAGTGCGTCTGTTTGAGCAGCAATGTGTCCACACACTCTCGCACACTTGTTAGGGAGGGTGTGCATGTGTCTTTTTGTGTGTGTATGCAGTTGGGCTTCTGTGGGCTTATAGACAGGTACAGCAGGAGCTGCTGCACTGGACAAGACAGGAAGAAAGCAGACAGTGAAGGAGAGTAATCTGATTGAGAAAAGTGTGAGGAAGTATCAGACATGAAGGCACACACACACACACACACACACACACACACACACACACACACACACATATACATATGAAATCTAATCTCTCCCATTTACACCTCACATACAGAATACTGATACTGGCAGAGACAGAGCGTCCAGAAGTGTAGCCTCACCTTAAGAAACCCTTTGCATAGGTCTCGAGAGACGCCATCTGCCTGCTATAAAAGTGGAACACACATAAACACACACAAACAAGGTGACTGAAGATTTTTCTAGCAAGCACAATTTACATTATGAGTAAAAAAAAGGTGCTGTTGCAAGAAAAATGTACTTGGCACTGATGCAATTCAGAACACAACCCCCCTGCGGCCACGTGGCAATACTTACAGAGCTACATGTAATCTTTAAATTCATAATTTCAGTCTATCGAGCATTTTAAGCATTTCAATCAGTCATACCTGTCAATTGTTTTGAAGCAATAGTTACTTATTTGCTTTTGAGAGCTTTTGAGGTGCTGGTAGGCAGCTTTTGTTACCATTGGTATTTACCAAGCGTATTTACCAAAACTATAAATATTTCAGCTTTACAACAGTAAAGGTCAAATGGACTGTAACTACTTAACTGTGTTTGTGAACTACTACTACATGACCGCAAAGTGGATTCAAATTGCTGATTAAGCCTTTTTTGCCTTATACTGTTGTTCTCCTCCCCAATGCCCATGGGTTATGAAGATGCATCAATGAGTAGGTGCAGAATATTTAAATACCTCCAGTATCCTGCATGCACACAGCGCAGCATCATACATCTTATTCATTCTGAGGCCGCATAGGTGCTAAATCATCAATGACAGTTCAAATTACACTGAATAGTCCATAGGGCACATGTTGTGCATCACCTGGCAAACATTCTGTATTTATTAAAATGTTTTATTTGTTTATATGAGCAAATAAACACATCATTGTTATTCCAAGGAGGTCCAGACTGACAGATCAGAACAAAAATGCTGCAGTGATATGAATATTTTATTGATATGCAATAAATGAAAACAGTGTGAGAGCGGCAATGAATAAACCTAAGTGGGAACAATTCATCCAAACTGTTCCCTCTTAGGATGAACACCTGCAGAAGCACTGATGTGCACCAGCAGCCGCGGTGAATGTTGTTCGCAAGGGAGAAAACCCTGACACAGCTTTGAGGATTAAGGAAGTAGAGCAGAATATCTGGAGACATAAAATTAGTAGTGCAATGGCTCTGGCAGCAGGGCCTTTAAAAACCTAATTTGTTGTACGTTCTTGCCTCTGCAAAGAATGAGGGAGAGGCCAGATAGGGAGGGGGGAGATTGAGCTTATTGTGGAGAAAGAATCTGGGAGGTTATAGCTTTGGATGATGGCTGCCAAAAGGAGATTCTAGGGGTGATGAAGGATGAAGTAGAAACTTAAATGGAGTGCTCAGGTTTTTAGAGCTAGACGAATCAAGTTTGACCTCATGCCTGAGACAATTTCATCTTACTTTATTTAACACCTTTTTCCTTTTAAATCTTAATAAAAAAATCAGTGGAGGAAATAGTGCTGGAATACTTTTAAAATATGTATACCACAATGCCAGTTACTAAAATGTGATTTTTACTCTGCAATATATTTCTTGTCCACTCGGGGGCAGCGACAAGCTGTAAACGCAACAGTTTAGCCGCTAAACTTTAGCGAATTTGTGAGAAACCAGTTGCGTGTTTAAACACCCAGCAGACACCAAGCACCTGAAGCTTTTAGCTTGCTGTAGTAGTAGCATAAAGTGGCAAACAATGGAAATTCTCAAGCAAGTACCTCGAAACTAAGCACAGTACTTAAATGTCCTTATTACTCCAGTGGAATAATGTAAAAAAAAAAAGAAAGAACAAAAGAAATATCTCATGATTATCATGCATTTTATTGGAAATGAGACAAACAATACACAGGTATTGCAAAGTCAACACATCATTACAAAGAAAAGAAAAGAAAAAAGTCATACAAAACATCCAAACTAAAATTCTCCAAATGCTCAAACAGAATTAAAGACAAAGTTCAGGTGCTGAGCACAAAATGCAATTATCAATCTTTATTCAAGTCGTTTTGGCTAAAATGTTCCAACAGTTTTGATCAGGTTACATTCATGTGTAAACATTGGTATGAGGCAAGACACTGGAAAACCTACAGTCATTACACTGTCCATCCTTCCATTGCATCGTTAACAAGGAAATGCAGCTGCAGGACTTGGAGGTAGCCCCCGTCTATGCTGGTTCAAACACAACATTTTGTTTTTGATCATAAAATAATTTGACCAACTGTTCATCTACAGGCAGCTGGCTTTCACCCTGCTTTGCTTTTAGTCGAGGACAACAACATGATAAAGGAGTGTCGTGGGAGCACGTCGTGTCCTGGTCCCTCAGAGATGAATATTAACATGTATCGGATTTGTAATGTGCAAAACAAAGTTCACCTCCACCTCTCCTGTTCTGTAGAACATCTCTCATCTTCAACTCTGTAATGATTGTTTGATCCAGGGCACTTGTGACAAAATACATTTGGAAGAGTAAAACCTTTTGGGGGCTACATTTGATTTGATAGTTTCTATTAACAAACACGGTCTATCTTTGATACACTGGTTTTAAATGACATCGCCACAGGAAAAAAGGCATGAATGGGAGTTTTTAATTTAACTATAATAAACATTTACACTGGTACATACTGTACATACCCAGTTCTTTTCCCAGCAAATAAGCAACATGGCCTTTTCTGGTGGAAAATCATTACTGAGGCAGGTTTGGGAACAGGCCAACAATATATTAATTTTTATAAATAATTCTATGGCAGGATAGAAGAACACTTGACATACACCTCTGCTGAATCCTTATTTGACAACTTTGCACCTTTCTAGTTTGGATTTCTGCATTGGCTTTAATCAGCTTAAGATTGGAACAGAGAGATTTCAAGGCTTGTAATAAAAACAAAAATGTGTCTGTGCAGAAATTTGGAAAGTTTATCGTAAACATGAAATCCTCTCATCTTTTACATCTGTTTTTTTTTCAAATGATTTTTAAGGATAACAGATAATAATGAGCTGCAACACAAAAACACAGTATATTATGTCATAGCTTCTTCATAATGCTGTTATGTTTTCATTTGTATATCTGACAAGAGCTGTTATTTGGTAATGTTGGACTTTAATAAAGTCCTATCACAAGTCAATTTGATAAGACAGGTATAGAGTCAGGCTCTTCCATAGAATAGGCATCATTCTCCTTCCTCACCCACACCTTCAGGATATGACCAACAGAAAGGATGCATACTGAATTATGTCCTCAGAGTATCATTTGTAGGATCTAGGGCTCTGTTGGGGCCCTGGGTCTCGCTCTGCCACCTCCGCATGGTCTAAAGGTCCAGAGGATTCAGTGGCCCGTCCTTCAGGCCTGGAGACTGTGCTGGAGGAAGCTTCAGCTCCAGGGTGCAACACCGACGCCCCCTGCTGACTCCCGGGGCCGATCTTCTGCTCAGTCAGAGGGCTGGTCAGGCCCAGATTGGACAGGGCATCCAGGGTGCCGTCTGGGTCCACCATCATGTCAATTACTGTCAGATTGGTGCAGAAGAAACATTTGAAATGAGTACTCTTGAGTTTAACACCGCCCCAGACACATCAAAATACACACATTTGTAATTTGATGTGTGATAGTTCACGAAAAACTAAAGAAAAGCATCACATCCATACCGAGCAGTTGTCTCTCCACTCTCCTCAGGTCTTGCAGAATGGTTGAAATCTCCTGGAAAGAGAACATAAATAAGACATTTAAATTGGGTGATGTGATTAAGTAAGGGAAAGTTCATACACCAAATAAATCAACTCCATTCATCTCTTCGTTGCTGGAATAAGTTTGGAGTGGGGCCATGTACACTCAGCAGTGCTTTACGAGCCCTTTGACTGTGGTGGACAGACATATCTCTTCAGGGGTTCACATGAGGCCAGGCTGGGTTAAAGCCAGGATTTATGACACTGTGCCCGAGAGAAGCAGAAGTTTTGTGGACACTTAACTTTTTGCACCCGCAACAGCTCGTAGGTCTTTTTTCTCCACCAAAACAACCATATTCGGTGTGCTCTGCTCTCCGAAAAGGGAATTAGCAAGGTAATCTAAATGGTATGTGCATGACTGAAGTGTCTTTGATTTACAGCTGTCTGTGGGATCAAATCAAACTGTCAGCACTTACTATGATTGCTCCTGTAAGTAATCAGATATTGTGTGGTTTGGATGATTACAGAGAAAGGGGAAGGAGTGGAATTAAAACCGAATGACATTAATCTCACCCTTTGAAAAGCTATTGCAGTATTGGCATAAATAAATTCTTCGGCAAAATAATTAATTACTCTAGCCATATAAAAGTGCCTTTCAGTGTCTGTCTTTTTGTAATAATTTATGCCAAACTAATGCCAAAAGGCAAACACTATGCTGATTAGACTTCCATGGAATGAATCTGTCTGATAAGCCCTCCCCACACATTCGTAAACAACACTAAAAGAGTTTACATCCATGCTAGCGGATCTGTGAGGCTGAGTTACACGCTGACACACTCACAATGACGATGCTAAAGTGCTAATATTTAGCAGGTACAATGTTGACCATGTTCACCATAGTGTGTTAGCATGCTAATTAGCTCATAAACACAAAGTAGCCTACAGCTGAGGCTGTCATTACTTTGTAAGTTGCAAAATAATTAAGGGAAATTTGGACGTTCTGTAATTACAATGCAACCCGAGGGGAGAATAAATGTCTGAACCAAATTTGATGGCAATCTATCTGAGATATTTAACAAATATTACTTTCTTGTATATTTCACAGGCCTTCAGCAGATGACAGACTGTGAGAAGTGGGTGTGCTCATCACCTTATTGGAGCTCTTGAGGAGTAAGGAGTCACGCTCAGCCTGCAGTTTGCTCTCAATCTCTTCCCATTTTTGTTCTTTATCCTTGAAGAGTATCCTGGACAAAAATAGATCAAAGTAAAAAATACATGCACATTTTTTAATACTTTTTGATAGAAGTGTTAGTTGACTGTTGGACTGATCTCATTCTGTAGATTGTGGGAATGAAAAAAAGGCCTTTGAGTTGTCAGCCCGCGTGTGATAATTAGTATGACATGTAGCTGGTTGTCAGGGTAAACCTTTATGATGTGCCACTCAAATTGTGTTGCCTGGCCTATTTCCGACATCAAACACACACACAGGAGTCTTAACTACAGCAGATCTTTCCTGCATTTGTCCATTTCTCAGTATAACGTGCATCACGTTTAGACCAGATTACAACAGCAGCACAGTCCTGTTTAGTGATGTAACCAGAAGATGTAACATGACGCTCACCTGATTTTGTAGGTTGTTTTGTCGACAGACTGACGTATCCTCGTTGAGAGCTGAGTAACAGACGCTAATAGTAAACTGTCCAACACCGCCTGATGAGAAAGAAAAAAAAACACGCCACTTTTTATTGAACACCGGCATACAAATGAATGCAGATGAGAAACTATGTGCCATTGCTTAATTCAGCCCAATTATAGCAATGACTATGTATTTATAATCATATTCTGTCTCATCAGCTCAGTGTCCAAACAGAAGCAGTTCGTCTGTTTGAGCTGAAGGGAGCTCTCTCTAGTGGCACACTGTGGTACAGACGGATATGTTAATCTGCTACTTCACAGTTGTTCAACAAACGTACAGTATGCTCCAACAGTAAACTGCTGTGGAGGTGGGAAATAAAGTTTGTATAATCAACAGTTTCAGACTTCTCGGTGTGCTTACACTAACACTGTGGGTTTCTTCTCACTCATACTTGAAATGAAGACTTAAATGAGAATCCCATGCGAGATTCAAACTCTGGAATAGCCCTCTGGTACACAGAGTGCCTCCATGTTTTGAGTATTGTTTAATATTAAAACAGGGACTAACATCATCTCTGTTCCATGTCTGTCGGCGGATGGAGCGGGAGCTCTGTCCACCAGAGCCCCGGGGTCGAAGCTCCACAGACCGCCCGTTGGTTCCCACAATGCTGCTGGGCTCTGCAGAGGGACCGCTCAGGTCCAAGCTGTCATCAAATACACGCTCCTCCATCTGAGTAGCAGAAAACAAATAAAACCTTGATATTTTGTCGTTGTCTAATCTAACAGATAGAAATATAAATTTAGTAAAGTGTTGACTACCGGAACTCCAGGGTCAGTGGCTGCAGGGCTGACTGAGTCGATCTCTCCGGCCACATCATGAATTTCTCTGGCAAGCATGGCTAGGTCTTTGGCTAGGTCTTGGCTAATCCTGATAAATATGAAATCACCATTTGATATATGTTAAATACATCTTTCTGAATGTTTTTCATATTTATTTTCATACACAAACTCATAACCATCAAAAATACTCCACGACCCAAAACAAAAGCAAATAATGGAAAAATAATAACAGCTATATACCTCTATGCAAGATAAGAGTGTTGTTTGAATACTGTCATCATGACTCATCAGTGTTCTCAAACTGCGTACTGAGTACCTCTCACCCACGTACCTGGCTATTTCCTCGCTGTGTGCTGTCCAGTCTCTCATATACTCGTCCTGTTCCCTGGAGTTCTGCCTCAGGGCAGATAGACCTGAAGGAGTCGGAGTTGCTGGGGCTGAACCTCCAAGCTGCGCTACCCGAGTGGAGGGGAACGGACGTGCGTTGTTCTGCTTGGATATGTGGCGGTTTGAGCCATACTCGTCCTCCGAGGTGGAGGCATACTCCACAGGCACGCGGCGCCACCGAGTATTAGCTAATGTAAGGAAAGAATGGAAGTTAAGGTTAGATGGTGCTTTAAATGTGCTGTAAACACAAAATCCAGGTTGATATGGCAAAAGGGTTAGAAAACTGTTTCCTTTTCTAACACATTTTGCAGACGGCATTATTAGCATTCATTTGGAGCCATCTTTCTGGCAACCTGACCAATTGAAGTCCAATATTCACTCTCCATATAGCGCTGTTTTGGTCTCCACTAACTCCTGAGATAAATATCTGGCTCTTTAACTTCTAAATGCTGCACGATGTTCACCAGCTAGTCACTAACTTTGTCTGTCTGGTGTTTGGTTCGGTGAGGTAGCCCAAAACAAAACCAAAAGCTGAAAGATGCTAAAAACTGAGGGTGATATTTTTCTGTGGATTCGTCACTACTCTTTTTACATTATACATGATTATCAGACACACTATTTAGAAAGGCATGAACTGGCACACTGAAAGAACAGAATGTATGAATGTAAATACTAATTCCATTTCCACTGGACCTGAAAGGAAATGGTTTACTGGGTAACTACTTACATGCAGGTGGGACATGTCCATAGGAGGAGTTGCCTTTATTCTTGTCGGGCAGCTTGGAGGCACTGTTAGCCCTGGCTCTGGGTCCAGACACTGAGGTCACGTTGGATCCTCTCAGTCCTTGTCGGATGGCATAATCACCTGCAGCGCTCCGGGCCCCTAGACCCCTACTCCTTGTCACAGTGGCCTCTGAGTCACTCTGGGCTGACGGGGAGCCCACCCTCGGCCTCCTTGGCTGCGCCAGAGCCTCTATCCTGGACATACCCCTTCTTGCCATGCCTGTCCTGGATGTGGAACTAGCGGTGGAGGCCTCCGAGGCTACCGACATCCGGTCGAGCTCAGCTGGTTCAGTGTCTGAGGAGTCCCCCAGCCGGGCTCGCCTCAGCAGGGACGCCCTGGTGGGCCTGGGCTTGGGAGCATTAATGGTTTTACTGGCTGCAGTAGAGGTTTGTGCCTGGGATATTTTCGCCCGACTAGACTTGGTGCTAGCCCCCACTTTTGTGCTCCCAGTCTGGGCTCTGGTGTTTGAGCTTCTAGACTCTTTTGTAGAAGTGTGCTGGGAGTCAGAGAGGAGTGAGTTGGAGTTGACGTCATCATCAGTGAGGTCCAGGGAAGTCCAGGGGCGACTGGTCTTTGGAGGACCAGATGCCCTGGTCTTGACCCTCCTGTCCTGGGTCTCTCTGCTCCAGGCGGGGCCTTTCCCCGATGAGCAAACTACCGTTCTCTCCTTCTGCTGTCCTGCAAGAGTCCGCCGTTTCTGGATGACTTTTCTCGCTCCGTCAGCCTGGCTTACTGTGCTGGTTGTGTCCACGTCTGACTCTGGTGACATGGAGCCTTCTATGGACTGACTTGGTGGATCACCTTGGTCTGACACGGTCGTCTCTAAAAAGGCTGCCACAGCTTCCGAGTCTTTCTGCACTGTTGCGCTGTCAATGCCAGTCTCCCTACTCTGAGTTCTGCCGCCCATGAGCCCATCGATACGAGGTATGAGCTCATTGGGCACGTTGGAGCTTGATTTCGCCACAGTAAAACTCTCCTGCCTCAAAAATGATTTCCCACTACTTTCCCTGGCCTTCTCCTCTTCCTTTTTCCTCCTCTGCACCTCCTCTATTCTTTTCTCCCCGCTGGTCAGTGGACGAGGGGGGAGCTTGGCCAACACACCTGACTTGCCTGATCTCCCGCCAGCACTGTCCTGCGACTTGGCTGGTGAGGAGCGACTGGGGCTACCACCGTGACTGCCCACACCTCCAGTGCCATGACTGGGCCGAGTCTTTCCTCTGGCCATCTTCTCCTCCTGGCTCTCCTTCTCCTGTAGCTCTGTGTCCTGTTTCTCCCCCATATCTGTAAGCAGGCCTGCACCTGGGGTCCTCCTTCCTAGGGCGAGCTCCTCAGCAGGGAGCTGGGGCAGGGTTCTCCTCTTACGCTCTGTGTACCCAGACGAGGCAAAGGAGGCTGAGTGGCTGGACTCACTTATTTCAGCTGAAAGGAGAGAAAAAAATTATTGTTAGTAAAGTGGATCCTCTGATAAATGGGTGTTACATATCAACGGTGGGTGGTATGCTGGTAGAGTTGATGCACTGTTCAGCGATTCTATTTCTACTAGATGAACAATGATTTGTCATTGTGTTCTTCATACTTTAATGAATTGTCAGGCAGTCTGTCATTTTTATAATGCTGAGTCGTACTATGTAACTTCAGCTTCAAATGAGCTGACCAACCAAAATGTTTGTGTCTTTATTGTTCAGATTTTACACAAGTACCTCTGTCTTCTGTGACCATGATGTGACTCTCTCCTCCTGATCCCTCAGGGTCTGTCCTAATGTGACTGGCAGCCAGAGTAGCCCACTGTGAGACCCAGCGAGGACCACCCACCATCAGCTGCTCAGATAGTACCTGCACAAAGATAGCATGAAAGATAGAAGAGAAAGAAATATAGTAAAATATAGTTTTTAGACACCTGTCAAGCTTGAATTTAAACACGTTCAGGTTTTGCACCTCTGTCTCCATGCGTCCAGGCTTGCCTCTGTCTCCCATACCAGACCTCTGGGTGGTGAGCCTCTCTCTTTGGTCAGCAACCCCCAACCTGGACACACACACGGCCTCCTGCTCACCCACACCAAACACCTGCAACATACACACATGCAAAAGTGAACAAGCATTCGCATACATGTATGAAAATTATCATTTTATGATATAATCAGAAGCCAACTTATTATAGAAAAGGGGCTTTGTTATAAGTTTCTTCTTCCCCACCTTGTCGATCATTTTCCTGGCCTCTTCCTCCTCATGATCCCCATTCTCCAGCTCAATGGTATAGGTCCCTCTGTCACTATAATCATCCCCATGGTGGTAGCACTCATCACGGCCACTCTGCTGATGTGGTGCCTCTCCGCGTCGCCTCTCCACGAACCCACTTGCCAATTTGGAAGTCGAAGTTTTGCGACGGCGAGCGGGACTGTCCTCCTCTGCGAAGAGCCCCTCTGGTACGTTAGCGCGACCCTCTCGGATCTTCATCCCTGCGCCGCCCCACAGCCCCCAGGAGCGCTCCATTGCTGCAGCCCTGCGCTGCTCTCCAAGTGCGTTCTCTGAGTCACTCTGAGTACCGTCCTCATGTTTACTGCCTGGCATGGGAGAGGTAGAGAAGAAGGTAATGGAGTCAGAATGTAGGCTAAAGAAAGAGACAAGGAGGGTTAAAGTGAGGCTTTGACTAATATAAAATAATATAGCTGACATAAACAAGCAGGAAATACACACATAACTTATGTTAAATACAGACAGCTGCACATACACACCTTTAAGACTCTTCAGTTGTACAGGCACATCACTTTTCACACTCTCCCCGTCATCCTCTGCAACCGTGTCTTTCAGAGCCAACGGCAGCTCGTTCTGGGCCAGCCAGTCGGCAACTTTCACCTCAGCAGCTACCATGGCTGTCTGAAGGGGACTCAGCTCCTCCCCGACAGCCCTTTTAGGACGTGGCCTGGTCTCCGGTCCAACCTTCGCCACTCGGTCTTTGACGCTCGCTTTACCCAACGCCCCGGGGTCAAACTCAATGGTGAAGGAGGCGTGGCCATGGATGGGCTCTGCAGCAGAAGAGGCACCAGCCTCTAGTTCTCGTGAGGGGGATTCACCGCTCACTTTGCCTGCTGGGGGAGTATCCTTGGTTGGGATCTCAAAGTAGCTTGGCTCCTGATTGGAAGCGGTTTGTGGGGCACCCTTTGGGACCTCTGCACTTTTCTTGATGTCTGTCAGAATTAAAGTAAGCATGTATTTAGCACCACAGTCTACATAGTATAAGAGTATAAGAGAAGTACCAATATATTCATCAAGACTGAACATATTTAAAGTTGTGATTGTAAAATAGAGATATTTTACAATCACAAGTTGTTTTTGACCTGTATCTGCTTTCTCTTGCTTCCGATCTGAGCTCTTGTCCTCTGGCCTCCCGGGTTGCTGTTTGTCAGGGTCTCCATCTCCCCACCAGGCAGGCTGACCATAGAGGGGCGTGATTCTGTGCAACGCTGCTACGTCTCCTGGCGAAAACAACCAATCCCTTAGTCTTACATGGGAATGGTACGGCTGCGTTGCCCACAACTAAAACAGCTTTTAGCATTTATGACAATATAAACACAATTTTTTGGGTGTTTATTGTTGTATTTATATAATCTTAGGGTCCGAAATTTGTGAAACTAGAATCACATTTTTCCAAAAAACAAAATGATCTCTAAAACATATTTTGCACCAGAACTCAGAGATCTTCAGTTTACAAAGACATAAGACTCAAATTGGAGAAGCAAGAACCAGCAAATGCTTTCACTTTTTGATTGATAAATTAGTCAAAATGAATCGACCAGCCTTTTCAGCACCGAAATACTTTTGAACATAACTAACCGTCAATACGTTATCCTCAGACTAAATTTGTGAAAGTGGCATCAGGAGACTGATGTCTGTGTCATTGATATGCTCATGTAGTGTTGCAACCTGTGTCCTGTGCATCCTCAGACCTTCTCACCTGCCGTCTTATCCTCCGCCCTGCTGGCCTCAGGGGGCTTGGCAGAGGCCCCATCACAAGCTGGGGCTGCTGCCTTGGAGAGTTTAACCTCAGATTTACTGGATTCCCCCCCTGGAGGTTTCTTCTGGTTCAGCTGCAGCTGGCTGCTGAACTTCTCATGCTGACGTATGGGAGGGGCAAGGACAGTTTAGAGCGATGGAGGCAAAACATAAAAAAAAATGCTGCTTTAGAAGGGCAGCCAGATAAAAAAAAACAAAAAACATTGTTGTCGAAAACATTTACAGCCCATAACTCAAGACTATACGTTTTCCTTTTTTTATCTTAAAATTGAGGAGACATTCTGAATATTACTGTGGGACTTTCATCTTCCCTGTAGGACTTTCATAGAACTCCTATCCTTTCTACAGCTTCCTGGGCAGTTTGCTGTGATACCACAGCTGATTCCTCTATCTTGTAAAGTTGTATTTTACCCAGTTAATCAGAACTCTTCTCTCTCTTTGACTAAAATCTACCTCTCTCAGGTTTTTTTTTTTTTTTTACACACTGAAGAAAAAATACAAGAGATTTCTGGCTGTGCTGTTTTAAGATTACTTATTGACTTTGTCCGTGAACACATGAACATGCAAAAGGTGCCGTCTAACCTTGAGGGCCTCCTCTGGAATATGCATCTCCCCTCGAACCACAGTGAACAGGTTGGTATGTGAGGCAGGTTAAGGTAGAAGACGGTGAGAAACACACACTGATAGCCTTATCTATTATGCAGCAGGCGGAGAGCAATGAGGATTCACAGCTATTTAGAAACAGATAAAGTTACAGTGTTGTCCATGTACACTGACCTTGTGTTGCCTGTCACTGGGTTTGACAGACACACAAGATCATATTCAAAGGATATCGTATCCAAACCTCAATTTGTCATCAATTTGCAGTGTGGCGTAGATTTGCTCCTGTATTCTGACATCATTTACAAATGTCTGCAAACAAAAAGAGACAGTAAGTAAGAACAAGAGGATTAAGATCTGGGCTGGCCACTGAATCTTATCAGTGTTCATGTAATGACTGAATTATGCCTGTAACACCAAGTACTGAAAAGAACCGATTACCAAAGGTTTGGGGCAGATCCTTGGTCAGAATCCTTGTCCCCTTCACTTATTTTTGAATCGTAGTTTTAGTATTTTTACACATATTTGGGGATTTTGGACAAGTTAAGCTCATTTGTCCTTTTTTGCGAGAGTTTTTCAGAAAAACACTCATCAAAATATAATTGATTGAAACTCAAATTGGCAGTAGTATTGAAAATTCTATTAAAAACTCTATCTATCTTTATAACAGATAGATGATAGTTTAGTAATGACCAGACAAACAACATCTTCTGTAGTTTATAGATGCTGAATCATGAAGTTTAGCAAATCCCTTTAAGATCCCCCCAGATGTGTTTTGTTTGGAACATACTTCATTGAAATGTACATTCCCAGTGGATGTGCACTGGAGGCTTGGAGTTTCAACATCACACTTATGAAAGCTGCAAATTGAATAATGATCGGCTCCAAGCTATTTTAGATGTTCATGCACGTGTTGAAGAGCAATCTCAGGTGAGCACAGAGAAACGTTTCCCCTTCAGCAGGTGAACGTGACAACCTGCTAGAGTCAGTGCACAATATACACATTGATGTCATATGTATAGATGCATGAAGACTCTGGTTATTGTACAGTACAGTTAAGACACAGAAACACTCACCCCATTTAAGCTGCCCAGGTCCTTCACTTTATGTTCGTCTGTATTCGGCTCATAGTTGATGACAGCGTGCTGCTTGTCCACACTGCGAGACTGAATCACACAGAATCCAGTCAATCACTGTAATCTAAACTAATCTCAGCACTTCTAATAATAATCCAGCCTAGATGAAGAAGTGACAGCTCAGAGGCTTGTACCTGCAGCATCAGCTCACAGTCGTCCCTCCCCACGAAGATCATCTCCCTGGGGAGACGATGACGCGTCCCCCCGCCGCTCACCAGGAACCAGGAAGTCAGACTCATCTCTGCCTCACGAGCTCACCGTTGACCACTAATGCATCCTCCTGAAAACAGGAACAGTGGTATCTCTCTATCCATCTACGAGTCTATTCATGAGTCATGCTTTTATCAATAAAAAGATAAATTACAGTGTCAAAAGGCGAGAATGAGGCACGCTGCTTTACAAAATTACAGAAAAAAAAAACATCTGTGTGTGTGTGTGTGTCATATGCACAGTAGCTATTTCAGGTATCACCCGAGGACACTGGCATGCCTGTCTTTCGTTGTAGTGCAGCAAACAACATGAGAGAAGAACTGTAAGTGTAAAAAGCGATTAACAGTTTACAGATTCTAGGCATCCTACTAAACTCCCAAATTAAAATACTCACAAAACAAATTGGAGGAGTTAGATAATGTACAAAGAGAAGGAGGAAGTGAGGATGACGTGGGGTAAATTATGAGAAAGACAGCTAATTTAATTGGATGCTGTGCAGAGCGTCAGAGACAACTCACACGCAGACCAGGAAGCGAGGGAAATGGACAGATAAAATAATGTTTTTCCTCGAAAACCCACGTCTCCACTCTCCCATGATGCTCTCATATGATTCCCATTCAGTTGTCAGACTTCTCATGCCCATGAACCAAGCACAACAGCTCTTTTCACTGAGACGAACAGCCGGTCCTCCCTCTGTCTGCAGGAGCATCATGAGCACACAGGCCTTGCTGACTCACGCTCGGGAAGAAGCCATTGGGTGAATTAGTGAGATTTAATTACGCACACTTTGGCATATCTGGGGCTCATTTTAGAGCATCAACTCGATCCCAATGGGACCTGACAGCCCCCCCAACCCCCCTCGCCTCCCGTCTCTCCCTATGGAGGGATGGACGATGCACCCTTTCACTGGCCTGGCTTCTAGTGACCCAGATTTCCCTTTTAGACGCTTGACCACACTCGGCTCCGTCCACTCTCTTAAGACATGAATCTCCTCTGTAAGTGACAACACGTCATGTGCGCTTGCAAGCGGCGGTAGCCGCTGGGTTATGGTCGGCCAATGACAGAGCCTGCACATTAGTTCAGCTAGGCCGAGTCTCAGTGCAGCGTTTATCTAGGAGAGGGACATCTCCTCAGAGGAACCCGATGGTACACAAGGACCACGCACATTATGGCATAAATAAATGCATGGCTAAAGTGTGTCTGTCGTGAATGCTTAATACCGACTTGCCATCTGAAGCGTAATCATCATTAATAACGCTCAGGATATCCCTCATCGTGTCCGCGCGCTCTTTAAGCCTAATAGAGGCTAATTTAAAGATATTTCGGATAACAGTTATCACGTGCAGTTGTAAATCAGGTTATGGAGGCTATTTGCTGTTGTGTAGCCAAGGCTCTCCCGTTATGGACGACGTATGGGGGGGGGGGGGATTTGTCGCACAAACACAGCGATGCTCATTTCCCCGTCGCCTCCATCCTCGGTGCAGAGAAAGCAACGAGGGGCAACCGGATCGGCCGGATATCAAATCACACAGAGGAACATAGATGAAACTCACCAGGTGCTCTACGGACAATCAGCATTCGATGTGAGGATTATGAACAACAGCGCTGCCGCTCCTGCAAACCCGCTGCCCAGCCCAGCTCCCTCAACATCACTGTGTCTTGGCCTCACGGTGGCGCTATGTGCTCATGGTGGAAGAGCACATGAGGTTATGTAATACTGGCAGCAAACCGCGAGAGACCCCCATTAGATTAGTAATAAGGGATTTTTGACAAGCAATATATTTATAATAACATTATTATCATCATTGATATTGTAACATATATATGTACTATTATATTACAAACGGTGTATATAAAGAGCTAATACACATGGCAAGGGGTATCTAGGGTATCCAACCTTTTAAAATGGAATTGGGTGGCAGTATTAGCAATATAGTATATATATATATATATATATATATATATATATATATATATATATATATATATACTGGTGTATATATATACATATATATCCCAACTCAATGCTCTGTATGTAATCATAGTTGTATGCTTACGGGTGGCATGGTTTGTATTGGAGTCAATCACCAGTAAAAAACACTAGATGGCGCCCAAGCATTGAACTGTGATGTGGAAGAGGGCTTTTTGGGCCTGATTAATTATGAGCCGTTCATGGCATAAACAAAAATAACTTAAACTCGCACTATATAAAAGAAAATAATATAATGAAATCAAACCAAACCACTAGTTACTCTGTCTGGTATACCAACACCAGTAATAGGTATTTTTTCTCACCAATATGAAACGTAGGTGTGTTTGTGTGAATTATCTCTCTTGACTTTTGTTTATGAGCCCTCGTCTGCATTAATGGGGCTCAAACTCGGTCTGTCTTTTTATTATATGTTCACAATATGAAACCAAACAGATATTAAAATAAATGCTTTTAGGCCTTTTTTGTGTTATTTTCGACATTTACTTAATTTATATGATTATAAGAAGACTCGTGCTTGAGGTTACCTTCATCTACTATGTGACATTCATTGTTTTAGCTGAATACCCCTCCACTGCACTGCAGTTATTAGCCTATTGTTTAAAGTGCAGCCACACTTCATTGATGCATTTATCATCAGTGGTGTCCCTGAAGGATGAACATATTTAGCTTTTTTATTTCTTGTTCTTTTATGGAAGATAAACATTATGCTCTGAATCTTCTAGCAAAAAATAATTAAAAAACACAATCAAAACAGCGGGAGAATTACAGCTATGCATAAAACATTTTTCAAATGATTTTGTCACAATTAGTTTACTCCTTTGGCTCCCATTTTCAAATGTCACATTATTTGCCTGGTTGCATGTGATTTTACAGCTTGTGCTCCTGTACAGTAAAGGCTATAAAAATCACAATAAAACTATAAAAATCTCAACAGTGATGCTAAATCATTTGAATAGGCTAGATACATTTCATATATAATACCTCAATGCTATAACAGAATATTACAGTGCAGTAACTTTCAGCAATGTGTTTTATAATGCCTCCATATGGCTTTGAGCATTCATCTTAGGCTTTTATTTTTTGTAATAATAAGTGCTTCGCCTCTTGGAGCCTTCTCTGTTAAGAAATGTGTCTGCTTATCTATCACACAACCTGTCAGATGACAACATTAAGATAAGCTGAGAAAACAAGCCTCCGTTTCACTTACTAGTTTTTTTAATATAGACTCATGTGCATTGTTCATAGATAGATATCTGAACATCAAATCAAATAATGATACAGGCTATAAATCAAAGGACATTGGATTCTAAATTTAGGCTCAAATCTATTTTTAGTTCCCTGTTTTTCCTCATTTTTATTTATTAGTAATACAATGATCCCACAATTGGATAATTTTATATTAATATACATTTTGATTTCACTCTATGTGTGTTAAAATTGGCACTGTGGATAAAAAACAAAGAAAGGTGATACACTTTATAGCCTATAACATGCATCCACAGACAGTTCAGAAAGTTGTTGTAGATCATCTTTAACAGCTTCTCCTCATTGGTCCCATATATAAAGCTTACATCTAATTTAACAACAACAACAACAGCAATGATCAAATACATTGTATCTCACTGAAAGGGCAAAACATTAATAATATAAGTTATAATTCTAATTAAATAAATACACTTTATCCCACCCTCATGTAAAAATACAATCTTGAGTCAACACTATCAATTTACATACTCACTTAATATTCATATCAGCCTGCAAATAAACTAATACATATGAATGGAGCAGTAAAGCCGGGTTTATTACTCCACATCCCTGCTACAAAGCGATGTTCGGTTCATGCGCTTTGCTCCTGCACTTCCTTGGAGAACTCAACTCAACTCCTCTCTCTCTCTCTCTCTCTCTCTCTCTCTCTCTCTCGTGCTCTGTCGCTCTCACTCTCTCTCTCGCTCTCTCTCTCTCTCTCTCTCTCGTGCTCTCTCGCTCTCACTCTCTTAGCCCAGCCCCCTTGATCCCCTCTGTCCATTGGTGTCTTCGGGGCCTCTCTTCTGCCCCCCCCCCCCTCTTCCCTTCATAGGTAGTCCATAATGAGTGTCCATTGGTTTTTATTACGGCTTGTCCCCCTCCCACTGGCCGCCTTCGCCCTGCCCATGTTTTCTATGTCTCAGTCCGTCCATCTCCTGACGTTCAAGTTCGCAGGAACGTCACGTCCGCACTTGAACTTGCAGCTCAGGGGGGTATCGCCGTACCCCCATCACTCTCTCTTTGCGAAAAAGTCATGAAGAGGTCCGCACAGCCCGTAGCGCGCGACGCATCACCCTCTGTATGATCTGCAGTTCTTTTTTTTTTTTTTTTTTGTTGCCCATTTGGATGTCAGAGGCATCAATGAAGATATTTCATTTGGACTCTACCTTGTAGGGACGGATTTCCCAATGTGAACTCAGCCGAAAAGCCACCACTAAACCAACATGTCTCGCCGCAAGCAAGGCAAACCCCAGCACTTGAGCAAACGGGAGTTTTCGCGTAAGTGGACATTAATCGCATTTTGACTTAATTTAAGCTGTTTGTCCCTCTGCGCGAGCTTTTCTTACGCACAGAGCAACTTCTTCGGGGAATTTGAATAGGTAGGAGACGGCTACGGACACACCGCTGTCCGGAGTGAAATGACCCAAAAACGCAAACATACCCAAGACTACAGGTTCTTTAACATTGAATACGGGATCCTCCGGTGGAAGTTTTCAAACAACGTGACAGAGAGCTTCAACTTGTGTAGGTTAACCGTGTTGTATAACGCAGCCCACAAGGTTTCTTTCGCCATTAAAGGGCATGCATGGGCTTTATGGCCAGGGACCTTTGCCTATATGAAGGCAGCCCGAGCCGACTTCTGCTCCCATTCCGCTCAGAAGTTTTCAGGTGAATCGTGTAAAGCTATTCCAACCACAAGAACGCACGCTCTTCGCTGTGTTGTTCGAATGTATTTCCAGATGTTTGAGCCGGTTTTGGACACAGGGAAGTGGTGTTTACATACCCACTTGTCTACAGCGCAGAAACCTCGTGTGCGCTGTGGACAGAATATAGTGTCTGTGTCACAAATTCCTCTCAGCTGCTGTCTTAACATCGGGCTTTTAATGCGCAGTGTGTTATTTCGCCTCATTATCGGACAGATGCCGTATAAATCCACGTGAATCTCCGTGCGCGATGCTGTTTTACGACTATGGGAGAAGGAAACCAGGGAAGTCGTTTTACGCGCGTTGGTGCTAAAATTGCAGGGCATTGATTGAGATTGAATGATGTGATTTTTTTTGCCCTGTCGAGACGCGTTTATGTTTGCTGGAGCATTATTTCCCACCGTCCGGGTGATAACAGCAGGAACTGTTTAATTAAACACTCGCATGATCATCAGTGAATGCGGAGACGTCTCCAAATATATTTAAGTTATAAGAGGAAATCAGGCGCCCCCCTTATTTCATTTTATCCTTAATTATTTTTGGGGTAGATGTGTCTCTGCACGCTGTTCCCATTTCGGTTGAAAACAATTATGCTTTCGCAACATGAATGCCTTCATTTGAGGGGTAATTGTCAAAAGGTTTGCCAGTGGGGGGCGCACTATGATTGTAGTCCTGTAGGCCATTAATGAACTTGAACTACTTTATCTCTGTGCTGCTTGACCAAGCCCATGTAGAGGATCGTTTTAGCACAAATAAGTGATTGTATGTGTTCTATACTGCTTGTGCTCCTCATGTGTGGTTTCTAAAGGAGGAAAAATAGAAACTGAAAGATTCAGAATATTAAAAGAAAATGCAGACAAAACAAGTGTTTTAGAGACAAACAGTTATCTGCATGTTTGCGTGGTACAATTTACAAATATATACACTTAAAAAAAAAAAAATCTTTCATTTAGCCTAAATCATTTTTATTTTGGGCTCTGACCCAGATCTTTGGAATTCAGTTACATTTTGTTTGGCATAATAATTATGTTTTTATATATTCATATTACTTATTTGGAAAACAAAATGCTACAAAATCCCACTTTATATTATCTTGTTTTGGGGCCAATCTTGAGCTGTCATCACGTAGCAAAGAAACATTTAATTACGTATTTATACAGGCAGAGGGAATTAAGCTTCATGCTTGATGCATTTATTCGTTTTGTTTTTTTTGATTCCATTTGAACATGAAAAAAATCCCCTGAAACGAAATTATTAAACCACTGTTACAACAAGGAGCTTTACACATCTAAAGCGGCAAACGAAGAGGCCTAATGATTTTCATGATTGTAAAACAGACCTACTCTCTGGCCTAAACTACTTTAAATTCTGCCGCAGTCAGATGTCTGAGAAAAGGATTATATTTTAGTTTTCAAAGTTATTCACATCACTCTCGCGTGGCATCAAAATGAGATTATTTGGTTTGAAGAAAATCTTTCCACCTAACCCAGCCTCACACACCTCGCCTATGTCCATGGCATAAGCTGGTTAAGATAAGCTCCAGTAAAATAGGGGCAAATTCCCTCATCTTTAATGCAGTTGAACATACAGGTAACAGGGCCTATCTTGCATAGTCCCTCACCACCTTCTCGTCTGACCCAACATGGAATTAAAGGTTGAACCGGCGGCAAGAATTCATCACATCTTATCTCAACATCCCAGTCGGGGCGCCCAATGTCGTTTACCGTGTGGCTAGATTACTTCTTTTAAAATGCTCTTTTTCTTTTCTCTCTCTCTCTCTCTCTCTCTCTCTCTCTCTCTCTCTCTCTCTCTCTCTCTTTTTTTTTTTGCCAGTACTTCAGGGACCTACTCCACATCCAACCCCTCAATGTCTAACCTTGGTTCATGAGATCCCAGCACTTTTAACGAAATGGGGTCCAATCATCTTGAACTCAAATTAGAATCTATTTTTTGATTCTCAGAGGTGTTAGGTTCATTAAAAAAGCGAGATTGGCAGCACAATAAAGAGGGTCAAGCAACTTAATCGTTTGGCTGCTGCCTGCAAGCTGAACATGTCAGTCCTTATCGAAGTAGTCTGTGTGCTCTTTCTGTCTTTCTTTCTTTCTGGAAATGTTTTTATACATATTTTACAACCTGACCTTATTCCTATAGATGTCTTGATATATTGTAGCAATGAAGGACCCTCTGATATGCTTTTCCGTTGCCTCTCCTGACACATTTGTTTACCAGCTCTACAGAATCACAACCTCTCTCTGAACTCACAATCCTCTTTCTTATCTGTTTGTGCAGCTGAGCCGCTGTCAGGTGTTTTACCAGAAGAAGACTCTCAGGACTCCCCCAGGCTGGGAGCGATTCGGGGTGAGCCCCTAAAAGGGGACCAGGACCTGTTGACCTGTGGCCAGTGCCACTCCCGCTTCCCTCTGGCTGACATCCTGCTGTTCATTGAACACAAACGAAAGCAGTGCCACGGGAGCCTCTGTATGGACAAACCTCTGGACAGGCCACCGTCCTCCCCGCTCGCCTCTCCCCTCTCCACGTCCTCCTCGCACTCGCGGACCCACCATCAGCACCCGCGGAGGGTGTTTCACCCCGTGGAAGTGGCCGTTCAGGTGTCGCCGCAGGATGAGGATTGTTTATCTGCACCCTTGCAAGGAATAATCCCCAAGCAGGAGAATATCACAGGTAAACACAGTGGGAGCTTAAAATGGCTGCTACACAAGAGCAAACAAATGAGCAGGAAAAACAAATGCGGGCAGTGAGTCTTTAAGGTCTAAAGGTGTGGAGCAGGTCACACTTCACAAGGTTCATAGAGAGTTTATTTCAGTTTTATTCAGGATGCTCTGTCAGATTCGTCTTTGTTTCTTGCTGTTAGTAGTGATTGCATCCATTCTGCATAACCAGAGTGTGACATTTCTGCCGCTGCATATAGGAGCTTTGAAAGACCCTCAGCTGCGCCATGAACCCACACGAAGACCAGCCGGAGCTAAAAATGATTGTGAGAAATGGAAACAGATAGTGAAAAAGACACACACAGACAAAGAAACAGACTATGAAAGACAGAGAGAGAGAGAGAGAGAGAGAGAGAGAGAGAGAGAGAGAGAGAGAGAGAGACAGAGACAAAGATGGATTCCTTTCGGTTTGTTGCTGCATCACAGATGTGCTCAGATCCTGTGGTCCCCACGTTCTCTCTCATGTGGTGGTGAGAGATGTATCTCTATCCCTCCCTGGCTTATTACACCGCCATATCTCTCCTTCCCTCAAATATGCGCCTGCGAAGCCTCACTCTGATGCTAAAATTAAAAAGAGATAGAAAAGAATGTAATTATGCTGAACTGTCAAGTAAGAAGCGTTTATTTGAGGAACCCTACAGCCACTAATTGTCTGTGTTTTTCTTGATTTGAGTAATTAAGGACTTCTTAAGGCGGCTGGTCGGTTTGTTGTTTGTCCACCGGGGCTAAATGAGGCTGGAGTGAAAACATGAGTCTCTGTGCAAACAAGCGTGGGTCCCTTATGACTGGTTTTACAGAGTGGGGTTTGATTCTGACCAGCCTATCTGAATGTTTATTCATTTCCTTTAACAGTTCCGATATCATGTGCCAGATTGGGATGATTGCCTGGGCAGATTTAATTTGAAGCCAATTCAGGCTAAATGCACGGAGAGCAGAGCTGAATAATGTGCACCGCTGTACTGACGTGTTCAGGGCTGCAGCTTTACAGACGGCATTGTAAAGGGACGACTGTTAACTAGTCGGCCCACTATCATACAGAATGACCACTGTTCAATTGTGTACAGTTTGTTAAACATCTGCCCCGTGTATGAGCACCCACACAGGGACATGCGCACACACATCCTCACACACTAAAACATCCAACATGCCTCTTGGCCTTGTCAGCTGTTCGGACATGCTTTTCTGTGCTCATTTAGATCATCATGCAGTGGAGTTCACATGATATCATAAGGTCACTAGCATTGTGAGTATAACTTTATTTATAGGCCTTATGTGTCTTGGCAGGGTGTAACTCTCTCTCTCTTCGCTTAATGTCGTGATGCGTAGATTGATTTGGTTGTGCGTTGACTAAGGGTGTGCCGTGTTGTGACACCTCAACTGATAGTCTTAAACCCCTGGTATAATTTTTTTTGTGTAAAACCAGAGAGAACAATTTGTGGTCAAGATTACAGATGAAGAAAAAGGACAAACCTGCAAAAGATTTTTTGGGGTAAAACAGAGCTGTGCAGGATAGACCACACATAAGTCACATATGCATAAAAGCCACCCTCCCTCCGCCTCTGTTTTCTGTGTCCAAGATTGATGGATACAGACTGGCAGTGCCAGCGCGCCACCCCGTGCCCCATATGCTAGCTGCCATGTTCCCTCACCCTGCTCAGTTAGATGCTGACACTGAGATGAGGCATCTCAATACATACTGTTCCTACACACTGTGTCTCTGCCAGACTGGCTTCATGTCCAGTTTATTCCAGGGGAGTGTATTATAAGTTACACCCTTAAATATTTACTGCATCTGCATTGCATACACTCAAATGAATATGACCCTTTCCCTCCCCACCCTCCTCCTGAAATGTAATTTGACGCAGATGGATTTCTGTATGGACAGCAGCATATACATGCAAGGGCTTGGGCAAGGTTTAGGAAAGAAGCTGCCGGACTAAAGGAGCTGACACCCAGGATGGTTGAACTTGTGGGTAGGAGGGGGTGAGGCAGGGGGGCGCGGTGGAGGGCAGTTGTCTGTAATACACCCAGAGCCAGAGATGAGGCTGTGCCTCTCGGTCTACTCGTCTTTGGGACAGCTGAGGCCGTCTGGGAGTCTCATGGCTGCAGCTGGGGCCGGGGTCTGCAGTCTGGAGCTCTGGGCCGTTAGAAGAGGGCAGAGCAGCCTGCGTGCCATCATTTGCATGATAAACAATTTAAGATATGCATAGGGACACCGTCGCTTGTCTCCAGATTATGGATGGCCCAGAAAAAGAGCAGATGACGGTTTCTCACACAAATTATGTGACTGCAGTGTAAAACTGGATTTATGTCACACGATACAACCACTATTAAGCAGGCATACTGGTGAAGTGGATGCATAGTTTTAATTTGCATTCACATTCATTATTCCACGGACTAAATTGTAAACAGGGCAATAAATGATTGTTTGGTCTCCCTGCATTGAGTAATCGGAGCAAGATGCTTTTCATTGTTATGATTTAGGATGCACTATCATGTCCTCTATACCATAATTAGTAATTTTACAAAATCGTTTCTCATCACTACATTTTATGAGTGTGGTTCCACATTCTTGTGCTCGTATTGCTACATAACTGTGGCCTGTATTTATCCATCCCAGCATTAGCACCTCTTGCATTCTCGCCAGTGTAGCCATGTGTGTTAATGAGGCCATTGTAGCCGCTCAAATCGACCACTATCTCACACTTCTGCCTCTTTCCAGCACACTGCCTCTATTGTAACCTGGACTCTGAATCAATACTGAGTTAATTATGGCAGCCACCTTTCCCCTTTTTTTCCTCTATGAGAAGGAAAACATTCAAAACAACTGAGCGGTATTTCTTGTACCACCTCTCTGTGGCTGTAGAGTGTCTTCATGCAGCAGCTTGCCTGTCCTGTTTGTCCCTATGTGTTGTGGAGACAAAGGTATTTAGCAGGCTCCCTATTGGCATGGTGCCACCTTTCTCCAAACCACCACAGCACCCCCCCCCACCCCCACCCTCCTCCACACACACTCCCTCATAAGCACACACATATACACACTGGGTATCTGTCAGGCAGAACTGGGGGGCTGGGCAGTGCATGGGGAGTGTGTGTGAGTGGTGGGGGGTGAGAGGCGTCTTGGTAGTGATATCTTTTTCTTGTGTGTATGTGTGTGCATACCGGTCGCTTTGCGAGTCCACATGTGGTGTGTGCCTTTGTTTCGGTGATCACTTTAATTGATACTGAAAAGGCACAGATGCATGCTATTGTAATTATTGGACACCAGCTAATATTATCAACATAAGCACTCCATTGTGTGTAAAAACTGACTCTAATTTGATCCTACAGTTGCTCGGGGCTCTGATGAAATCGGTCCTATTTTTGGCTGTGGGCTCCACAAAGTTTTAATGAAGGTGAACAGGAATGGTTTTTAGGATGAATTTTTCATAGAGGACATTTTTGTATTCTGAAGCCAAACTCTAAACACCCACAAATGTTGTCGGAGGAGATTCGGCAGCCTTTGTTGTTGGATTGAGTGTTAGTGGCTCTGGCTGCATTCAAGTGCTGAAGTCTAGTGGATGTTTACATCCCGAGTGTGGATGCGGTGTTAAACTAATGTATGTGCATATGTGTGCACGTGTGTGTGTATGAGTGTGGTTTTGACCACTTAAACTGTTTATAGCTTTCCGTATGTGTGTGTGAGAGAGAAAGAGTGTGTGTCGGGCTGTTTGTTAAAGCTTTACTACTCTGGGCGTGCAGGCTCAACATGAAAGGGTCTTTGACTTGGCAAGCCTCGCCTGAGGACACCCCTCTGTGGACCCTGCCAGGCCAGACTTGGCACAGAGCGCTGGGCCTGAGGGACGGGCTGGGCCTAAACGTGTGTGAGTGTGTGTGTGTGTGTGTGTGTATGTGTGTGTGTCAGAGAGAGAGAGAGAGAGAGAGAGAGAGAGGGAGAGAGAGAGAGAGAGAGAGAGAGAGAGAGAGAGAGAGAGGGAGGAGGTGTATCTGTGTGTTAAAGCAATGTTTTGTGGGTTTAGGAAGCAGGACTTATGTTGAGGTGGCTGCTATGTGTGTGACTGACAGCGGGAGTGTGTGCGTGTACTTAAGGGTAGGTATGTGTGTGTGTGTTTGTGTGTGCTGTCCTCAGGGCTCCTGGCTTGGGCTTCCTGTGTCTCTGTTTGTCTTCTAACAACCACGGAAGAAGAGCCTCAGGCCATTCAGGTGGAGGCTAGTTCAAGTATGCGCACATACACGGACACACACAACCATGCACACAAAAAGAACCGTATTTATTTGCATGCACCCTCCCACAAATGTACACAGACACACCTGTTTTATAAGCACAACAATGTCCTCAGACACACACACACACACACTCACACGCACACACACGTACAGTGTAACCCCCCTCCTGTGAACCTGTGTTTTGTCTGTAATAAATGTGTTGTGTCAGAGGCCCCATGATGTGTTGCGAGTTGATTAGATCTGTCAGAAACATATGATACTTATTTCAGCCCACTCCCCTCTGTTTTCTCTCTCTCTGTCTTTTTCTCTCTCTTCTTTCCTTTTCTCTGCCTCCCTATCTCTTTTTCTCCCTTCCTCCCTTCCTCTCTCATACTCTCTCTCCACGCATCGCTCCAGTAGTTTATCTTCAGGGACTGGAAAGTTTTGGCTACATTAGCGTGTCTACACCTCTTAAAGGCTTCCAAGATCCACTCATTCTCACTCTCGCAGATTTGGCTGCAGAGCAAGCCAGAAGACACACACACACACACACACACACACACACACACACACACACACACACACACACACACACACACATTTGCCGCCTCTTTCTATCCCCTTTACCTACTGTCAAATGAAGCTATACGACAGAAACAACCTTGTTTGTCCACGGCCACGTCATGCGGGATGAAAAAGTA
This sequence comes from Ophiodon elongatus, assembly GCA_016806645.1. Taxonomy (NCBI): domain Eukaryota; kingdom Metazoa; phylum Chordata; class Actinopteri; order Perciformes; family Hexagrammidae; genus Ophiodon; species Ophiodon elongatus. The sequence goes on from JACSYO010002144.1 coordinate 338,359, forward strand.
TCCTCAGAAATGAGCGTGTCCTGCCGCTGTCCTGTCAATAGCGTGGCAGGCAGTCACATCACAGGGTCAGGGGTCACCTGACAGCGTCAGGGCCTGTCATGCCAGCCGCCGGCTTCACCACCTGCAGGTTAATGACTTTATTTTTAGACAGAACAGAAACAGAGAAGAAAAAGTGTCTTTGATACAGCTGTGGCTCAGGAAGTGGTGGAGGAGAGCAAAACGGACAGAAGTGGTATTTTAGGAAGTAGGCAGGTTAGTTTGGGGTGAGAATGGGAACAGAGACTAACAAAGTCATTTTCATTTTTCTTTTCTTTTAAAAAAAAATCTCCCCTCTTTCCTTTATGTCCTCATTTAGGTCACCGTTTGATTCCGATCCACATTTAATTATTTATTGTCTTCTGTATCGCACTATCACCTCCTGTATTCATTATGTCAGCTCAACCTCGGCTGTTCCTATTGTGACTGTAGTGTTAAAAGCTGTGGTGCTGCAGGACCATTGCTTTGTCTTTCTCACACCCATGGTGATAATGCTGAGGCCATGGGAGAGCCACAGTGACGAGGGCGTCGTGTTAGCCTGAACCCACTGATCCTGGTCACTATCTCTCTATAATGTTTCTTCCTCTACTATCTGTCCTACTGCAGGTCCCAGCGCTGGGCTCGGCCTGTCACACTGGGCCTGTCTATGGGTGCGTGTTTGTGCGAGTCTGTTTGTACCTTTTGTATGTGGCTGGGTGGTCGTCTACAGCTGTATCTTGCCGGCCTTATCTCAACCAGAGAGATACAGGACAGAGAGAGGGCCCCTGCTCTGGCGTTACACTTGTGAAAACTCACAGCCCTCTGTGTGTGTGAAAGTCTCAGAGTGCTTTAGTGTGTCCATGAGCATGCAAACCATGTCTACCGCTGCACTTTTTCATAAATGTGTACTAATAGGTTGCTGTATTCCTCAGGGGGAGGGGGGGGGGGGTTGTGTTTAAAAGCTCATTGCCTCCTAATAGCTCAAGTTACATTTGATCTTAGATTCAAATCCCACGTCTTTTAAACGATGATCAGAAGATAGGGGCCTCATTCATTTTTAAGAGTGTTAATTTGGTTATTAGAATCACTTTAGGCTATATGGTGATGTTGATGTAACTGTAGTTTGTGCTTGGCACAAAGGCATGCAGGCACGAGTTGGCACCCCAATGAGATCGACACACACCGTCATTACTTATGCACAGATGCGTGCACACACATACTTACACCTCCATCCATCCCCCACACCAAACTGACCCCCAACCCTCACAGCGCACAGACACAGACACACACACACACACACACACACACACACGCACACACAGACACACACACACATACATATACACACATTCATAAATGCACACTCCCGTCCCAGGCACCCTTTACTTTTGCAGGCTGAATCTCACTGATAACATGCTGGCGCCCTCATTTAAATTTGAAGCGCTTCTTTAATCTTCAAAGGCCTGATTGCTTTATGAATATGCATGGACTGAGCTGACTCTCAGTTCATTACCTTGTTGTAAATTCTAATGACCATTAGGGCCCCGCGCGGTAATTGCCAATTGTTTTGCATTTTTGATTAGCCCATTACCGGAGCGCATTCTGAACATGTCTGCCCTGCCTGCCTGCCAGGCCACGGCAAGAAGCAGCAGGAGGGAGGGAGAGGAGAGGAGAGGAGGAGAGAAAGAAGGGAGAGCGTGTAAGGGAAGGTAGTGTGAGGGACAGTGGAACAGGGTTTAGACAGCGAAAATATGGATGCTTGGCTCAAAATGTTAGTTTTGTTTAGGGAGCAAAGCAGGTTGAGCTTGAGGGGTGATAAAAGACACAATGCTCAAAATGTAGAACTGGATGTTCCCTAAACAAGCTCCATCCAGCTTGTTTCTGCAGAGCTTGAGTGCAAGAGCGTGTACCTTGATGCGTGTACCTTGAGCATGGTGTGTTTGTTGACTGTGCGCGCCGACGTCCGCCTGACTGTGTACATGTCCAAGTTTGCGTGCAGTTGGGTGAGTTGGATGGAGTGGGTGGGGTGCTGGGAGCGGCGGGGAGGGTCTGGTAGTGCATCCCAATGCAGGCCGTGCCTGGGACTCATGAAAGATTGATGGCTCCTAGCAGAATGGCATAGCCCCGCTACAACTTGATAACATCTAATGGATAATTTAGCGCTCTAAAACCGGCAGGCTGGTCCCCTTCTCCAGCAGGCAGGAGAGGACAGCAGCTGCTGGGCTTTTGGGGCTGCTGTGTGTCGGAGTGATACACGAGGACAAGCAGGAAGAAGAGGAAGAAAGGAAGTGAAAGAGGGATAGAAAATGCGAGAGAGCATTTGTGCGACCATGACGTGAGTCTCTCTCCCATGCCTGGAGTGAGCTTGCGGTGTCACAGTTGTTAGCCAGGAAACTCTCTGGCCCCTTAACTGCATGCACCTTAACCTGTAAATGTTCCTGAAATAGTCAGCGTTGGGTGGGAAGAGGAACTGGAGTCTTTCAGCTGGACGTAGCTTAATTTCTGGAAATCTTCCAGCTTAGTTGAGTGGAAACACAGCAACAATTCAATTATATTTAATTTAAATAAATGATAAATATATAATGAATGCTTTGGTTTTAGCCACCACAGAAACAATGGTATTGCACTGAAGAGCTCCACATGGTGTCGAACGTAGTGCTCTGGTTCCTAAAATTTTACTTCGTCATTTAATTGCAAATACATAATGAGTAACACCAATATAATTAACTACCGCTTTCTCTATTATTATAATATTCTAAGAAGGTATTAAAAAAACTAGCAATGGACGACAAGATCTAAACTCTATCATTTAGTTCAGCCTTTGTGACATTTCACTATGCTCTTCTTCTAGTGGTGTCCTTATTTTCCTACTTGCTGCCACCCGTAATGAGCAGAAAATAATGCATGGAATACCACATCACTTGGGAAAACACCTGCCACAGAATATTTCCATACAGGAGACCTGTGCTTGAATGCTGAAAAAGACTACCTAGATAATTGAACCCATAAATGTTGCAGGATCCAAGTATGAACGGGGCTTCTCTCTTCCTTTTCGCTTTCGCTTTCTCTGTCTCTCCCTCTGTCTTGTGTACCATTCTTAATCTCCATAGTGTTTACACACTTCTCCTAGGCCTACTGTCTGTCTCTTATTCCCATACTATTAAGCTGTTGACAGTTTGGTTAATCGTCCCGCTGTTTGACTTCAGGGGAATCGGAGAGGGGTCAGCGGAGTCCGTCTCCGAGGTGTGGAGAGAAAGTGGCCCACGCGTGCATGCTGTTCTTCGCTCCGTTGCGTGCCTCCGTGTCATGAGTTTGTCTCGTTTTAACAGGAGGGGTGGGGGGGTAGGGGTGGGGGGGTGCATTGGCAGAGGAGACGAGAGGGTGGGGGGTGGGGGGGTCTGTCTTTGCTCTGGATTTGGAGGGGCCACAAACACAATGGGGAAATTGTCCAGCTCAGGATCAGTAAGAGCAAGTAGCTAGTCAGGGTTAGCAGGCATGCTGGCTGGTCTATGTCCAGCCTGTGTACGTTAACACTCACACACACACATTCAGATTGGGAGAGAGAGACGTAGCAGCAGAGCCCGCTATGGCCAAAGGAGTCTCAGGCAGACAGCATGATAGATGGCTTTGTTAAAGGGTCCCAGGGTGTCCCCTGAACTTGAAGCACTCTGTTTATCTTGAATAGGAGAAGCCCAGAGTGTTGGGGGGCAGTGAGGAGGAGGACAGGGAAAAGGGAATGATATAGCTTTCAGGGGAAGGGAGAGAAAGGGAGTGGAGGAGGCGGGAGAGGGAGAGTGAGGGCCTGTATCTGGGCAGTCCTGGCTGGGGGTTGGGGAGGTTAAGGGGGGGTCGTGAGCAGGCATGGCTGCTGGAGAGACAGAGGGGAGGGAAAGAGGGGGGATGGGGCAGCTCTCGTAGTAGCTGTCCATTAACAGATGAACTTGGCAATGGTCCAAGCCTCAAAGGTCTTGGGAGACAGGCACACACACACACACACACACACACACACACACACACACACACACACACACACATGCACATACAGACACACACATGGATGCACACTTCCCTGGTACCTGCTGACTGTAGATGGAATGCCACCATGGTTCTTTTTTGTCCAGAGGCGAAAGAGGACACGTCTCTGGTTCACCTATGTCAGAACCAGTTCAGACCGGTTAGCCAGCCAGGCCAAAGGAGGCAGACGGACAGGCCCTGTTGCCCGGCCCTCCTCTCTCTCTTTCCCTTCTTTCTTTCTCTCTCTCTCTTTCTCTAGCTCGCCTCCTCTCATCCTCCTCCTCGGTTTTCCAAGCTTTAGTGGAGGAAACAGAGAGAACCTCTAACCTGAGGGCACAGGACAATGCGGAGGAGAGAAAAAAGAAGCAAGGGAGCGTGGGAACAAAGTGAGAGACGAATGGATCTGCTCGTAAACAGGGTGGGAAGAGGAGGGGAAAGTGTTTGGTTGTTGTTGGTGCTTTCCTCTTGATGGGGCAACATGAGCTTAACACCGCCACTGCTATTGTGTACTGACAACATTACAGCAAACATGAGAGTGGTGAAAACTGGGAGAGAGAATTTGATATGAAAGATGTACATAATGGACCGTTGCGCCGTGTGGGCGAGACACCTTCTATTTGTGTCAACTTTACATGTATGAATATATACCCTTGGATCTATGTATCATATATGTACACATGTGGCAGTAATGGAAATCGTGTCTGTGAATGTGTTTGTGTCTTTGTACGCCATAAAATATGGACGCAGATCCTCTCCTAATTACAACTCGGATGTGTCCCTTGAGTTTTGAGAGCAGGCTGTTCACCATTCTACTTCAAATGCTTTCAGCTCACGCACAAACCTTGCCTCGAGATGGCAGATCAGAAAGCTCTGTCACATCATGAACATCTAAGGAATTCGAGTAACCGAGAGTTTATCTCTGCAGGATTGTAGAAATCCTTCATTTGAGTTCCCGTTTAGGCTTTAACTATCATTTGTCTTAAAATTCAATTGTTTCTGTGATTGATTTGAACATTTGCAGGTATGGACATGCACATGGTTAGAATATCAGGTAAAAGGGAGAAAATATGATCACGACTAAAGCAGAAGTGAACATAAACTGCTGAGGTGAGAAAAGTGTGAAACTTGTGTGAAAGGTTCTTGTACAGAGGTTTATGTAAGAAAAGGAGTGGATTAGGTGTCGGCTTTCCAGTTAGCCTTGCAGGTGTCTCTCTCTCTTTCTAGCTCTGTCTTTTTCTGTCCTCGCTCAGGGCCTTGGGGTCTATGATTAAGACAAATGGACACGTGACAAAAGCCAAAGAGAAGTTGATTCATGTTGTATCAAATATCGTCATATTTTTTTATTTCCTTTGATTCTTTGAGGTTTGGAAGACATTTATAAAAGTAAACGTGTAATAAATGTAAAAAATAGGGGTGGGCTTCACAAAAGGTGTCAAATGTCAAAATGATGCATTGAATGCTTGTTCAGATTTCTAGGCTTCTTTACTTATTCTTTGTTCACATATTTCCTGATCTAAATCAGGAAACTTTAAAGCAAAGTTATTTGTTTAACATTGATGCATTTAGCATCAATTTGTTAAAGTGAGAACAGACAAACACATCCGGATGACTTCACTTTCCTCAGAGCATAGAAACTATCAACAACACAGGACACACTGCATTTTGTTTTCGATTGTTCCACCTTCTGTCATTTCCGCTACTGGGCATAGTAACAGCATAGAACTAACACTGATACTTTTTGGGTAACTAGGGATAGCTGCCGATAGAAAACAAAAGCGCTACCCTCTTCCTGTTTTGTCTTTGTGCCGTAAATCTAGCCTTCATTTTCCCGGCAGATTGCGACTCGGTGGCACCCAATCTACATGCAGAGGGTGTCATTATTCTATAACCATTACATAGTTCAATCAACCTTTACTACATAATGATAATTTAAAGCAAAACAAAATATGTTGTCCATTGCCACTTTAATGTTTATATTCTTCAAACTGAGGCATTGCATCCTATCCTACCCGAGGTCATTCAAACAACACCCATCCTTATACCCGCAACCTATGGAAAAACTGCATGTCCAAACCTGCCAAAATAAAATAGATGATGATCAGCTGATGTCTGGTGCATCATGGTTAATGTCTTTGAGGGCCTCCTACCCACATGTGATGTTGAATCAAAGCACAGTTGTGATGCATCCTGTGTCATCTTGATTGAGTGACTTTTTATGTATAAATTCATCACATGCATGCTGCGGGGCAAAACATGGATAATGTATGTTTGCGTGTCTGTGTTTGCATGTGTTTATGTGTGTCGCCTTGTAAATGCATGCAATCCCATTTGCATGTATTTCACACATGCTCACATTAATTTGTTATTTATAAAGAAGGTTCTTCTTTTCATCTTCCCCTTTTTCTGTGCTCTTTTCTTCCAGCCCTCCAGCTCTTGCTCTATTTCTCTGAAACACGTTTTTCTTTTCCAAAACTTTTGCGTGGCTACTTTGGTGCCGAAGCCAACTAAATATCTCGCTTCTCTGTGTGTGTGTTTGTGTGTGTGTGCGTGTGATGATGGCTGTTTTTATAATGCCCCCCTGCAAATTTGCATATGTATATGTGCAGATTGTACGAGAAGAGCTCTCACACTTGGAGCAGTTGGATGGGGAGGGTGATGGGGGCCGTTGCAAGGGTTATGTGTATGTGTGTGTGTGCGTGTTAAAGGGGGGTTGTGTTGACGCTTTCACCCCCCCCAGACAAAGCCGGCCACTACTCCCAGATGGTAGTCTGCTCTCTTCGGCCATGTGTCTAGTGTGTGTGTATGTGTGTGTGTTTATGGACAGAGACAGATACAAAGAAGGAGAGAGTGAGACATTTGTGAGCAAGACTTTGTGGATGAGATGCAGAGGATGCTGATGGTGGGACGCAGAGTGTGTCATATGCACTTTGGCAAATATGTGTGAGAGTGTGAGACTTGATGGACTTACACAGCTCCATGTAGCATCCTTTGCACGATATGTGCGGTCTGCTCTGTTGTGTGGTCTGCTATGTTGTCTGTGCCTTGTTCAAAATGCCTAATGCAAGACAGATGGACAAAAGAGAGAGGTAGACATAAAAAGAGAAGCTTTGCATTGAGAGGAAAGGAGGAAAGGAAAGAAAAGAGGTAAGGATTGATGATTCTTTGTCTCAGTGACCTACTGTAGACATGTCCATAGACGTCATTCTAATGGGGTCAGCATTTAAGAGAAGGCGTCAGGATTATGTTTACATCAACTGTCTGCTGGACAGTGAGACAATGAATGAGTTGGCTGTTGTTTATTGTAGAGAACATGACATGAAATGGACTTGATTGATTTTCAAAAAGTCGTAGTCCAGATCAAGTTAGGAGATCAAGAAGGAAGAAGCACTAATGATCTGTTATGAAATGATAGATCATTTGTGCACAAGTGTCTGTCTGATGTCAGGTGCAAAGTCTTCAGCTTGGGAAAAAGCACACAGGTCCAGAAATCCCACCTCAGGGTTCTGTCTAAATGCTGCTGTCCCCCCTGGGGCCATATGTTAAACAGGCCTGCAGCCCTGTTTCGAAAGAGGCTATCTATCGCTTGGACAGACTCCAGGCTCTCTGACCTTGATGTTTGTTTTCCTTGTATCCCCAGACATAAACATGGCTCTCGCATCCAGACACACAGACAGACAGGAAGTTATCCTCTCTGATGTCTTTCTCTTGCATCTGGTTCCTCGGTGAACGCCGTGCAGACTTACTGGGTTTGAAAATGTGTGCGTGCATGAGTAGGGAGTGTGTGAATTTTTTCAGTGTGCATTTCTTCCCCCCCACACCGCCGGCCCTGGCCCTTCTCTCCCGTATACCTGTCAGACTGGTTCTCTCTCATTTTCATTAAAGAAAAGCCCTTCTCCTTTTTCTTGACCAGGTAGTGTTTTGTTATCAGACAAGAAACCAGACTCCCTTATGACAACCCTTTACCCCATAGTTCAAAGTGCCAAGATAATCATTCTCTATTTATACCTTTTATTGAGGCAAGCCCTTCTCTGCCAGTGAGCGGTCTGGCAGGGAATGCTTTCCATGCTGGACATGCCCTGTTCTCCCCAGGCTCTGGTACTGCTGTGGTCTGCCAAGTCGCAGGGCCAGATTGCCTGTAATAGGCCTGCCATTTCCCTCTCATCATCTGTCAGCACTCTGGATCCAACTGCAGGGTCCAAAGAGGACTACCACTCTCCAATTAAAAAGGTTAATTTGCCCTCACCCATCTCTCCCACCTCCCCCCCCCCCTCTACAGCTTTCCATGTCTTCATTAGTACTCATTTGTGCTTCTGTGTTGCTATTCCTTTGATTTTTCCTTTCTTTCTTCTGTTAGTTGCCTTTTGTAAACACTGTTTTACAAGGAACAGGTAAGGGTGTCCGGCCATTAGCATATTTTTTTCTGAGCCAGCTTGTTTATTAAATTGTTGAAACTGCTCTTTTTTATAGTCTCTTCCAAGCAATTTAAGTTAAAATCAGCTCAATTTCTTTGCACACTACTTTGAACTTCCAACACTTCAAACTGACCCACCTCAGTAGAGGAAGCAGGAGATTAAAGACATACTTGGACATTTTGGGAAATATACTTGTTTTCTTTCTTTTTTGAGAGTTAGATGGGATACTACTCAAAGTTTAAATATGAAGCTGCAGCCAGCAGCCAACTAGCATAGCTTAGCAGAACAACTTTAAGTGTGGGAAACAGCTAGCCTGGAGTCCTGTCATCACTGTAAGGTTGCCAGGCAACCAGCCGAGACTCGACTAACTCTTTCCCCAGTCTTCTTGCTAAGCTAAGCTAATTGGCTGCTGGCTGCAGCCAGTACAGATGTGAGAGTGGTATTAATAATTTTGTCTAACTTTTGGGAAGGAAGCGATTCTATCCCTCACAGCCTCTTTGAGTCAGTAGTGCTTCTAGTCTAACTAAAGGTGTAGCACTAATAACATGTAGCGCTCCCACCACCTCTCTAAATGTTTTCTCTTCAGCGTAGTCAACAAGTAGCATAAAACAAATCAGGCATCACACTAATTCTAAGAATTGTGTTAATTTGACAGTGAGAGAAAAACCTCCCTGTCTTGCTAGACTAGAAGAAAGGTGTTTGACAACTGCTCCCATTTATGTGGTAGCCATACTTCATTGTCATTATCCTCACACACTGGTGTCAGTCTCTTAAGCTTAAGCCAAACCTGAGAGGATGAGCAGTATGCAAGTGAGACCTGCTCCTGTGGGATAAAGAGTCACAGGCTTACTTTCCTTCCTGTGATTTGCCCCATTCAGACTGAGGCAGCAGATATCTAGTTCGGACAAACACCTCCCTGCCTCGATATCGCCGCTTGGTGCTGTGGCCTGTTCCTGGCTCCTCTCAGTTCTCTCTTCCTTCCTCACCCCTTTAGTTCTCATCACTCCTGCCATCTGATTATCTGAGAAGTCGAAGGAAAGGGGCCCCTGCAGCTCCTCCTCCTCGTCCTCTTCATGTTCCTCTTCTTCTTCTTCTTCTTTTTCAAAGTCAGTTTATCTGAATAAAATGCACGTGGACGTACGTGGACACACCGTTTTGTGAACTTAAAGCCCTGGAAGGAAGTTGCCCCTAACCGCTGCCTGTACCTCTGCTCTCTGTCAGTTACAACTGCTGTCAAAGCTCCATTACAGCGTCCGGCTAACACGGCCAGCAAAATGTAGCATTTTTTGTGCGTTAGCTTTGGGTTTCTGGTTCTTTAAGAGCAGAATATTGGGATAGATTTGCTTTCAAAGGATAATGCTGGCATTTCTACTTTTAGCTAATTTAGTTTGGGGCTTGTTTAATTATAGTTTATAATAGACTTTAGGTCACTTTATAGATATAGATTTTTGGCAAAAGTGATTTGACAAGCCTTCGTCCAGAGTTTGTCGGGTACAAAGCACATTTGAACATCATGCAGTAAGACAAAACAACATTTTCCACAAGACAAGGAGCAAAGGAGTAAGAAAGAGTGTTGCAAAATTTGATTTTTAATTAAGATACATATTTAAATAAAAATATATCAGGATTGGATTTTGATTTCATCACACACTGTATGCGTCAAAGTCTGAGAGTGTGGGCAACTGATACAAATTAGCACAAGATATAGCCTCAGTCATACAATTAGTTCACCTTAATAAATCAGTTGTAGCAGCTGCGTCGTCATCTGCTGTTAAGTATAGTGGCATACTAAATGAAATTGGGGGTCACTCTTGCTAGTTTTAGTGATTAACATAAGCTAATGACTTGGACGGATGAACAGGAGGTGGAGATAAAGAGGGGAGAGAAGGAGGGAAGAAGGGGGACGTTGTCTAGCTCCCTCACCCGCCATTAAAGGCCTGCCCCTGGACTTGGAGTGTGGGCCAGTTTCCCATGCACAAGCAAACCCTCTTTGGTTACACAAAATGTCTGCCTGTATGGCCACAGACAGAGATATTATTAGCGTTATTTTGCCTCAGTTATCTGAGAGCATGGTGCTTTTAGGCCCCCTTGTTTGAGTGGCTGACAGACACTTGAGTTTCTGCAGCAGATTAAATGAAATTTTAGCAGCTTTTTCTTGGGGCCAGGCCATAAAACCACACAAAGGAAGCAGCTGCCACTAATGTAATCTAGAATGGGGTGCTGCAGTGTAAAGCTGTCCACCACTCTTTTGTTTTTCCCTTCTTCTCCACTCCACAGCTTTTTACACCGTTCTTGACACCCTTCAACTGCACCCTTCCTCTTCAGATAATATCCCTGTTCTTTCACTGCTCTTAATTCCTCCTTTCATCAGCTACCCCTCTGTGTACTGCAAAGGTGATGAAACCGGACGAGAGCAATAAAGGCCATGTGCTTTATGAGCAAACATATCTTTTTATGTCTTTATATATCTATACGGCCGTAGCAAAGGTACACAAGATAGCCATTGGGTCATCTGTAAAGCACTCTCTTCCCAGGGTCTGTAGGCCTACAGCATATCAGCTGGACATGTATGGAATGGGCATATAGGATCTTTACAGTTTGACCTTGCGCAAGCCTACAAAGTTCATTTTTCGGAATGCAACACAAGCAGTCCGCCGGGGTCGATGCTCCCGCAACCTCTGCGTCAGCCAGAGGTTGTCAGCCCCTCTCAAAATGACAAGGTGGATCTTGAGAACCTGAATTTACGTTGGCCGGGAGTGGAGTTACATTCCTGTCAGGGCTGTCATTGTACAAGTGACACGAGAGAGAAAAATAGGGAAGAGAAAGAAAAAAAAAGAGAGAGAAAAACTGCAGAAGTGCAAAATAATATCCAATAATGAAAGCCATTTGTTAATTAATAATCATTTGGAGTTGACATTTGCATCAGTGCGGCAAAATGTTTGCATGTTGGAGACGTCTTACATTGAGACTCCACTGTTGCCTTCTGTAAATTAAGTTTTATAGTCTGTTAGAGAAGCAATGGCACAAACATCTGTTCCATAAATCTCAGGTGGTGCTGCAGAACGCAGCCAGAGAAACCAGCTTTACCCATCCCCTGATCAGCCATTAATCCAAATTTCCGCACTTCCACACAGACTTATTTATATACGGTTGGTTAGCTGGTAAGCTTTCCAGGAGTGAAGGCATTGCATTGGAAAGTGCTATTAAGTGCATGTGACAATAAACTACAGTACAGTTTAACACATTTCCCTAGCAAGAGTTCTGACCTCTTTGTGTGGCAACATGATATGCTCTAGTGAGTGTAAATGTGTGGGTACTTGCATCATGCCTGTGCATTGGCTGTGTGTAAGTATGTCTTGCCACTACCTGTTGTGGAATGTCTGAGTTCATGGAGCCTTTCTGTGCAGAAACAATGGCTTAAAGGTGGACTCAGTCTGCCATTCAGCCAGTCAGTCAGTCAGTCTTTATATATGTGTGTTCTGTCCTGCAGCTGTCTGTGAATAAATCCTTCTGTCACCAAAGGCACACAGGCTTTCTTCACGTATCCTGTTCATCAACTCTTTCCGAGGTCTAAAAGCTAATTTTAACGTTTCTCTAAGTCATATATGTCTAGAGGGAGAGACAAGGAATTCATGGTTTTTGCTGATGGCTCTTTGACTGTTGCTTTTGTACCTGTTACCGCCGTCCCCCTTCTCCGTCTTAAGTCTTTGTCTCTCTTCTGAACTCCGCCTGTCTCATCATTTTGTCTTGGTTACCTTTGCCAATTATAAACAGTCCTCATAAAAACAAGAGAATTTGTAGTGGTGCAGCACGTGTGCGTGCGTACAACACACATGCATATCGCACCTTTACACAGCAACACCACACATGTTTACTTAAACCTGATGACCCAATAGAAATAGTTATTGCCCCCCCCCCTTTTGCCACCCTCCTTTTCTGCTCCTCTGCTCCGCCCTCCCTCCTTCCCTCCCCAGGGTAGGTCGCTATAGCCCCCCTTATAAACATAGTGATCTATAGGAGCCCTAGACCCAGACAGATTTTTGGCATGGCTGTGCAGGTAGCATTCCAGCACGGTTTGAGATCTTAGGGCCTTAGCCTCGTTAAAAGCCTGATTTATGCTCTACAGCTGGGCACAAAGGAACCTACAGGTTGGCTACCTTAATTAATATCACGCTCGCTACTGCTTGGACCTATGCATGTTCCTGACACACCTCCAGGGAGAATAAGCGGTAGAGTCCACATGCTGTATTTTTAACAGGCCAGAGACGGTGTGGGCGTGCACAACATGTAACTGAGAAGACACACGTAGCCTTGTTAAACCTGATTTTAAATTATTCTTAGAGTATCACAAGGTTAAACGTATCATTGATATTAATGCAGAATCTGCCTTCTGTTGGAACGCAGAGGAATACGGCTAAGGGTGTTAACTTTCTGGGCCGCACTAGGTCCTATTGTCCACCATTTTACCCGCCTCTCTTAGTTGCTATGGCGGCTGATCAGAGCACATGTCTTCAATTAGTAAGCAGGAATCTGGTCCAGGGAGCCTCAGAGATGAAGAATTGTGTGGAGCGTGGCCTGCCGTTGCCAAGCACATGGCTCATCCATCTTACGAACTGTTATTGATGGTAAACGTTACATGTAGATATTAACTGGCTGAATTCATCCTGTTCTAACCCTTCAGTCTTTTCTCTGGCGTGTACAGTCCAGTCTTGTGTCATTTGGAAAATAATATTGTGCCCTGTAATGTACAATCCAACTTTGACCCATTTGATTTGGCAACCATTTCATTGGGGCCAAACTAACATGTCATACAGGTCCCGGCCCTGGTTGGTATCGCGCTTTTAGGGTAGTCCTAGCGGTTTTACTGTCAACTTCTAGCACTGAGTAGAAGAGCAATGAAGGAAACATTTGTAGGTCACTTTGGATATCTGACCACTTCCTTGCTCTGCCACGTCTATTCCTGCTTCTGTCAGAATGTCTTGAAGGGACTGAATTAGGGCTGAACAGGAGGCCATTTTGCAATTTTAATCAGGCTTTTGGAAAGCGTCTGGGTTAAGAAGTGGCCCAGCAATGTTTTCTCCTCGATGAATTAATAATGGAACGGGGAATGTAGGGTTGGATGAATGGATGACGGTGGGGGCATTACGATCTCACTGTTAGTGGCTGTGTCCTTATTACAGGATCAGGGAACTGCATGTCTTAGACCTTACTTTTTATGACATCGCAATGAATTTAACTTGTGATACCAACATTTAAAAAAAAAAATGCTGAACTTGTGATACAATCAGTTTTCATCTAAGTCAGATCTGCGGTCACCGCATGTACAAGCATATCTCTCTTGACTTCCCACTTCTCTGAATCTAAGGAAATTGGATTCGCGAGCTACAGCTGACCCTGAGATACCCCTCGATCTAAAGAGTCCGGCTATTGATGCTCCCTTAACCACTCGACCACCGTGTGCACAGTCACACACAGCAGATGGGACGCGTGTTAAACCCTCAGCCTCCACTGCTCCGGGCCACGGGACACTCCAACACACTGGCCCTCTTGTTTTAAAGTGCCATGTCCCTCCACAATGCCTTGAGGCTCGTATGCATAACGAACTGCTATGGTTGGCCCGAGCTCACATGCCCTGGTCCTCTCACCCTGAGGTGGTAGGGCAGGGTGAAAAATAACTGCATGTTTAAAACAGCCCTTGTTCACTAGCATCTAAATGATGGACCATGCTTTAGAGCTTCTGGGGCTTCTGGGAGCGAGTTCAGGAACAAACAACTGAGGTCAACATTAGTAGTAACTTTGTGTTTCTTAACAGTTCCCTACTTCCGTTTTAGCACCCGGTCATGACAATGTGGTGTTTTACTGGTGATCCAGGTGCATTCCAAACCCCAAACCTTAACAAAAGGCCCTCAATCTACTCCACCTCCAGCTCTGTCCCACAGAGATTAAGGTAATGATGGAGTGTCTTTCCCTGTTTTGCCCGGTCTATTTTTCCTTTCGCTCTGTGTCTCGCTTTCTCTGGAAATATTATTTACAGTCTCGGAGCACCTCAGGCAAAGGTAGGAGGAGAAAAAGAAAAGACTTGTACACACTGGCCTAATGGATTTTGAGTTCTGCCCGGCACTAAATGAGTGGGTGGAGAAGATGAGCGGTGTATCGTGGCACAGGTGTTAAGGTAGTGTGACTTTCAGCTTAGGGAAAGAACGATTTGGAGAAACTATTTGTGTGGGTATTTCAGAGGTAAAAGAAAAAAGGTGAAGGAGAAACTATGTTCGTGTGTGTGTGTGTGTGTGTGTGTGTGTGTGTGTGTGTGTGTGTGTGTGTGTGTGTGTGTGTGTGATTGTGAAAGACCCACTTTAACCTCTCTCAGTGCTGTCATCAGCGTGTTAAGGAAATAGCGTGATGGAAGGAGGAGTAACAAGGGAGCATGCAGGCTGCATGAGGGACGGAGAGAGAGAGAGAGAGAGAGAGAGAGAGAGAGAGAGAGAGAGAGAGAGAGAGACTCTATCCTCCAGACAGGCTGAAGTGTTTACTCAGTCCAGACACACTCAGTGTGTGTGTGTGTGTGTGTGTGTGTGTGTGTCCGGACTTCCATGAGCTCAGAGATACCCTGACTGCAGGTCTGAGCCTGTAGATCAGGCAAAGTCACTGCCCACTCTTCCTGTTCTTTACTCACTTGCTCACTTTTTGTTCATCCCCAACTTTAGCATATTATTTATGGCAGTAAGTCCACTCGTGGCCTGAATATGGGGAAAAGCACACAGAAGGTGGACACAATTACAGAAACACCAACATCATATGGGCTAAATGTCACAAACCTAATGAACCACACGGCCATTGAAGATATTCAGTTTTTGTATAAGAACCTGTGGAGGTGGTGACAGACTTTTTCTTTTGTTCTTAACATATTAGAGAGTAGTCACACTTCACTTGCCAAAACGTTCAGTCGTGTTCAGAGTAAGAGAGAGGGGAGGCGTTCCTGGTGAAGCGTCTTTAAGCAAGATATTTCATTCATACTTGATCCAAGGGTGCTGTGACCTGCTGATGCTGTCTAGAATAAAGTACATAAAAAAAACAATATCGTATAAATGTGGACCTGAAGTTAGAAAAAAGATGAAACAACAACAAAGATAAAACCAGACTATTGTACAGCATTGATTTGCTACTTACACAAGGTAATTGTGTGTTGGTGTCTGATACAGGTAATTTAAAGATGACAGTCATGACACATCAGTCTTATGAGGATGACAGTCTGCAGTTTTTGTTCTGTCGACATTTTTTAATTCTTAACTTTGTGGTATTTAATCATTGTCCTGTTAAGTGTCAGTCACATTACGGTCTGACAGCTTTGATTTGATTCTTTATTGCCAGCGCAGTTTGCTTTGACATACAGTATGTTGTAGTTGTTTGTTTTTTGTGACAATATAACAGCGACTGACATGCTGGCGTGTCATGATTTCTGTTAGTGCCTCATGTTGCTCAGCATAGTCACCAGTAAAGCTGTTGATTATCAGAGCTGTATAGTAATGTGACTGTAATGTCTTCACTTCTTCATAGTCCTTTTCCATGGAGTGTTTGTGCTGTTCTGTCCAGCTCCCTGCACACATGTCTGTGAAGAAAACTGAAGTGGGGGAAAGGAGGCGAAGTCCGATACAGGGCCATGTATGCTCTGGTGGAGCCGAATCGCGTCCATACCAAATGGTATGCAGGCTCATAACGCGCTCCACTCGTCCAATAGCCGGAGACGAAACAGTTTTGACAGTGTCGAATGCCTTGCCCCGGGGGCCTTATCATCCACTGCTGCTTGCCTGCCTCCCTCTGCTGTTTCTGCTCTCCTGATGCTATCTATCTGGAGATTTATGCAGAAATGTGCAGCTAGTCGACCTCCCTGGTCCCCCTCCATCCTTTCTGCAGGGACGCCAGCCTGTCAAAAGCTGAGCTATGCAGAGATAGTGAAGCTCAGGCTGCTGGCCTCATGTCTTACGGAGGCTTTCTTGTCTGTACACTTCAAACAGGGATGAAGCTTGTAAGGAAAGACAGCGGACACTATCATCTGAATGTTGCAGCCTGTATTTTGGAAGTAAAGAAGACAAAAAAGTATTTTCTGTGGTGAGCCATTGTATTCTATTGAATTCTGTTTTATTCTGTTATTTTCTTCATTAGCCTATTTTACTCTATCCTCGCCTTAAGCTGTAGTTTATTGAGACATATCTTTTCTTTGACAGAACACTTTTCACATTTCCCCTCTGAAGTGCTCAGAGACTCCTTGCCCATCTGGGATATTGCCCGAGTCCAAAAATACTCCTGCTTGATTAAGTCTTCTTATGTACCTGGATATGTGTGCTTAAACTGACACTTTGCAGTTTGCAGTTTCTTTCATTCCACTTCTTTATTTAATACCTACTCCGTTGAGCGTTGGCTTTTGTTGACGGCGGTTTGATCCTGTGAAGCGGATCCCAACTCAATAAATAATCTCTGCGGATGCTTACATAAGCGATGGTCCATTTAATTAGACTGGTTAAGCTTAGAAGCCCAGAGGTCTTTTCACTGTACCATTAGAGCCAGGATGAGAAACAACAGCGTGCGGCCTCCCACCATCTCTGGTAAGCAGAGAGCAAATAATGATCTGCATCAGAGACATGGCTGGCCCAGGCTATTATAAGGTCTGCCGGACCGAGCCGCACCCAAGCACGAAGCCGTCCAGCTGGGCTTAGTTGGAATGGATGTATATATGGAGGGATAGAGACACGGACGCACGGACGGATGGATGGGTGGGTGGATGGTCAGTTCAAATGCAGTTCAACCGAGCAAAGATGAAAGGGAGTAGGGTTACGCAGGGAAACAGACAGGGTAGAGCGATGCTAATTTTGAAATGATTGTAGCAAGTTTATTACATACTAATCTACACACTCACACACACACACACACACACGCACACAAAAATGCGTGCATTCATGGACACAGAAATGTGGTCATACTCGCTAACAATGAGCACGCATGCCCATTAGAAACTCACACGCATGCAAAAGCACACGCATATGAAAAACACACTGACATCCCCAGTGCACGCACGCACACACACACACACGCACGCACGCGCCACACACACACACACACACACAGACACACACATTTGTCTATTGTGTATGGTGCATGCATTCATTGGCCCGTGAGTGGGTGCCATCTGTCCATAATGGTTCCTTAGTGGCTCAGAGAGACGCCTCAGATCCACTGTTGCTCTTATCAACTTTCAGGAGAAGGGGAAAGGAAAGGTAAGAAGTGTAAAAGTCTGATTGGAGACAAAGCTGCAACCAGCAGATTACTTTATGCTGGGCACAGGCCCTCAAAGATCACCATGCATCTTTATCTGGTGATCTGCTTCCCCCCTTGCTTGTTCATGCCAGCTAGACTTTTCTTGTCTCAGCCTACCGCTCTCTTAGCTCTCCATTCCTTCTTCTTCATACCGCCTCTCTCTACGTCTCCTTCTTTTTTTCCACTTCTCTCTGTGTGTGATGTGTGTAGTGGTTCGTGGTCTGCTTCTCCCAATTGTGTCATGTGTGACTCCAACACCAGCCAGCATTGCAGGCCCCTGGTCCACATCACAATTGTAAAAGGTTTCGATTTGGGTCTGTTCTATTCCCTGGCTGGCTTTCTGTTTAGTAAACCGTATTTCCTGCATCCGGCTTTGTCTCAGGAACAAGTGTTGGTCAAACAAGCCTTTTGTCTGTGGCCAGTGGCTAAGCACACCACAACGAGTCTGGCCCGGGACAAAGAAGTGAGTGTATGAGCCCTGGTGTGTGTGTGTGTGCGTGTATGCGTGTATGTGTGTGTGTGTGTGGCAGGGAAACACAGACAAACAGAGAGAGGTAGAGAAGTAAAGAGGAAGGTCAAGGCCAGCCAGCTGCTCTATTAGGTATTTTCACAAACGGATGCAGAGACTGATAAAACATCTTCAGGTGATAACATGTATGAGACACCGATGAATGCAATGAAATAAAGCTGCTCTCACAATCTAAAGCCCCTGACGACGAGTGATTATAGTTCAATCCTTTTCCACTCAGACCTTCAAGTCAGGTGAAAGTCATGTACAACAGACTGGATTAAGAAAATGCAGGAAACTAAAGAACAGCTCTAATGTGTGCCTTGTGGAGCCTCCACAAGTTCCCCACCTTCTTCCTCAACCTGTCCTCTGCTGCTTCCCCCTTCACCCCTGTCCAATCCCTGACTGTGAATACCCTAATGACATAAACAGAGTAGTAATCACATTAACGCCAGTTACGGCTCAGGCACTCTTAAGAGGCACTGTATTGACAACCCTCCGTCTTCCCAAGGCACTCACTCCAACACCTATAAACACTTATGAATATTGGCAAAGACCCGCTATTAGCATAATCACTTTTCAGGTGTGTGTGAGTGCTCCAGAGCCCCAAGCGACTGATAGCTTTGGGAAATGGCGGTGATATGCTGTGTCCCGAGTGTCTCCCGTCTCTGTGTCTTCCCCTTCCTCTTTCTCCTTTTGGAAGGCCTGGGAGCTAATCCTGTTAGCTTGTTCCTCCATTAGCTAAATGACCAATATCAGTGAGAGCTGCGTGGTCACACCAGGACGGCCTGAGCCCACTATCAGGCTTGGTCAAGGACAAAATTAAATAAAACGGAGGTCAAGCCAAAGTCTGCAAGCTTTTTGGATGTATGGTTGGAAAGTTTGAGAGAGTAGAGACGGTCGATGGATGGTGGGTTTGATTGAAAGATGAAGGGAGGAAGTTGAGGACAGTTTTTTTCCTCAACGCATCTTTAACCTGCAAACACTGGGTCAAGGTCATTGTTGTCTTGGCGTCTGTTGTTTTGTTTGTTTGTGTTTGCGGCTGTGTTTTGGCCGTTGGGGATAAAAGGAGAAGGGGGTGATATGGTTCCTTCGTGTGTGATGGTTCCTTCGTGTGTGCGTGTGTGTGGTGATTGAGAGAGTGCGTGTGGGACTGGGTTTGGGGGTTGGGTCACTAACAATAGAGCACATTGCATGAGCAAAGTATACATGATGCCTCTGCCTCCTAGACTGCTTGTGTATATTGCTTTGTCTGGTCAACACTGCTGTCTGGGACGGTGGTGTGAATATGGTGTTAGCAGCGCAGGTGACCATATCTGCTGTTTAAGGTGTCATCATTTCCCCACTGCCCTCGTGTCAGTTGTCCTTTTGCTTTTGCATGAGCACTGGATCATATTCTCTTCCTGATAGCAGTGCACTGTGTCCGTTAGACACTAGCCTCCCCCAGCTTTGTGTTGCAACGTGCTGAAATGGCTTTGAAGGAGTTGTTAACGTCCCTCTCTTTTCCTTTGACTGCTCTGCGTCTCTCCTCTGTGCTCTGCCTCTTTAGTTCTTATATTTCTCTTTTTCGTGATTATTGTTCCTCTACTTTTTCTGCTCCTGATCCTCCTGCCATCTCTCACTTCTCCTATATGCTTTCTGTCTTCTCTCCCCCAAAGTCTCCTCTTTCAGCCCCTGCCATGAAATGGTAGCTAAGGGGTTGTCAGTGTGGTTTCTCCTCTCTGCTGATCCTATTTCAAAGGGACCTGGAGATCCAGCATTAGCCCGAGCTCTCCTGCTCTCCACAGACTTAGAGTTAATGGAAGGAGAGAAACAGACGGTCAGAGTGAGAGGGAGCTCTCCTTTATTCCATTAGAGGACAGACTCGTTTATAAGATCATCCTTTCTCCCTCGCACAGTTCTCTCCTCTTCTTACTTGCAAAAAAAGAAAAAGAAAAACCTTCAAGGCCGTCAAATGCCTTGTCAGAACGCTTTTTCTCCTTTTGAATAACCGTCCTTCCATCCCTTTGACTACATCTGTCAAGGACAGTTATTTAGGTTATTTAGACATCCTCTCTGCCATTGTTGTGAATCTGGGAATGCTTTTTTTTGGCTTGTTGATGCCCATCAATGCGTCCACTGCCTGAATGCGAATAACAATTATTGTCACGGCTTGTGGCATAAACACAGTTTGTCAAATGTCCATAGATGGCCTGTGATTGCATAGCACAAGACATGCTGTTTCTGATACATAAGAAAATGGATTGACTACCCGCTTTGAAGTGTTGTGGCCCTGGTGTCCTTCAGAAATGTGGTGGGTTGTCATGAGGAATGTCCCCTTCACGCCACACTTCTCTCCCTACTTCGCTCCCTTCCTTTTTCCCTGCCTCCTTCCTTCACTTCCATGATCCCTCAGTGCTTTCTTTCCTCTGACAAACGCGGCTTTATCTCGGAGGAGAGGACGACATTCGAGCCAACCCCCCAATCTCCCTCTCTCGTCCTTCACAATAACAGAAAATTTCATCTGTTTTCCACCTCATGCATATGCACTCTCTGCTCACACATTAAGACAGGGATGAGGAAGTGTGTATAGGCTGCAAATCAAAGCAAAGCGAACAGGAGAGGCCAGGTTATTGCAACCGTTTTACGAGAGATATGGGGCTTTCTATTTAAAGCCATAAAAACACACATATAATCATAGGAAACATACATATAGCCAAAGCCAATGTAATGGGCACATTTTATTTGTGCTTATGAGAGAAGGAGCAAAAACGTGTACTGTGTAATGGCTTTTTTATGATGGAAAAATTCCATAGTGGGTCAAAGCCCCTTGCAGGTGGCAGCAATTAACTGTAATTTTTGCAGATTGTAATGATCCATAATTTACCAGTATAACCCCCTTCCAACTCTTTTCAGTCAAGAGAAAAAGGTTTGCGTGGAGGTTTGATTGGGTGCACATTTTATGCCGTGTTCTGGTCTTTAAGTGAGATTGTTCGGAGGGGGCCGTGGTGGCCGTGGACACACGAGATAGAAAGGAGAACCACAAAACACCAATCTGTTCTGTCTATAGCTCATCCACAACATCCCTATTTTCGCTCAGCAGCCGTCTTCTCTTTCTGCCCTTCTTCACCCCTTTGTCTCTCTGCCACAGCAGGCTTAAAACATGCACGACTGTCCATCCACCATCTTAGGGATCGTTTATAGTCGCAATCACACACACACACACACACACACACACACACACACACACACACACACTCACACACACACGTGGCCTATCTTCGTCTCTCCCTCTCCCTTGTTCTCCCTGTCTGGCACAGTATGGCCATGGTTTTGGGTTCAGTGTCTGCAAATGACTTCAGAAAAATGCCCTCCAGTGAAAAAAGAAAAAAGAGAAGAAAGGATAAGAAAGCCAAAAGATGAAAGAGGGAGCACATTTGCAAGTGGCGGATGCTTCTTATTTTGCATATCTCTCACTTCTGCTTTCCCCTTCTTCTCCTTTTCTATTCACCTGAGAGGATTTAAATAAATCCATAAAGCATGAAATATCAGAAATAGAAAAGTAATGCATGAAATGCATTTTTATAGGAGCCTCCCCACCCACACACAAACAGTCAAACACAATTTCTCCCTTCGCTTCTTTTCGCTGTGAATGTGTGTTTTCTTGTGATAAACGCTGGTACAATTTATCAACATGTGACCTCTTATTTGTATTCAGCATTAATATGCAGCATCAGATACATGTCCCACTCTAGCCTTG
The DNA here is from genome assembly GCA_016806645.1 of Ophiodon elongatus. NCBI lineage: Eukaryota > Metazoa > Chordata > Actinopteri > Perciformes > Hexagrammidae > Ophiodon > Ophiodon elongatus. The sequence continues at coordinate 360,356 of JACSYO010002144.1, forward strand.
CTAATTCTGTAAACATGGCATTGGAGGAGAGATGAGTGTGTTTAACGAGATTAGGCGTGCGTTGTCAGGCAAATCTCCGGTCAGTGTGCAAGTGCTATTGAAAGTCAATTATTGTTTGAAATATTCCTATGCCTTCTCAACTGTGTAAATTGTGTACTTGCTGCCTGAGATATCTCTCATTATTGTTTAATAAATTCTCTTGTTAAGCGTACACCAACTGGAAGTGAATTCTGGCTTGATTTCTTTTTTTATGCACATTAAATCTATCACATATGTTATAGTTCAGGATTTCAGAATTTGTTGTTTGTTTAGAATTATACATTATACAGTGTGTTAAGATTCAGTCATGCTTAATGATCTGAAAAGTAAGAGGGAAGATTTATTTATCTGTGGCAATACAATTTCATTCAATATTTTTTTTAAAGCTTCTACCTAATCATAGTCGTTTTTGTCCAGGAATAATTGGTGGTGTAACGGGGTTTTATTTTGAGTGCCTCACTCACAATCTCTCAGTTTTTGATAATCATAAAGGACATTTTATTACATATTTTAAAATCTCACTTACATCATTGAAGTGTCATGATTCTACAGTTAGTTGTTCATCAGTAAGTTGTTTTATTATTTTATCAGGTTAATTTGAAATTTTTCTCTCTTTGTGTTCCTTTTTTGCCAGATAAAGATGAGCCCAGCAGTTACACCTGCACCACCTGTAAGCAGCCCTTCACCAGTGCCTGGTTCCTGCTCCAGCATGCCCAGAACACTCACGGTTTCCGCATCTATCTGGAGAGCGAACCCGGCAGCCCCCTCACCCCACGCGTGGCTGCAGCTCCTGGGATGGGGGGTGACTGTGTCTCCTCGCAGCCTCCCCTCCATGCTGTCCACTTGGCTGGAGGCAGTCCTTACAGCCTCCTGAGGATGCCGGGTTCTGGATCTGGCCGGGATTCAGCATCCACACCTCGCGAGAGCCGCTACCCACGCACCCCACCGCTGTTCAGCCCGCCACCGCGCCACCACCTCAGCCCCGATGACCTGGCTCTGGCAACCCACCATCCCAGCGCTTTTGACAGGGTGATGAGGCTCAACTCAGTGCCACTAGAAGCCCCTCCAATGGACTTTTCTAGACGTCTACGTGAGCTAGCTGGGAATGCCACTGGGGCTTCCCCACCACTCTCCCCTAACAGGCCCAGCCCTATGCAACGGCTGCTGCAGCCATTCCAGCCAGGTTCAAAGCCTCCATTTTCAGCTACGCCTCCCCTCTCCACCTCTCAGTCACCTTCTGGATCACGCTCCACCCCCAATCCCATATCCAATGCGACCCAACCAGGCACACCTCTCAAGTCAAAGTCTTGTGAGTTCTGCGGGAAGACCTTCAAGTTCCAGAGCAACCTAATCGTTCATCGGCGTAGCCATACAGGGGAAAAGCCATTCAAGTGTCACCTGTGTAACCATGCCTGCACCCAGGCCAGCAAACTGAAGCGACACATGAAGACACACTGTCAGAGCAAGTCTTCGGTGCTTAATGCCAAGTCAGATGATGGCCTCTCGACTGGAAGCTCCCCCGAGGCTGGCACCAGTGATCTGATCGGCAGTGCCACAGATGCTCTCAAGTCAGTGGTGGCCAAGTTCAAGAGTGAGAACAATGGCCTGTTGCCTGAAAATGGAGAAGAAGACGAGGGAGAGGAGGAGGAGGAGGAAGAAGAGGAGGAAGAGGAGGAGGAAGAGGAGGAGGAAGAAGAGGAAGAGGGGGAGGAGGAGGAGGAGGAAATTGAGACTAAGCCTGGAGTCGAAGAAGAGGAGGAAAGGAATGACTATCGTTTCAGCCTGCGGCTTGAAGGGGCCCGCCACCACCAGAACAGCGAGGCCCTGCACCCACACCGCAGGAGCTCGTCCCGGGAGCCCGGTGACGAAGACTCAACCCTGGAGTCAGACCGAATGGATGATGGGACCACTACTACCATCAATGGCCTGGGTCCTATATCCACTGACAGCCTGTCCAGGAAGCTGCTGAGGGGACGGGTCAGCCCTGGCTCCATCAGTCCGCTGTCCAAGCGCATCAAGGTGGAGAAGGACCTCGACCCCCACACGCCCACTATCCCAAACACCGAGAACGTCTACTCCCAGTGGCTAGCTGGCTACGCTGCCTCACGACAACTCAAGGACCCCTTCATTAACTTTACAGGTGGGGACTCCAGACAATCGCCCTTTGCCTCCTCGTCTGAGCACTCGTCAGAAAACGGCAGCTTGCGCTTCTCCACTCCGCCTGGCGAGCTGGACGGGGAACGAGCCGCTTCAGGACGCAGCGGCACCGGCAGCGGGGCCAGCACTCCCCACGGCGGCAGTGGGAATGGCAGGCCGAACTCCAAGGACGGCCGCCGCAGTGACACCTGCGAGTATTGCGGCAAGGTGTTCAAGAACTGCAGCAACTTGACAGTGCACCGACGCAGTCACACTGGAGAGCGGCCCTACAAGTGTGAGCTGTGCAGCTACGCGTGCGCCCAGAGCTCAAAGCTCACCCGCCACATGAAGACCCACGGACAGATGGGCAAGGACGTGTACAAATGTGAAATCTGCCACATGCCTTTCAGTGTATACAGCACTCTGGAGAAACACATGAAGAAGTGGCACAGCGACCGCCCTCTGGCTAATGACATTAAGACTGAGTAGGCAAAGAGCAGCATGCTGGCAGCTCTCTCTCTCTCAGCTCCCCTGGCTAAAAAGCGACCCTGGCTAACTAGCCAATAAGTGAGGGGAAAGGACAACAGGGTTAGACACCAGTACACGGTACAGCCCTGTTATCACCCCCGACTGGAAAAAGCTGAATGCATGATCCATCATTGGGGCAATACTATTGCATCAAACGCAAAACTTTTTGAGCCTTTCTATTGTGCAATAATTTACACGTTTTGTATTTTTTGTAACTGGTCGGCATGCTCGGTGTGTTTTGGCTACTTAGAGAGAAAATTGTCCTCGGCTGGTGGGTTTGGTTGTACATGTGTTGCTGTTGATACTTTTGATTTCTTCAACGTAAAAAAAAAAAAGTTAGTTATGAAAACCCATGCTGCATACAGTACATACTGTTTTACATATCATGTACAGTTTTGTGTTCAAACATAGTGGACAGTGTCATATTATCAAAACATCGAGACAAGCAGGGTCACACACTTAAAACTGATCTTTGTGAAAGATTTTCCATGCAAGATTGAGATAAGATATATATAAATATATACATATAGAAATTGGGCTGCCTATGAAATGCTAGGCACTAGCGCCATTAAATATTTCTTTGACAAACAGCAATGAAATTAACAATATGGTGTAAAATGACAACAAAGAGTGCCTTGGATATTTTACCTGCATTAGTTAATCCTCCTTTTTGCTATAAGCTCGGAGTTTCAGCTATAGAAGATTACAGGACATTTTTGTGCACATATGAAATAAGCAGGTCCTTGCATCAAGCACCTGTACAACCCTGTCGTTTTGTGACTTAGCAGAGCATAAGGAACCAGCTGAAAAAAAAAAGAAAAAAAAAAAGATTATGTGTACCTCTGGTAAATCATTTATCTGCCTGACTCATGTATATTGTTATTCTCCAGATTATGATTCTGTTTACTGGCATGTTACATGCTAAAAAGGAGTATGTGTGTAGAGTTTTGGTTTAGGTGTTTATGTTTTCCGGTACACGTGTACCAAACTGAGAGGGTAGTCTGACGAGTTGTTTTAACCGACGTAATGCTCTTAATTTTCCAGATTGTTTATTTTCTTTGAAAATTAAGAGTTTGCAGGGTTTTTTTTGTTTGTAAGTAACGCATAATTATGTTTCTTCAGTGTCAGCCACGCAGCAGTGTAGCCAGCAGCCACTTGGAGACCACAGAGTGGGTTTTAGTTGTCCTAAGCCAGACAGATTTTGGGTGAGGGTGGGGGTTTGGTCGGGTGTCGGAGGGTAAGGGTAGTGGGGTGGGGAGTGGGTTGACCAGGTGTCTCTACAATTCAAATGTTTATGTCCTTATAGCGCTTATTCTCTTTACCGCATTACCCTGAAGTAATCTGAAATTTTTTTTATGAACGCATTGGACACTATTTCAAATGGAAGTCAAAATCTAAAGTCAAGAATCAGAATTTAGAAAAAGCATTCAACAAATTGCCCCTTCCACACAAGTTTTTAAGAGTCAAATTTGCATTGTCTTCTTTTCAGTTAACATACTCTTGACCTCATTGTGGTAGTTGTATTTTTATTTTATTTTCAAATCTCCATCCCGTTATTGTTGATATAGCACTTGTCACTCTGCCTTGGATTCTGTATCTGTCTCTCTAATCGGAGGTACAGTCGGTTGAGTATAAAACGAGGACCAGATTTCAGATCTGGGACTACCTACATGCACTGTTCAATTTTCCCAGTTTACAGTCGGACGCTCAAGGGAAAACTTGCTCTTATGCTGACAGATTAGTGTGGTGTCATTGCTTTGCATTAAAAAGAAAAAAAAGAGAAAAAAAAGAGTTGAACTAGAAACTGTCGCCAGCCATGTCTCCTCCCGAGGAACCAAACATTAGTTTGGCCCTTGGGGGTATCAATGCAGGAACCGCCATAGAAATATCCTGCTTCATACCGACTATAGAAATATACTGCTCAGTACAGAAAGGAAAAAGTCTACAAATTTGATTTAATAAGATAAGTAAATTGTGTTGTTGATTTTTTAAAGTAACACTTCAATATCTTTAGGGGAGAATCTTATTTAAATCTTTTTTTCATTTTTTTTTTTTTATTGTTTCTTGTTGTTTCTCTTTTCTGTCTTGGTGACATCTGGGACTTGATCACTATGTAATGAATTGTAATGAACATGTCTCTCATCTTTTTTGCCTTTACTATACACAAGTCTTCAGGTTGAACACAAATTTGCATTGGGGAGAGATTTATGATATATGAATATATAGAGAGAACTTAAAACACATAGGAAAATGCACACTCATGTAAGTTCCTATGTTCAAAACACATTTATGGTCTACTTTTTTCCTGTATTTAGAATGGTATTTGAAATTAATGTTCACTTAGTGTAGGCACTTATAGTATTTATGTTGGAGCCTGTATTTTTAACTGTTTTGCCTGTACTCTTTAAAGGTTTCAATGTACCCTTTTTTCTGTAGTGAAAAAAATCCCAACAAGCTGCCACCGTATATTTTCTTAATTTGGCAGGATAATATAGTGTGAATAATTTGTATGCTTGAAAATAAGTTTGTTTTTGAAAAATAAAATGTTGTGGAGTTCCCCCAAGGGTGAAAGGTCATATAATGGCCTTTTCAGGCAGTCCCGCTGGAGTGACCACAATGAGGTAAAAACAGGTGGTTGTACATATCTTTTTAGTTTGTTTTATATATTTTTCTCTCCTGCCATTTTATATGCAGTAATACAAGCTATTGTTGGGTTTTCTCGGTAGCCAACTTTTTACTGTCCTTGAACATGTACCACCTAATAACATTCCAGCCGTTTTTTGAAAAAGACCTTTTGTCATATGCAATCAATCCAACATCAATCTGAAAAGCATTTTGTTTTTTTTTTGCTACAGTTTCTTTTTTGTCATTTTGAATTTTTTTTTTCATTGCCAAAATAACCATGGTGCTTTATAATTTAAATATGGTACATCTCATATGCAAGGCATATTCTAAATAAATCATAGAATGAAAAAAAAGTTTGGTACATGTTATCATTGCTGATGGTTTTGAGGTACATTTGAGTTTTCAGCCTGATTCATCCTGTGTTCTGTATTTACTCTCAAGCTATTTGTTCTGAACTGAACTTGAAGTTGACCTACGGCATTGGTCGACATTATTTATTATGACTATACACACACATGCTCTGTTCAGAACAGAGTCACTGCAAAACAAGTCAGTTAATTTTCCTCCCTCTTGATGAATTGTGATGGCTTAATTTCTCTGTTTGATGACCAAAGGTCATTGACGACATTCATGAGTTTTTGCTCGACTTACAGATTTGATTGTTGTTATTTTTCAGTTACGGAGATGCCACTCTATTTTCAGCTGTTGTCTGCATTATTCTCTTCACTCAGCCATTTTGTCTTGAAAAAAATAAAAAGTATTACATACATATCTGAATTTGCTGCATTTGTTTTTTTATTTATTGTGGTGTGCCTCTTCACTGTCTAACTATACACACTATATAATACTTTCCAGAACCACCAGCACACACACAGATACCATTGCACCCAGGTGTGTTTGCACGGCTCAGCTTGAATCACCCGTCATAGGGGGTGGAAGTTCACCAACATATCTCTGGTCTGTGGCCTTGTCAGGTCAGCGAAGCGCCTGTTATATCTCCAGCAACCCTCCCATCTCCTCCTGTCTCTCTCTGTCCCCCTGCCCTCCCCCCTCCATTTATTTTTCCTCCTCCGACCACAGTGCTCTTTTTTTTATTCCGTCATGTTTTTTTCATTACGCTGTGTCTAACTTTATACGTCCTCCTATGTCCCAATCTCTCTCTTTTCTTCCGACCTTTCCCTTCCCTGTTTCCTCCTCTCCCCGCTGAAGCACTGGAGGGCAACGTGACAGACTAATCGCTCTCCTTGTCCGAGCCCGCCGCTGTTTGCCTAGCAGGGCCAGATTAAAGTTCACAGATAGAGAGAGGTTCCTGCTTGGGCCAGGTGTTGACAGTTAAGATAAAGCAGAGTCGCAAGGAAGTGGAGGGGGTGGCCGGGTGGGTGTTGGGAGCAAGGAATTTTTAGCCTGTGTGTGTTCTTGCACATATACACATTTATAATGTTCAGGAGGGTGGTTACCCCCTCCCCTTTGTCTCCGATCTCCCAAGTTCAATGTCAAGAGAGCAACAATGCTCTGGCCCGCAAATCCCGCCACCAAACAACCCATGCATAGCAGACATACTTTTCCCATAGCAGACTCATGGTCCTTGCCTACCAGGCTGTGCCCCCCTCCTTCTCCTTCTTGTGTAGACATATGTCCTTAACTCGTAAAGGCAACAGTCGGGATCGGGTGATTGAAAGGGGAGTTTTCAAAAAGGTTGTCAAGCCAAAAGTAATGCGTACAGTCCCGTTTGAATAGTTTCTTCATCAAACTTGTTTTTAACTTGTAAAACAAACTGTTGGAGAAATTAAAAAAGTGTTATATTTGTTACTCTCATTTCTGGCAAGTCTAAGGAGGATACACTGGTTATGTGTTGAAGGGCAAGGATTTATTAGTTCATTATGCTAATCAAAACTAGTTCACAAACACTCTTGAAAAGATAAGATCCCTCCCGACCCCCTCCCTCTTTTGCTCTTCTTCCCCTACTTCACCTCTCTCTCTGTCCTGACTTGCCTGTGTGTTTAAAGCAGGGGAGGCCTCCCAGGCATAGCTGGGGAAATCCTGTCCAGTAGAGAGTTGGCGCGTTGAATCGACTCTCTAATCCTCCTAATATGCCACTTCTCCCTGTCCACTGCTCTCCCTCTATTCCTCTTCCTTCCTCCGTCTCCTTCTGTCTCATCCTTGCGTCAACTGTCAGTGGATCATCCCTCTTTATCTCTCCTATCCCTACTTCATTTTCTTCATTCCCTACATTATACGCACTCTGTCATGCTCCGTTTCTTTGTCCATTCCTCTTCCTCTAGTTCTTGTCCCTGTTTTGGGCTAATTTTTTCTTGGGCCCGAGCCCGTCCCTTGAGTGTCAGGGAGTGGAGGAAGGCTGAAGAGCAGAGATGGAGAGGCAGACTGCAGCTGTGCTGTGCTGCAGTGAAGAGGGGGCCTCGTCCGGGCTCCTTGGAACAATATAAAAGCACTAATCACCCAGGACAGCTGACACCCAGTGCCTCACACATATACACACACTATGCTCCACACACACTCAAACACACACACACACACAAAGATCTGAGGATTGCCAGTATAGGGTGGAAGGAGAGGAGCTCTGCCCAGACAAGACTTGCAGGTCTGGCTCGGGTAGAAAACAAAGTCTGTGTTTTGTCTATGGGCAGCAACGCTTGGGGGCTGAAAGTGCTTTCTCCCAAACATGCGCATACGCCCATAGACATGTGCCTATGCATGCACACACTCATACCTACTGTACTGTACAACAGACATGCAAGCACACACACAAAAACTTAAAAGGCAGTTAAGTGCATAGGAGTATACAGGGAAACTTCCCCTCATGCACTTTTGTACGCAGACACAGAATCAAACACACATGCTGATCCTGGAACACAAACCACATAATGGATCGGGTGCATGCACGCTCACACACACACATAGACACACACACACACACGTGTGTACACAAAAGTGTCTTCGGGAATGTGACCTTTTCCCAAAAGCCTCCCTTTCCTGCCCCGGCTCCCCTCCCCCTCTGGCTGTGTGAAGACTGAAGGGGTCAAGGGTCAGGTTTTGGGGGGCTGGAGATTAGGTTTCACATGACTGAGCACCTTTGTTGGGGCAGGCCGGCAGAAAGGAAACGTCCAGGAGGGTAGCTGTGTCTGTCTGAGAAAAGAGAGAGAGAGGGGGAAGGGAGAAAAGAGGGACAGAGGGATGGATGGAGGGACGAGGTTTAAGTTGAAGTTTGGTCAGGCTGAAGTTGAAGTGCAAAAGCAAGAGGAGGGAGTGTTTGAGAAGCACGAGGAAGAAGAGACGGGGAAGGAGAGTGAGAAAATGTGAGAACATAAAAGAGAAAACCAGAATAACCTCACCCACATTCCTCACCCTATAGCTCTGCTTGGCTTTCTCCTTACACCTCTCCCTCTCTTAACTCTGTCTCCTTCTCTTTCTTTCTTTGGCCATGTGGCTTCTGTGTCGGGCTGTGGCCAGCCAGTGTCCTCTGTGCCTGCTGGCTGCGCCGATCTCCCCCATGACCACACAGCGAGAAGAAAGCCCCAGCCAAAATAGTAAACTGGATCACAGCAGAATCCCCCTTCCTCCGCCTCCTTTGCCTTCACAACATCTGAGTCGTGGTCTGCCCGCTAGACAATATGTGCTGTAACTGGCAGTGAAAATCTTGGCACAGACCCGGATTACCTCGCTTGTGAAGTATTGCTTTAAACGTGATTTTTTTTTTTCTTCCTTTTTCCTACTTCTCAGACCTAGAGAGAAGGATTTTAACGACGTGCAACAGTTTCAACTAAATGAGTCACAGAGGTGGGACTGGTACTGCTGATGGCTTCCAGATAAGGTGAAAACTTTGACCCTGGAGTGAAAAAGAAGGACAGGGGCTGGGGGTTGAGGGGGAAGGAATGTCTTGAAAACTGCGCTGACCATAATTGAGTGGACTCTTTGGGTTTCATGGTGCGCAATCAGATATGAGCCTTAAGGTATTGCCTTTATTACTGACCTTTGGGTTCGTTTGTGACATTCCAAAAAACTCTACTGCATATTACTTGTGTGTGTACAGTGTGTACACTAACACATAAGCCCTGTGCAGGTCAGCACTATTTCAGCTGTATTGTACAGTATCAGTATGTGCTTGGACTATCGCCAAAGGGGTTTCCTTTGGCACACTGCAGGGGAGGCTCATTCCAAAGCATGGGTGGTTAAAGGGGAGGGTCAGGGGGTGAGGGAGGTGGGGCGGGACAGGGGCAGTGGATTCCAGGGACCGACTGATCTGACCTTGAACCATGGGGCATGGAGATCTGAGAGTGGCACTATGTTCTGACTCTGAAAGCCGTGGTTTGCAGCCGCTGCTGACAAATACTGTATGTTTGCGAGTCATGCCTTATTACACGTGGACGTGTTGCACAGACAGATGTATACATGTGGGTGTGTGCTCTCGCGTACATGTGTCTGCATACGACTGAATTAGTGTATGCTCACGTTCATATTTTTGCGTCATGTGTGTGTGTGTGTGTGTGTGTGTGTGTTCTCCAGGTGCAACGCCGCTGGCAGAATTTATACGACCAGTTAAACAGGGTCATATTATCTGTGCCCTCTGACTTGTGTGTGCTTTTCAGTGCACCTGCATGTGTGTCTATGTGTATGTGAGCTGTATGCTGTGTGTGCAGTGGGAGACAGTAGGGCGCCTGTTTACGGTCCTGTGAATAAAGAGGCAAAGTTCATCCTCTGGCCTCTTTATGCCACTATATTTCAGTGTCAGTTAAGACTGGACACGACAGCAACTCAGCAAATACATCATTTATAGCTCGTAAACTATGCCACTCATGACAGTTGGGATTTTCAGAGTGATTGATTTTGACTGATATTTAACAGAGGTATATAAGAATTGTCGTTTTCTGTATTTTTTGCTATTTTTTCTCCTGTCTTTGATATTTAGTGTCCAGTGCTGTAGCTACCCCTGTGGACACCAAGGTCATGTCACCTGTACACGTAACCACTATCTTTCCCTAACCATAACCATGTGTTATAGTTGCCTAATCCATAGCTTAACCTTAGTTTATCTGCTATAACCAAAACATTTCCCTGTATCCAAACATACTGTACTGTAGTATGCTTAGATATTGTAGAAATTAGAATTTTAAAGACATTGGCGTTGGGTGTAAAAAATGTAAGTGTTCTATGGTTTCTGCATAATCGGCCAACATTGCGTGGACCTCAGCCCTCGTTATATCCTGTTCACATACATCGTTCTTTTGTATTTACATATGTTGACTTTCCCTATCCTTTCTTATCTATATTTACGTAATATATATATCCTCATGTTTGTGTCCCTGTGTGTGCTTGTGTGTGTTAAAGGTGTATATGGCAGCTCTGACCCTCCCTGTGGGGGCCAGCAGAGCTCTCTGAGCTGCTCCAGCTGCTACAGGGGTGACAGAGGCCCAGACTGGCCGAGGCAGAGGGGTGAGAGGGCTCTGGAAGTTTCTGGAAGTTTCTGAGAATTGCCCCGCCACGCCTGGTTAATTCCTGAGGCCCAGGGGTCAAAGAGAGCAGGACGAGGGGGAAGGGAAGAGGGGCTGCAGGGCCACAGTCACATGCTTGACCTGCCAGACTGACCTTAATACACTCGGCATATACTTCCTTCTGCCTGCAGTATTTACAGTTTTTGTGTATGGGCTTGTATGTTTTGGAAGTTTTCCTCAGGATCCAAAAGTGCATTTTGTCACAGAGAGAGGGAGAGTTAGAGAGTTTGTGTCACAGCGTTGTTTGATATTTCTCAACCTCTCGCTGTTCTCTTTCTGTTCATTTCTTCATATCTTTCGCTCTCTTTCAGAAACACACTTATTTTCAAGCATACATTTTTTCATCCACACCTTTTCTTTACTTTTTTGATCTTCAGTTAGTCTGTCCAGTTAACACTTCACATACACATATTAAGAGCATTTGTCCACATATTGCCATCCTGCAGGATGGAGGTCGCAGTTGTCCAAACTGCTCCAGGGGGTCGCAGGAGTGCGGCCGACTCTCTTGGACCAGGCAGCCTCTAATATTCTGGTCTTTATAGGGCCAACCGGTGGTCTTTAGTGGGGACACATTCATTGTGGGCCTCCTGTCCTACAAAGCGCTTGTCAGTCATTGTGCTGAACTTGTGTTGTTTCTATGCAGCGCTCGGCAGCACAGCTGTCGTCAAAAGACCCAAGGCTACTCTACCCTCGCCTGAAAGAAACAAACAAACAAAGCCGTAAAACAAGAAAATGAAAGACAAAAAAGGGTCACAAATAATGAGTGTACAAAAACCATCTTGTCGAATTGCACCTTGGGAGTCTGTCTTCAGGAAGACTGAGGGGTAAGAAGCTTCTGAGCGGACCTGGGGCACAATGGGACTTGGCCCCTCCTGTGTTACTGTTAGCCAGGCCCTTTGGATGAACTTGTCTCCTTTCAGTTGGCACTCTTATGCCCAGGTGTGTCCTTGTGTGCGTGTGTGTGTGTGTGTGTGTGTGTGTGTGTGTGTGTGTGTGTGTGTGTGTGTGTGTGTGTGTGTGTATCCACAGCACTGACATGTCTTTGGCCCCAAGTGCTCCATTGAAAATAAGACGGAGAGCGGAGCGAATGAAAAGAGATAAAGTGCAAAACAAGGATGAGAGGAGGAATAAAAGAAGAGTGGCTTCCTTGCTTTTCAGGGCAAGGACAATGTTCAGGCCTTTCTCCCACGCTCTGTACAACACTCTCTCTGCCCCCGTGGTCTACTGAGTGTCCAAGACCAGCAGTTTGTATTTTAATTTATTGAAAGGCATTCAGTAATTTCATGTTCTGTGAGCAGCTTTCTAGTAAATATTTCAAAGATGGAGATAAACTTTCAAATGTGAGTGAATGAGAAGGAAAACAAATGCAAACAACAAACTTTTTATTGTTGACTTTTTTTATTTTTTACATTATAAAAAGTACCAAAAATAAATGATCCACAATTTTGCTTGCTAAATAGTTGCCTCCATATTGCCTTAACCCACATGTTACACATATGCCATCATGTCATTAAATGAATACAAACATTTTTCTCAATATTCAGAACTAATACTCCATCCATACTTTCCCAATATTGCAATCATCGTGTAGATCTCTTGGGTCCGGTAGCCAACCAGCCGGCCAAGCAGTCATCCAGACAGGCCAGTGAATGGCTCGATGCCAAGGCCAATTGAGAGGTGCTGCTGTGGTGGAGAGCCAGAGGGGAGATGGTCATCCATTATTCATCACTAAGCCAAATAATCCCCAACAGAATTGGTCTGGTCTTGTCTGGCCCAACGGTTGGGAAATGGATGGGATGGTCCGGGGGGCAAGAGGGGAGGGTTTCTGGGGCTGGGGGATGGCAGGTTTGAGGGTTTTTTCGGGGGAGGTTTAGTAGGATTTTTTGGGGGGCCGAAAGGGGGTAGCGAGCTCTCTGTAAGGGGTGGGAGGGAGGTTCTTTGAGGATTAGATGCAAATATGTCTTTGATAGCTTTCACAGTCTGGGAGTCCCATTCTGTTTATGGATATTCATATTAAGTCTAATCTTTGGAAACAATCCCTGGCATGGAGGAGTGAGAGGCTGCTGAGATGAGGATGGAGCAGAGAAGCAGCAGGGGGTTCTTGGGGATGGAATGGATCTGAATGGGGTCTCCCGTGACCCAGATCAGGGGCAGGACCAGCAGAAACCCTTATGGTGTGTGTGAACCACCTAGTGGATCAAGGACCAGGTAAACACTGACCCTGTGTCCCATTCACTGGAAGCACTGATGTGTAAATATGTAAACACACTTAAATACACTTAAAGACACACACACACACACACACACACACGCGCACACACACACACACACGCACAGACAGACACACACACAACCATACAAATTCTTGCACAGACACATGCACAAACAAACACCCAGACAAAGCGATTGGCACTTCATCAGTGTCACTGACAAACAACTTGTTCAGACACAATATAGCCTTCACCTTCTCTCCCGCTCTCATTTTCTCTCTTTGAGACTTATCTGTCCTTGACATGGGTCCATGTCACTGTTTTGTCTGAACATCTCTCCCTCCAGGCAGCTGCACTCAGAGCGGCAATCACACTGAAGAAGAAGGAGAAGAAGGAGAAGAAGTAGTAGTAATCGGAAGTTACGACATGAAACTACATGATTGACCTTATGTAGATCGGTCACTTTATGTTGATCCAAGACCCGAGGTGCCACAAGAACTTTGGGCCGTGTTGCAAATCAAACACATAATGCGATGCATTTCCTATTGTTACAGGCGACCCCTCCGCCAGGTTTCCCCTCAGCCCGTGTCTCACGCTCTCATTGGCCGTCGCTCCCTGATTAACTCCCCGACAGGTACATTTATTTAGCGAGCAAGATATCTGGAATGTCTCTGTGCTGCACCATCATTCTACAGTTCACGCATTGCACTTGAGTGCCAATGTGCGAGTGCCGAGTGACTGAAGTTGCGTAGCGTAAACTAGGCATTAACAGGTGAGCTGTAACATCACTTGGTGAAGGAGATACTGGAAATATATTGTGTTTTATCATAAGGTTTAGTATTGCATATCAACTCAGAACCAAGTATTGGTAGCGTAGCATGAAGTCCGTGTGCATCACCCGGTTATCAAGGTTACCTGTTCAACATCTTCTTGACAAGCTGGACTGTCTGATAGATGTTATGTATAAATTAATTAATTCAGTTTCCTCTATGATGTATATGTTGTTAATGTGTGCCTCACAGCAAAGTGATATAATGCAAAGTTTAACTTCTGCTCCTCATGTATCATCATTTATCAATGATTCAAAATTTGACAACTTGCTCATTGCTGTAATTTGTCATTAGTTTCAAGTCAATTCCTAACAACAAATACTTTGTACCAAGGGAAAAAAGATTAGGTGGCAGTTAGGAGTTTGTATGCACTCGGACACACATAATCAGTGGTGCTTCAGTAGAAGACACATAAACTCGAACACGGTGGGTAATCTGTGAGTCTTTTGGCTAACACACCTGCAGTGTTGGTGGGTGTGTAAAGCAGAAAATGAGACTAAGCAAATGCAAATTGTTGTTATTTCCCTCGTGTCCCTTCTGCTTATACTTCAAGATAATGTGTTTTATGCCTTTGAATAAAATCAAAAAACATTAAACACAGAGAACAATGTTAAAATCAAATCAAATATAAATGTATGAAAACTGTCAGTGTCACCATAATATGACAATTGCCAATTCAACATAAAAATTGCTTGACAGTTGACAGTAAAAAATAAATATGTAGCTTTATGTCAATTGAGCAAAATGACTGCACTGCATGGATGGGATGCGTCACTCTTCAGGTTCGGTCTTGCAATAAACTTTAGGACTAGCGTAGTTGAGTACAACAGAAGTTACCAGAAACAAGTGCTGGACAACTCATCACAACCCTGTAGTGGACCAGACATGGCGAGTCCTCCTCCTCGCAGCAGGTCAGAGAGCAAAGGGTGAGGTGAGGGAGAAAAGAGAGGAGGGGAGGTTTTCATTCTCCTCCCCCACCCCAGCTGGGCCTGCGGTCTCTCTCCCTCCCTGTCCTGGTAGGCTGTATAGGGCTCCAGGTCGGGAGGTTCACGAAGGAGGGTTTCCCTCTCTATTGTAGACTGTGTGTGTGTGCGTGTATATGTGTGTGTGTGTGTGTGTGGGTGTGCATGGTGCAGTGTCTCAGGGGCATCGGGGGAAAAGGAAGAGAGCCAGACAGCAGATCATCTCACTGCACACCCAAACATGCACACACATACATGCAGACACAAGTGTGTGCATATAGTACTTTATTCTATAGTGTAGTATTGAGAGGACAGTGGACCAGAAAGCAGAAATACATTAACTGTACCGACATATTTTACTGATACGTATTGTTGTCAATGTGCAAGTAAAATATGATTGGTCACATTACAGTAGATATGACATCACTGACAGTGACTGTGTTGTTATCTGCTGTTGCTACAACTGCACATTTCTGTTTGCTAGTCAGTGTAGCTATTTACATCGTGAGGAGACAAAACACAATGGACTATGTTTTCCATCTGAATGTGTTCACTCTCTTCTTTCACTGCAGTCGGGTGGGGGGGTGCACTGTCTGGGGGTGGGGGGCCTGACCACATAAATTTCTCTCAGGCCCCTCACACCACGCGCAAAACCACTTTGCTGTGGGTGTACTTCATATGTAAGTGTGTACAGTATTCGGGAATTATAGCAAATTCACATGAAAATGAATGGACTGGGCTGTTGCGCGCGCGCGCGCGTGTGTGTGTGTGTGTGTGTGTGTGTGTGTGTGTGTGTGTGTGTGTGTGGAGGGGTTTGGGGATCCTGGGACCCCTTTTCCCAGACATGCACTGACCTTTCCAACCAGACAGGGATAAAGGGACAAGGAGGGAGGGCTGAGGGCATGAGGGCACTGGAGTGTGTATATGTGTGTCTGTGTGCTTATTTGCGTGTCTGTGAGTGAGTCCATGGCTGTATCCTTGTGTGTGTGTGTGTATGTGTGCGTGTTGGTTGATTTTGTGGACCTCTGAACCAGCCAGTTCTCCCTGTCCTGCTGAGTTTGGCCTGGTGCAACCAACCCCCACCCGCAAATGCGCACCACCCCAACAAACCTCCCCCTCCTCTTTCCCTCTCTCTTCATCCCTCTCTCCTCTCTTCTTTTGTTGGACCAAGTCATTGTGCTATCCCCGCAGCGCTCTATATGCAAAAAAGGTGGTGCTCTGAGGGCTCGCCAGCTCCGGACCCTTGCAAATCAATTTGTCTGTGGAAAGGGTGAGGGCAAGGAGGTGGGATGGGGGATTGTGGAGCACCGAGGACAACTGGGTGAAAAGCCTGAGGTATGCAACTCTCCCTCCTGATAATGTCATTGTCTCTACTCCTTTGCATTGTTTGTTACAAATTAGGAAACTTTCAATATGGCCAATTAGCCCAGATAGATGTTATTTTTAGTTTTCATAGTTTGAGCATCACCAAAGTCAAAATACAACCTATTCTCAATGTTATGCAAGACCTTTTTCATAATGAAGATTTTTTCAGAGCTTACTACATTTTTCCCTTTTCAATTAGAAGAATGATAATTATTTTCTCTATGTGTTTTAGACTGTAGACTCTGAAAACGTGACTATTGACGTTTTTATGTTTTCTTTATTTGAATGTTCGTTTACTGACATATCTTATTTTACCACTGTCAGTAAGGAAGAAGAAAGAGAGGTGAATCCAAACTGACCCCGCCGCTCTGAGAGGAGGATCAGACATTGATTGTGGTTGTCCCTCTCCGTCTCTCCCCCTGGATGCAGACAGGACTCTCCCCAAAGCACACAGGCTTGAGAGGGTCTTTGCTTGACTGGAACAACGATGATCAATACCTGTCACTTCTGTCTGGTCTGGCCAGAGCCCTGCTCCCCTGCCCCCCCCCACCCCCCCCCAACACACAGTGGGAGAGCTCGATGATGCGCGCACACACACACACACACACACACACACACACACACACACACACACACAGACAAGCACAGATATGCGTATGCATGTATGCAGAAATTCAAATAAATATAAATAGGTGGTCCACACGCGTGTACACGTGGGTATAAGAAGGTGAGTGCATCCAAACAAGCACAGCAAGACATATGGTGTAAATATACAGAACACACGGAGACGTACACACAAAGCATCTTGTCAGATGGACAAGCACACACACACACACGCACACGCACACACACACACACACACACACACACACACACACACACACACACACACACACACACACACACACACACACACAGGCTGTGACAGCGAGGTCAGACAGGGCATTCAGACCCAGACACCAGTCTCTTCTCTGGGGTCAGACCACAAGGCCAAGGTCTATTCCCTAACCCCAGTGGCCCTTCAGACACACACACACACACACACACACACACACACACACACACACACACACCCACTGACCAGCCAGGGCAACACAGAGGGGGGTGAAGAAGGGAATGATGGGGGGATGGTTCAAGGAAAAATAAATGGGTTTGAATACAAGAATTGATGGTAAAACACAGATTCATATTTTAATATGCAAATATGTATTAACTTGGCAGATTAGTCAATAAAGAGCAACGTTTCTATCATTTTAATGCGTGTAAAAAAGAAGTTCCTCAACCTTGAACTATCATTATTCAGTAAATGTGAATTAATCCATGTAATCCAGCTATTTTCTTTATCAGCCTGGCGGTGTGAAAGGGTGAAAAGAAAACGAATTGGGCTGACTGTTTTAGAAGAGAAGGGAGGGTAGGAAGTCATAAGTAAAGCCTGCTTCCTTTCTGCAACTAGCCCATTCATTTGCTTGAGGTCTCTCTCTCTCTCTCTCTCTCTCTCTCTCTCTCTCTCTCTCTCTCTCTCTCTCTCTCTCTCTCTCTCTCTCTCTCTCTCTCTCTCGCTCCCTCTCTCGCCCCCTCCTTGTGTCCTCCCTGTCTTCTTACTCAAGAGACCCTTGCTCTGCCCAGCCAGAGAGATAAGGAAGTGGAGGGGCCAAGTTTACCACTGCAGATAAGCTGTAATTGCAGGGTAATAAAAAGATTGGGAAAAAAAAGAAAAGAAAACGGAGGAAGAGAGGAAGAAAGAACGGACACAAAGGGGTGAATTGATCAGAAATGATTGATGCAAGCGTTGACACTCCAGTTCGCTGACAGTTATCAGCGAGGGCAACCTTTTGCTCATTACAGTCATCTACGTGCAGCAGAAGACCCAGTGGCTGCACTCAAACAATAACCGACAGCCTTGACCCCTCTGATAAACAGCGACTGCAAACTAACTAGCTGAACAATCACTTCTCTGTTCTGCGACATCGCTCAGTCAGTGGTCCTGTAAACGCTGGTCGTTAACATGGACATTGTGTTCACACACATAAAACCAGCTGTTCCAGTTTTGTACATTTTTGTTGGTGTCGTAAAACTAGTAAATCATTGAAATAGCTGTTATTGTTTACCGTCAGTCAGCAGAGTAAACAATGTCGTTTACCATATTTCAGCCGGCTGTGCCGTGTAACAAAGTGTTTCATGAAAGCGCTTTTCAGTTTTAAAGTGAAGGCTAAAATTAAAGCTGAGGATTGCAGTTGTTTGATCCAGACAAATACCCTATACTGTGCTAAACCAAACAATAGTATTTTAATCATCCACTTTTGTAGGTGTTATTTGAGTAAAAAATGAAAATGCAATAGTCAAATTTCTTTTTTCCTGCTCACATATGCGTATGACAATATTAAAATGAAAATGCAAAAGCTGACATTTTTTTAAACTATACCATTCTGTACAGTGGACATCATTCAAATGCTAATTAGAATGCAATACAAGCAATGTATTATAGTTTCCATTTGTGGAAGCATTATCTAAGTCACAATTAAAATTAAAATGCAATTTTCCAACCCTTAAAAAAATAAAATTCAAAACGGCATTTGACATCTGAATTACAAATAAGTAAAATAATATACATAGTAATATGTATTGTTTTTTCACAAAACAATATGTTCATAATTTAGGTTTGTAACAAACATTATCTGTCCTAATAGTCAATTTGTTCTGAGTTATATACACAAAATAAATATTTGATTTGTCATTTTTATTTCACTAATCAAGGGATGTCCATGCAAAATATCCCTGTTAACAATCTTTCTGAGCCACTGTTCAGGTTTGTTCCCTGGATCACTTCACATTTATGTCTGACGTTTAGTGCTTTCCATTCTATGTAGCCAATGTTGGAGATGTATTTTACAATTTTATATTGGCTTTGTGAGGAGTTCTTGAACATAGCTGTTCAATCTAAAAAGAATTGTGTCCTGGTTTTAGACTTCATTTTTCAGACAGATAAAAAATGTAATAGTTATTTATTTTTGTTGCTGACTTCTATTGATTTTGAGTTTGACTATTTCTAATAATAGTATGGCAATGGTAATATTTGGTGTATTTGGTATGCGTAGTAATATTTCTTTTATGGGGAGCATTTGCAGTGATGATCTTTAGACAGTTTGTATAAAGTTGATTAAGGTTTAAAGCATACTTACTTCTTATCAATTGGCTGTGGCCTTTCAGGACATGGAATATGGAATATAAAGTCTTGTAACCTTTTACCCCAAACTCTGAAATGTCATCTACTCAAAGATTGTTCCAAACACTTTCAGCACTCAAATGACAAAACCCCCCAAAGCAAAGCAAAATATTCATGCTGTGCTTCAACAACCCAGAGAAGAGTTGTATTGAATAGTTTGTTTCTAAAAGATTTGAAGTTTCCACGTCAAATGTCAAAGTTTCAAAGCTGAGCTGCTTTGTTAATGTGAATATCTTTCATGATGATGAATAAAACTAACTTGTGTTTGATTAAAAAAAGGAATGAAAAATGAATAACCACAACATTTTTCATTACACTGCTTATTTATTTTGGAGGTTACGCTGGTGAAAGGAGAAGGCATGTTGTAGTGTGTGACAGGCAGGTTTACCGTTGGCGTGCTGTGTGACCACCAGCCCATACTTCCTTCCTCTCTGCTGGCCTGGGGAAGAGTGTGTGTCCTGTTGCTCTGTTCCTCTGGGGCTCGTGCATGCATGCGTGTGTGTCTGTGTGTGTGTGTGTACAGTATGCTTGTGCATCCGTGTGTGTGCGTGGGTGCGTGTGTGTGTGTGTGTGTATATGTGTGTGTGTGTGTGTGTGTTTTTGGTCACGCTCCGACACTCACGGGAGGTCAGGTGAGATTGGGTCTGGTTCCTGATTCCTGGAAGAGTGGACAGCTGCAACATCTCACACAAATGCCATGACATAAAACACACAAACAGAACTCAAACACATCCTCATTATTTATCTTGGACCGTCTCTCTGTCACTTTTGTTAGGCTTGTCTCAAAGAGTGGCGAACCTAAAAAAAAATGTCAACATGTGTCCAAAACTGTCTCTCGTAAATTGCTGTCAAATGCCTGGTCTTACTTTTCTTAACTTATTGTTTGATCAGGTAGTTCCGGTTTGAAATAAAAGAAATTCACTATCTTAATAATGCAAAGTGCTTGTATGGCTTTAAAAGTTAACATCAGGGAACTTATGTTGTCAAAGGTACTTCTCCATATGTATGTGCTGACTGGCAGCAATATGGAACATATTATATTCCAGTGTCTGACCACCTTTTTTAATCTAATCATGTGTTATCTGCCCACCTCACTCTCCTGTACACAGACTTATCTGAGGGGCCATTATAGCAACTTCTCCATATACTCCTATCTTCACCGACAGTGATAAGATACCTGGGAGGGATGTAGACCAGAGAGGGGTCCTGGCAGGGTCTCCCTCACCCTCTCTCTTACACACACACACACACATGCACACACATGCACACACACACATACACACACACACATAAACAGGTTGTCTGCGTAGTATCAGAGACGTGGCTTTGCTGTGATGCACTGGAGGAGCCGCAGTCTCCTGCTCTCTTAGCTCTGTGTAAATACACCGTTCATTGTTTATATAGCGCGGTGTGGCTTCAGGTTCCAGGGACCATCACTCTGGGTCTGGGTCAGATCGCCAGAAACACACACACACACACACACACACACACACACACACACACACACACACACACACACACACACACACACACACACATTCATCCTAATGCAAACCAGACTCCCTCTCTCCCTCTTTCTCTTTAAGAAAAGGGAGAGGGAGCGCTAGTAGGGAGACCGCACAGCGTTGGATCTCGGCCAAATGGACCAGCGGAGCTTGTTTGGAAAGCTTTCAGTCAGAAAGCCACTTTTTGGCAGGGGCCCTGTGAGTGCTGCTGAGCCCTCTGAAGCGGGATGGAGCTGCTAAAATAAATAATGGTTAGGGCCGAGGAGGTAAGAGTGGCGTTGGAGGGTAGGGGGTAGAGGGGTAGCAAGGGGAAAAAGGAGGGGTGGGGGCAGTGGAGGACGGAGGGAGGAGTGAGGAGGGGGGGGGGGGGGTTAGAGACCGCTCCTGTAATTATATCTGTCAGTCGACACCAAGGCACTAGGACCGCCAACGCTCACGTTTCCCCCTCGCTCTCTTGCTGTCACCAGATAGAGAGAGACGTGGAAAGAGAGAGGGGGGGGAGGAGAGCATATGTACGTTTGTGTGTCTGAATTTGTACTACTGCATACAAATTATTATGAGTGCATCAGCATGAGTCTGTGAACAGTCTTGCTAGCTCTGTGCGTAATGCGTGAGTGTGTGCGTGCGTGTGTATGTGTGTGTGTGTGTTGGTGGGCCTGCAGGGAAACAAACCTGGTCATTCTGGGAGAGGGAGATAAGGAGGTGTTTCACACAAGAGTATGTTGGTCTTTCAGCAGGGAGCGAAAGTAGTGGCCCCTCTGTACACTGGCTCGCTACAAAATTTCACACATTAGCTGAGTGGGGCATGTGCACTAAGTATGTGGAAGAGCACTAAAATGTACTTGATTTTGTTTACTTTTTCATGTTAAGTTCACAGGCAAATCTGTTGATTTACCGGTCAGTAAATCAGTTTATTTGAAGGTAAAACTGAAAGTGAGTGCGCTCAAAATGACGCTAACAATCCCTCATGGCACAGGAAAACCACAGCAATGATAACGCTGTTGAGTTGCATAGCTGCATTCATGTCACAATGTAACATAAGTACGGAAAAGATGTCACAAACATCACTAACGCAATTCTAAAATAACTCAACATCACTTTGAGACACGAACACCGGTCTCCTGGCTTAAAGTCCCCTCCTGCCTACAGTGTTTTAGGTTATTCCGTCTTTATACTACATCATTGGTCATTTTCTCTGAGCAAATTATTACATAGATGGGTTTACATTGTGGTTGCTTGAAAGCGTAATGCGTCTTATACAGACACTAAAGGGTGGTTTGTGCGTTGGTATCAGATGGCGAGTGGCGTGAAATAGCATTAGTATTTAAGAATGGGCTTGATACTATTACCAGGAGACTGACTGATTATTCCCAGATCTTCACAATTTATTTTGTGAGTACAATGCTACCATTACTGAAACAAATGATGGCCAAAACTACAAGAAAAAGACCCAAGCTGTAATAAACCAGAATTATCCTTTAAGGTCACAGGTACTTAATAGACTTTTATTAACAGAAGAAATTTTGAAAGCACAGGTGTTACTAGTAACATTAACCATGGCCCGAGGTATTCAAGGGTGCAAGCAAGTCGTGACAGTTTAACAGTGAATCAGTATGCAGGACCCTGAAACTGATGCGGCTAAATATAATTCAGCCATTATTCATTTCTTTTATTTGCAACTGTGCTTTTCCTGCAGTGATACGATCAAATGTCTTTCGAGCAAAAATTCCCTTTTGCTTCTGTGGCTTACACTGTATCTTCAGTGTGTGGGTCTAATCTGATCCATGTAGTCATCCTATTTAACTAAATTGACTCATTGTTACTGTTAACACCGATGGTAAAACATTGAATAATTGTAGTTAAGGTATGCATGTATTGATTCCCTTTGAAAATGACATCAACCTACATATGAGTGCAAGCACAGAGCATTCCTTTGCTCTCGCTCACTAATTCTTTCTCTTTCTCCTCCTGCTTTGTAGTGATCTGCCTCGCTCTCTGATCTCAGCCAGGATCAGGTCCAAGGATCTCACCCCAGAGACACAATTACCACACCGGGCTAAATGTGCCGCCCACAAGCTACAGTATCCATCAAAGGCCCTCCGCACTCTCTCCAACCTTCGTTTCCTCTGATGCTTTCCGTCCTTCTCTCTCCATTACCAGTATATCTCATTCACACACTCGGCCTGCTTGTTCTTCTTTCATTCCTAACGTTGCTCTCTCTTACTCACTTTGTTTTTTCTTGAGGTGAAATGAAAACTCACCACATATTGTATCTCGGAATGACATAACAACAATACCGACATAGATTTTTATTTAAAAATAATTGCAACTACTGTCAAGAGCGGAAATCCCACCAAGAGGGACAGTCAGATAGAGTGGCAGACAGTCGGCAGCGGTGTTCCGAACTGGCTCGGAGTGTGTGAGAGGTGTTGATTTAGCTGTAGGAAGGAGGATTAAATGGCTCATTGGCGGGGCTAGAAGGGGAGAAGGTGCGAAGCGATCAGCCCTCCCTCTCCCGTGCTCTCTCTCCCTCTCCCTCCCTCAGCCAGGAGAAAAGGCCATTGGGGCTGAACAAACAAATCACATGGCCATCAAACACTACTCACCACTGCTGCACTGGGACTTCATTCAGACAGCATTTTACTGGTCTCTGCAGTGTGCTCATACACCACATCCAAAGACGCACACACAGTCTGAACACACACACACACACTCATGCACGCAAACATACACACTGCCGAGTCTCCCCATCAACATGACAGTGGTTTTACAAGTCCCCATAGTGTGAGGTCTCTTATTCCCCGAGTAGCAGTAGAACAACATCAGCAGAACGAGCGGGGGGAAGAGGAAAAGGGGGACAATTCAACTATTGAACTGCTGCTGCTCCACATGGCAGGGAGGGTTGTCAATAAAGCTCATAAAAAAGGTTGTGAAAGTTGTAACTGTTTTGTAATGGGAAGTTGGTGTCAACTCCCTTTAAAGTTATGGCCCATTTAAAGAGAAGTGTGCTTAAACGTGACAAGGATGCACCTTGCAGGACATTTAAGATTGATGGGGAGGACTGAAAATGGTCGTTACGTTTGGAACTTCAGTCGTATGTGTGTGTGCATGTGCATGTGTGTGCGGTTTGGGAGGGTGTGTGTGGTACGACAACCTGCCTGTAACAGAAACCTCGGGCTGGCATTTTCTTTTCGAAAACAAAACTTTCACTTTCATGTTCTCTCCCTCGCCCCTTGGTTAGCCACTAAATGTCACTCTCCCCTCTTTAAAACAAACAAAGCCAGTTGAGTCTAGCATTAGCTGCTGTTTGAAATGGCTCCGAGCCCTCAGAAGGAACCCCTACAATACTTTAAAAAGTGTATCATACACAAAACACGCATTAGTTTTAAAAAAATCAGATGGAAAATATCAGAGAAAATCTCTGACTTGACTGGATAATCACAGCCGTTGGTTATTAGAGGGCTACCGTGGTATTATGGAGGGATGTGGGAGAGGCTGTGGGAGACACAGATAGTGGTGGAGAGAGATAGAGAGGCAGGGGGAGAGAGAGACAGATAGCAAAGGGCACAGACTCTGGTTTTAAACTACGCTGAATACCAGCTACCTCCGAACCACACATGACATGGAGCTATCGCCAAAGATAAGTCTTCAGTGTCATAACTGTCATAACATAATCACAAGGAGCTTATGGTAAAGAGCTCTGTTGCCATCGGTTTATGAAAACATATCTCAGTAGCTACTGTGTTTCATCAGCTGCTATAAAACACGTTCTCAGTGGGTCTCCCAACACCTTAATACATTCACATTAAAAAGCTGTGATTTCAGTTGTTATATTTTACAGTTGGTTTCCATCCAAGCCAAGGTTTGTAATTTGTCTTGTGTTGGATGGAATCTGTTCTTGTTCCACAAGCGTTTGTTGTGGGACTATCGTGATCTTTTTTTTTGTTCAGAATATCTGCACATTAAAAGCTGCCAAAACTGAATGTTCAGAGGCTGAACCTACTGTTCCATTAGGACATTAGAAAAAAAATAACCAGCAAAGAAAAATAACCTAGAAGAGATTTAGGTTGTAGTAAGGGCTGATTTTGTTTTTATTTATATCCCTATCAGGCTTCACTGGGAATCAGCAAGAAATGGACCCAAAAGCAGGACTCACAGACAAAAAGTACAAGCGAAAGTCTTAACTTGGCAAAAACACAGAAATATTCACGGGAGACTGTCCAATGAAGTCAGACAACAGTACCAAAAAAACAATATTCAGAGTCAAAATGCAGAAACAAGGTCAAAGCCTCTTGAAAACTATTTTAGAAATGATCTTTAGAACGCTTACACAAACAGTAAAGAGGAACTAGCATATAGACAAAGGGGCACACACAGACTAAATACACAAGGAAGGGTAATCAGGGACAGGTGAAACTGATCAGGGCGGGGTAGGTAATCACACTGGTGGGAAACACACAATGGCAGTATCTGAAACTAGAGACAAAGGTGAGTTCCAAAATAAAAACATGAAAACAAGAAAACTAACCTTAATACCAGGATGTAATATTCTCCAAATAAGACATATAGAGATCATAGAGATGTTCAGGGTTATCTCAGATTTTACTTGAGACTTTAACATTTTTAACAGAAAATATAGTTACAAATGGAGGTGTAGAGTTTGAAAAACATGGGTGTTTGCCAGGTAGGGAGGATCTAATGACGTTTAGGAAATGTAAGACTTTTTCGGGTGGGACTCATGCCCGGGATTTAAAGTGAAGGGGCAGTGCCCACCCGTTGCACATTGCGTGCCCCACCATTATGCACCCCTCAAACCCCCCAAAATTACTTTTCAAATAAAAAGAAAAAAATAGACTGCATCCACTGCAAGGTGTGAAAATCTGTTGAGAGTATTGAGAAAGGCTTTCTCCAGCCACTGTCGATTAATGCGTCATGCACGTCAGACACAGCTGGTCCTGATAGATTCCACACAGACACGTCGCCCTCAGACAGCCTCGGGAAGGGGAGGTGCTGAGGGTGCTGCAGAAAACCCCCACCCCCAGGGTGAGGTACAAGCCTACTGTTTTTTTTTTGTGTCACGTTACACATTTGTTTTAATTATTGCGAGCAGCGGCTGCTTTCCAGATGATTTCCTATGATATTTTGTGTCCTGTCGTCATTTGTCTGTAGGCCTGTACTGTTGATCTGTTGTGGCAGGAAGGTTTGGACTGGATTCAGGCAGTCTCTCTATAACTTTTCAACCAACAGCACCGAGCACACAAAAATGTGGTTTTGTCATGAGTGACGACTGTGCTGTCTATGGTTATACGATGGCTAAAATAACCATTTCTGAACTATGCTGTTTTCATACTGTCATATTGTTTCGCTGATAAAATGTGTTCAAGATGTGATTGATAGTGCTGTCAGAGCATTATGAAAGTCTTTTGCACAAAAGTGTTATTAAGTCAAACTAATACCGTGATTTTATTGGCCACATTACAAATGCACTGCATGCATATTGTAAATAAGAAAGATCAGGTCACGTAAAAAGAAAAATACACGATGCAACAGCTCTCGCAAAGCTAAATTAACTTCATCAATTCCCAATTCGTCACTGAAATATATGAAATACCATGTAAATATGAGCAATATTTACATTATATTTATCATTTTTAATAAAACGTTTAAAAACATTATTAAACAGAATATATTGTATAGTCTTGATGTCACACACAGGGCATTTCAAATTCCATTAACAGTTTACAAAGTTAATGTTTCAAATGTTTTTTTGTATTATATATTTTATTTCTACTAAGAAAGGGAAGATACAGATAATGATTAATTGCTATAAGCTTGGCTAATGCACAACATCAGCTGCAGAACTCATATTCTGGAGACAAGCAGATCCTTGAAAGCTACAAAAATGAATTTTGCTCCACTTTCCTCTCAGGGTTCAAGGTGTTTGTCAAATCTCTGTCTCTATCGGGACGCAGTCTGACATCTGTAATGCATTTTTCTGTTCTTTTTGCATGATTAAGCAAACTTGGCATGCAGGTGCTACCCAGTGGACTGCACCAGTACAACAATATTCCCAAAACAAATTAAAGTAGCTGTCGTATGGATCAGTCTCTCTCTCTCTCTCTCTCCCTCTCTCTCTCTGTTCCCCTCTCTCCCTCTCCCCCCACCCCTCTCTCTCTCTCTCAGACACAAGCAAAACCAACCCGAAAACAAACTAATGACACAGCCAATCTCAAATCACAGGAGAATGGCAGAAATCAAACAAACAGAGATTCACGAAACTACAAATCTCTCACACTTGGAATGGATGGGTCTAGAGAGAGCCTTAGTTTCACTGTATTGTGAAATGTTTCCTGTCTGCTCTGATGTTGGTACACCAGCACCATGGGCCCACTCACTACAGCAACGGCTAAAGTGAGGCGGCGCAGCAAATCCTCTAACCCAAATGCACTGCGTCCTGCTCTAAGAGTACCGATGAAGGGGTCTCAAGTGACATCACTAATGCGCTAACTAGTTTCAGTCCTCCGCAGTCTCATCACTTATTCAGATGAACCCAGAGAGAGAAAGAGACAGATATAGAGAGAGGGGGAGAGAGAGGCGACAAGCACTTCGCACTCTCAATTACGCAGTGGAGCTCATCACTTGGCAATCTGTCCCGATCGCTTTAATTGGCTTGTAATATTGCCTCTGATCTTGTCGCCCAATTAACAGGCCTGTCTGGCAGTAGGACTGGGAAGCCGGTGAGCATGTGATGCCTCCCGATCTGTGCCATATGGAACAGAACCACTGATTGGCTACTGATGAGGCACCGCTTTGCTCCTCTCACACCAAGCCACTGTATGACAAGGGTGGGTGTGTGTCCCTCTGTGTGTGTGTGTGTGTAGGCATGTATAACCTTTGTTGTGGGGACATGAATCTGTTCACACACTTACATTGTGTGGACTAGCCATCCTTTTGGGGACAACATGTAAGTCCCCATAAGTATTTCTATGTCGCTGAGACTGATTTTGCACTTTTGGTTCAAGAGAACTTGTCAGAAGCATAATGAGTATGTTTATCAAAAGGGACAACTTTCAATTATCAACTTTGTACACATAGTATGACACTTGCCCTAGAAATATAGCCCCTTGCACCTAAAGTCTTATCCATTGTCAGACTGATAGGTTACAAAATTGTATATCAGTCGACATCAGCCAAATATGTTACATCAGCTGATAGATTGGTCCACCTTATTATTCATCTGTATCCTCGATCTATGTGGGTCCCCCAGGGCTGTATACTTGGACCCCTTCTTTTATCAATTTGCTCCCGTAAGGTCACCTTATCCCAAAACACTGCAACTCCTTTTACCGGTATGCTAATGTCACACAGAACAATTCCCTCATCCAACTTTTTTGTGGTAATACAATTGTGTAGCTATGTGACAAAACTTGATTTCCCGCAAACTGATCGACAGTTAGTAGCAGCAAAATGGCAAAAAAAGGAGCAAAGTGCCCTCTTAAAGGAGAGGAGGAAGAAGAATCCTATGTAAATGCAGATACTTTTCCATTTACAACATGGATGTAAACAATCTAGGTTTCAAAATATTCAAAACTATTGTCTTTGCAAATGTTTAATGTGGAAGGGAATGCATTAAACCTCATGAAGGCCTCATGAAGACACTCTTTATGAACACAAGTGTCAACTCCACAGGGTATCTTTTCCAGCATATCAGGACATACTGCTCATTATTTCGTTTGGATGTAAAGGCAGCTCTGTAACCCAGCAATCTGCTGTTCTACAGCCCTGTCTGTGGTCGCTGGTCCTTCCATGGTGAGATTTCTCAGACCTAGAAAGGGAGAGGAATCCAGTGCCCTCTGTCATTAGGCATGGTGACGACTGAGGGCCCTCAAATGGGAAGCAGATCCCTTTAAATGCTGACCAATTTCAGGCTGAAAACCCAAAGGAGGGAATCAGTCAGAGATTCAGATGGGCAGAGGTTGAGAAGATGAGAAAACAAGAGATCAGTATTCATAGAAAGATCTACCTGCAAGTTAGTCTGAATATCTTGCCCTCACTTTCTTTCCGGTCAGTATTATTTGCCCTGCAGTGATCTTACTATGCGGTGGCTTAAACTGTCTCTCCTTTTGGAAACATATAACAGCAGCAGGACACAATATCTCACATCTCATAATCTCTTTCCATTTCATCCTTCTTCGCCTCAGGACTCGGTGACATAATATTCTGCGAAGATCGTACAAGTCAAATCACTGCAATGCCTTTGATTTCACAGTCCAAGGTGTTTAACTTTCAACTGCTCTGCCAGCTGACCAGAGCACAAGCTCCAGAGGCCTGGGCCCCAGCCAGTGCACCAGTGCCAGGCGAGTATCCCTGGACGCTGAGCGCTTGGCAGGGAACCCACTAAACAGTACATGGCATGAAACTCAGCCCGGTCCAGCAAACACCTGAGAAGAGGAGACGGTGGAGAAAGGGCAAGGTAGAGGAAGTGGCAAGAGAAGAAAGAGGAAATTGTGGGAGAAACAGTGTGGAAGTGGTGGAGAAGAAAGGGCTAAATCAGAACAGGAAAAAAGAGACAAAGAACATGAGGACATGAGTGAGCCTGTCTGGCCTTGTCTTTGTGTCCACAGTGTTTCATTTGGCTCTTTTCAACTGAATGCCAGGCTATCCCAGCACTGCTATTTCCCCATTAACAGGGCCCCACATCTGTTTCTCTCATTCCAGCTGCACTTTAAAATCCCTGAAGGTGCAGTTAAATTAGAGCCAGCACAGGTTTATAAATGTAAAATCCTCCAATAATCTGGAGCTGACATGACCCCTAATCTTCTTGCTCTAGTCAGCAGGGTGAACGGTGCTAACTAAGCCTTTGGCAGCACCAACATGTGTTTTGGCCACCAGACTTTTAAGAGGAAGGTACAGCCACAGAGGATTTTATGGGAGGAACACGTTTTTATTTGTGTGTCTTTAGCATGGTTGAGACATGTAGGTGGGTAGGACAAGTATCTGTTTTACTGCTGTTTTGATAAATAAGAATAATATTGTCGTTACTCCAGCGAAACGATTAATGTCCTGGAACTAGACTTGGAAAAACATATTTCATGCAGAAATAAAGGTGTTTCTTAAAATAATTTAACTTGCTCTTTCTGTTTGCAATCTACAATTCAACAGTGGATCACAGAATCTTTCAAGATCATGACTAAACCTCTAGGGATAGAAACAGCATTAAAAGGACGTAGAGAAGTAAAGAAGACAGAAAACCCATGTCTCTCAGCTCCAGAGGAGGGGGTTTCACTAAACTAGCCTGTCTAATGCAATTAATCTAATTGGAGCCGGCGTAAAGTGACAAATTACTACCTTTCACACTAGGGACTAAGAGGGAACCTCTGGAGATGGATGTAGGAAAGGATACCTAGGTAGTTAATGTTATATCTGTTAATTCCATCTTAAACCCTTTTGTAAATGACTGAAAAAACATTAGATAAAAAATATTTTGCCATTATCCGTTATGCTTTGTTCAGAGCATGTGTTAATTTTAATGTACAATATATACATATACATATTATAAATATACTACATTTTCTAAGTTATATAGTTTTGGGCTACAAATACAAGCAAATTATCTTTCTAACATCTAAATGGTTTTATATGACATTCATGTCTTTATAACAGATGATTAATACAATAATTGATTCTTGGGAGAAAATAAATATGAAGCAACAGTATTTTCGTATTAAATTAATGTATAGACCTTGATGAGCCTTGCAGTTATAGTATCAATATCAGCATCTCTGCTCTATTTGCTTGGATCTGCATGCATTCCCACTTGACATTTGAGTTTTTGATTTAATCTCAGAATTTATGCACATGAACTCTGCATATTTCAGTGAAGTTGTGTTAATGCGTGCCCTTTGCTGTAACCTTGATTACTTGCTGTAGTATCAAAAAACCTTTTTGCGGACATTGATTTCTGCCGGGGGCCACGCTACTGAACCTGGAGCAGCGTATCTCTGCGGATATAATGAACTTAAAGAAAACTAGCTATTACCGAAACCTCTGACATTTTGACATTATCAAATGCCGTGGTTAAAAACGCACATATGGAACAAAAATACAATGCGATTTCCATATTATTTGCATGCCATTTCCATAAGCGATGGGAAGTTGCACATGATCCCTTTTGGTTTGCAGGTGTTGATCTTGATCATAACATAACAGTTTTAATTGGATTTTATAGACGTCTATGTCAAGTGCTGTTGAAGTATTTATGTAAAGTGGAAAACTTTCAAGCGTTTTTTGTTGTTGTTGTGGACCATGAAATTCCACATTTGTGTGATTCCACTTACCCACAATAACCATGAACTCTGACCCCAATAATTGTTCTAAATTGTGACCTGTGAACTCTGGAGCTCGTGAAAAAACAAAGAAGGAGGCATCTAGAGGTGGAATGCTGTGCCGTTTCCCTCCCAGGGCAGGTACTAACGCGCTCCGAGTGAGAACCTCAATGACCCAAAAATGTGTCTCTTCTTTCCGAGTGCTGGTGCACCTAAATCACGCCTCTCCATTTCCCCCTCCTATATCTTGTTTTGTTCCAGGTCTCGTCTTCGACAGATTTCACTTTTTTCTTCATCCCTCTATTCTTTAGTTTCTTAAAGTCCATCCCCCTCTGTTACCTTCACTCCAACCTCCGTCCCCCTCCCTTCTCTTTCTCTCTTGTGTCTGGAGAGGAAACGGTGGCCATTAAACGTGTCTGCTGGGGTCTGGGGGTCTGGAGAACAACCGTCACATTGTGTGACCCCGCCTTGGACCCCAGACGGACTAATGAATAAGGGTAACCCCGCCCCCAACCCCCTCCCCTCTCTTCATGCCAGACCCCTGGTAGGTAATTCTCCCACTTCTTTCACAGGGTCCCAGACATCTCCCGCGGCCTTTGACTGAGGGCTTATCTTTTCAGAGGGAAATGTGTGTCATTTGGGGTTTAAGGGAAAACCAAAACAAAAACATTGTCACTACCATACAGTTCGACCCCCTCCTCAAACCCACAGTCCTTCACTTCTTTCCCTTCTCTCCCAAAACTTGCAGGGTCTGGACGCAGGCTTAAGGAAATAGTGTGAGACATCCACAGTGTTTCCAATTATCTTGAGGAATATGTAAATAGGTGAAGAGACAGTGGCGGGATTATATGCAACTGGCAACGGCTCATGACATGAGGTGGACAAAAGGCTCGGTGGAAAACAGGATTATTCTAACTAGAGGGGCCAATATATTACTGAGACAGATACGGAACCTAATTATTCTATAAAACTACTGTACAAACTAAGCAAAACCAGAAGTAGAACATGCTTAATATATCAGAAACAATTACCAAATATTGCTGAAAAAAGTATATAAACTATTAGATATTGTCAAAGGATAACACTGGACATTGCCATTTTTGCTCTACATCTGGTAATTTGTGCACTGACAAACAAAATCCACAGCAATGAGGAAAGAAAACGGTCCATCGTTTTGTTCTGAGACACCCACGCTATGCAGTAGACTCTTCAATAACCACATGAATAACACAAAGCACTGGTGCTCCTCTGAAAGGCAACCATGTATCCCTCGGAGATTTAACAATGGTGACATGTGTAAGCTCAATGCATACAGAATATCTCTCCTCTGTCTCTTTCTCTGTTCTCTGTTCTCTTTCTCCCTTTCATCTTCTTCTTCTCCTTCTTCTTCTTCTTCTTCTTCTTCTTCTCCTGTCATGTTTATACATGGCTCCTGCCCACAGCACATCTGAACATCATTCCACAACACTCAGCAATTCAGAGTGGTCTCATTATTAGTATTTCTTCAGTAGCTTTGTAGCTAAAGTACTTGCACTTACAGCTAATGTATTCTGCACACACCAAGACTGACTGCCACTATCAAAGGACTTGCCTGAACGGCGGTAATAACTGGAAAATTATTTCTGATAGCCTGAAACAATCTTCCAAATCATCACAGAACTTTATTAAAATAATATCAAATCAAATTAGCCAGCATCCCCCTGTAATGAATTAAGTAAAGGGTTATGCCAGCATTAATCCCATCATGCTCGAAGGCATGGGGGCGGTGGGAGCGTTTAATAAACCAGTCAGTCCCTTCAAGCAGCAGGGCCAGCTTTGGATCCACCATCCGCCCTGATGCCCGCTCTGGAGAGGGAAACACATCAAAAGACTTCCTCTCGCCTCGCTTTTTCTCTGCCCTTCATCCCCTCCCACCCTCCTCTGTCCTGCTCCCTTTATTCTCTCCATCCCGCATTTCTCTCTCTCTCTCTCTCTCTCCTTTCTCCCCCTTTTCCTCTCTTTCTTTTCTTTTTCATTCCCCCTCAGACCATCCCTAACCCTCCCTGTGTCTTTCTAAATAATCTGTCGCTTTTTTTTTTTTCTCCCCCCCTTCCAATGCTCCATTGTGCCCGTGGGTGAGATTATTCATAAGGGGGTGAATCTTGGTGGAATCTCAGAAGGCTGGTGATAAGTGGTGAAGCCCTTTGGGACGGCTTGGCCTGTCCTCCCAGTGCAGTCTTTCCTTCCAAGCCGGCGCGCAGAGAGAGGAGTGAGGCGAAATCAAATAGGTCACTCTTTAGCTGTGGTAAAACAGAGGTATTTTGGATGGAACTATGGCCAAATATCATAGAATGGCTCAGAAGGAATTAAAATTCGAGAATCTAAATGTGAGCTACCTTTTGAATGTGGTAAAAAAACCTAAATCTGTAATTATGTGTTCAAATTCAAAATCCTCATTAAACTTCTCTACAAACTCCAGCGGGAAGTGTAATGTAAAATGTCTGTCTGACCAGACCCTTGTGCCATCATTAAACTAGACTTAATGATACAATGAAGGCTCTTTGCTGACCGAAAATAGTACCGCCCTACACTATTGTTAGCTTGTATCTCGAGTGAGGTGACAAAGGCACCATGAATGAGCCGGACATTGTTAATTATTCAGAGTACACCTTGGTTTAGCATTTGACTCTGAGGATTCAAATTAATTTGAATTTGATAATAAGATTGTTCCCTCCAAATACATTTTCAAGTCAGCCAAATTTATTTGGAAAAGAAAACAAAGACAAAGAGTAAAATAATCACCCAAACTGTTCGTTGTAAACATTCAACACAGTTTACAAACCGACTTCCTAATTCAGCTTTGACCTCCCGTACTTGCCGTAGCCGTAAAACAGTGTTTTGTACAATGAGGGATTATTCACACAATCTGGCTACACTGTTGGCTTGCTTACAACCTGTCTGATCGTCTGTCCACTTATGTTTGTTTGCCCATTCACTTTGTTGTAGCTCTACTGCTGTGTTTTCATATTTCAGCAGTGCTTTGGTGATTGCAATCTTATAATTACCTGGTGCACATGGTGGCCAAAACTATGACCATAAGTGTGTAAGAAACTGGTGTTGTATCTTAACATGTAGCAAATTCTGAAAATGTTTCGCGACCACCAGTTATATGACATAAGCCAGAGTTGTTTGGATTAATGTCGCCACCACCTGCAACACCAATACGCATTAAGCTCTTCTAATTTCACCCACATCCATTCCTGAACTTCCTATCTCCTCTATCTGTCTCTCTCTGTCTCTGGACCATTCACCCATAACCACCACCGCCACTCCTCATGAAAGTCTTTGGACAGGATTCACAGGTCCTGTTGCTGCAGAGGTCTGCGGGGTGGGTCATTGTGTGCCATGCAGGCAGGGGTGAGATAACATCTGCAGGTAGCAGGGCATGAATGGCAGAAAGAGTGCAGGCGGCTCATGTTTGATGTAAGGTACTGTCCGTGAGGCAGGCCCACAGGCTAGCCACATTTTTTGAGGGGCTATTCAAAATCTCCTCTTGCCTCAGAATATGTCATGGCATGTCTTGATATCACTACATCTTGGGAGTTAGTCCGTGCATAGCTTGTGTGTGTGTGTGTGCATGTGTGTGTGTGTGCTTTGATTGGCATCACTGATAACCTCCCCCCTCTATCTTTGTTTCCATGTGTCTTCAATGTGTGAGAAAGTATGGGTGAGAGAGGGAGGGGTCACCACGCTGTTTCCCCTAAGGAGGGTTTGTCCTTTGCCATCTGGCACCTCAGAAGCATGGGCACAGGAGCAGGAGGGGGCCTGTGTGTGTGTGTGTGTGTGTGTGTGTGTGTGTGTGTGTGTGGTTGAGGGGGGGGGATCTTGACATTACGACGCTATGTGCCTTGTATGTCACAATGTGCCCCAACCGCACTCCTTACCCCTAATTTCGACACCTCAACATCCCATACAGTATGTTTTCTTTTATTCACGTCCCTATTTTTCTTTGTCTCTGTTTCTCGCTCTCTCTCTCTCTATCTTTTTCTCTCTCTCTCTCTCTCTCTCTCTTCAGCTCTCTCCCCTTTCTACACGTTCAAAACTGTGATAAGAAAGTGCATTTTTTTATTCATGCCATCTGTCCTTTCCTGCTTTCAATTATCTCTAATCACTTTCTCATGTATTCTTTTCCTCACCTTCTCTACTTCCCTTGCTAACTGATCACATTGTTGCCCCTGTTTCCCCTCCTCATTCCCCACTTCTTACTTCTCTCCATCCTTCACATTGCACTTTTTCTCCCCCCTGCATGTGATGCATGGCAACAGCTTGGCCAGCTGATGAGGGCCAGTTAGAGATAGCACCCAACCTTGACACCCGCAGCTGCAGTCCACACACACACACACACACACGCACACACACACACGCACACACACACACAGACACACACACAAGCAAAATCCTGCACGCCTGCACACACGCATGCACGCACACACACACACACACACACACACACACACACACACACACACACACACAGAAGGATTGGGGGCATTGCGCTATGTAAAATAATCACAATGCATACATTCATTGTGGTGTGGATTTGTTGCTATAATAAGGCTGGAGAAATCATGAATATTCACAGACACTTTAAGCAATTATGATAATCGGCATTATTCCTTGCCTCACCACTATCTGTCAGCGGAGGCGGCAGCAGAGGCGAGAAAAGTAGGTTGGGATAGTCTGCAGTTTTACACTCTTGAAATTATATTATTATATTACATTTTTCTTTCTTCCTTTTCCTCTCTCTCCTTCTTTGCCTGCTTCGCTCTTCTCCTTTGTATCTTTGTTCCTCTGTTCTTCCTCCGGCTGCTTCTTCATCTCCTTCTTTCCTCATCTTTCCTCTCTTCTTCTTCTAGGCTTGTTTCGTGCTAAAGTCCATTGTGCTGTATGAAGAGGAGGGGTAGGATCCTAGAGTGAGAATGGCCCCTGGGTGCTACAGAGCTGGCAGCAGTGTTGGTCTAATCTTCCGGGTCAGGCCTGACGCTTTCATCTTCTCTCACTTGGAGTCCCTTGTGTTTGATGTGAACTTAGCCCAGGAATAACCGTTCCTTTCTTCTCTCCTAACCTGGCCCTGGAGTAGGGGAAAGCACTTTGTTGTTATCCTAGGAGCCAAACAATGCTGGAAGGAGTGCAGAAAACCTTAATGAAAGGCTTTTGATCCACGCTGATATTAAAGCAAGAACCTTGAGAGAGAGTGAATGTGTGAGGGAGCAAAATAAAAAAAGTGCAGAAATCGCAGAAATCAAAATGCAAATTGCATCGGAATGGTTAGATGGAAATGTTTTTTTAATTCCCACCCTTAGAAATTAATTATTTCAGATTTGCCTGCATTTGTTTCAAGTTTGAGGGGAAAAGAATAAAGGAGCCAGCTAATTTATTGTAGAAGTAGAATTAAAATTAGCACATGGAGCCTTGCAGGGCTTTAATGATTAATTTTCTCAGGTCTGCACCATGCAAAACAATGTCTCTGCTTCCCACACTTACAGCCAAGTGTGCCACACGTGTCAAGTTAAAAGTATTTTTTCTACATGTACAGTGTGTGCGTGTACATTACTGTTGCACCACTGAACCCCACAACCAGTGGCCAGTTGTTATTTTCCCTTGAACCCATCCAGTGACCTCAGCCCTTGACCCCATGACCTTTCGTTCATGCACTGCTGCTGCAGGTCTCGTGCGCCTGCAGGAGGAACAAATGTGCTGGTGTTTAAGGAGGAACTTGTGGATCTGTGGGGTAATTTAATGCTCTCTGCTGTGTTTCCTTAAGACTGGCTCAACAGAAGCAAAATGTCATCTTTTCACCCTCAACTTACTTGAAAGTGTCAAAGCTAAATCTTTTCAACCTACAATTTGAAAATGAAGTTGAACCCAGAGGCCAAAAAAACAAGTCACAAACAAGCCTCTCTTTTAGGTGGAAGGAAATGCACCTTGGTATTCGACATGCTCGCTGCCATGGTGATAGCCCAAACCTCTGTGCAACAGCAGCACATTAACCCCTCTTGACCCTCTATTCTCACCTGTGATAAAAGAGGAGGAAGAGGAGGAGGAGGTGCCCCCCTTTCCACTGCACACGCACTTTCGAGTACCCGGGCACCAGCAGGCCCTTGAGAGCCCTCGGTCATTAGGAGCGCTTTATTCTTGTAGAGGAAGAGAAAAGGGGAGAAGAGGAAAAAGGAGAGGAGGAAGAGGAGCATTGAGCCTGGAAGATAATGTATGGTCAAGGCTGGAGACTTGTGGGCACTGGATGAAGAGAGGGTCGAGAGAGAAGCAGCGCTTTCATACAGAAGCACCAAGCAAGCCAGCTGCTTTTGGTTTTTTTGTTTGTCTTTCATTCTAAGTAAAGAAAGGTAGGGGAAAGAGCTATGGATAATTGGTCCAGGGCGCTGACTTACACACAGGGCTGTGGACACAGGATATAGAGTTTCAAACTCTTTGTTCCTCATCTTACCTATTGGCCCTGCCCGGTTTTGTCTGCTGAAGACAGAAAAAAGCTTTTTTTAACGCTTGCCTTGGGTGCATGAAGTTCAAATGAAGTGAAGAAAAAATAAGACCATTAAGAACGCATGTATGATTTGAATATTATTTCTCATGTCTTTGCATAAACACAAAGCATCTAACCCGCACATAAGAGGGTAGCGTGCAGTGACACTCTCCTGACAAAAAGGCCTGGCTCTCTTCCATTGACCAGCGGCATCGGGGGGCTAACCTTAACTTTCACTGGGAGCTAATCCCTCTAATAATCAATAGTATAGACTAGCTTTCATCTCAGCTGGGGTCTTGATAAAGTTGGGAGGCAATGAATGATTGAATAGTGTCAATGTGTTCCGTGACACCCTGAGAAGTAATGGAGGAAAAAATAATAAATGCCGCTCCCCAAAAATAACTGGGTGAAGATTATGCACATCTGATGATATGATGAAAATAAATGAATAATGCATTGGCTATCAATGAGGGAGCAGAAGACGCATTGCTTCAGGCCATGGTTAAGCCTCTATTCATAAAGAGGAGACAGACACAAAGGCCCAAGGACTGTGGGAGTCCACCACCGGGGAGGGAGGAATGAGGGCACACATTTTAAGAGGAAAACTGATTTTTTTTTCTGCCTCCTCTCGTGTGGTTTCTCTTATTCTGTCATATTCCTAATAATTAGATGTGTTGCAAAGATTATTGTTTACAGTTGGAATAGCCTTAAGAAGCCAGGATGTGGGAGTGAGGCCACGGGATTACGTAGGCAAACACATGTTTAGTGCACAAGACTATTGTTATTGTCATCACTTATCTGCAGTTTCCAAATGCCCCTTTCACCCTGATTGGTTAGTTTAATTATTTTTTTCCGATTGCTAATAAAAGAAAGTCATGTTTGAGAGTATATCTTGAGTTTAAATATGGATATTTTTCTTTGTGTGTGTCTTTTAAAAACACATTAGAACTGTTGTTGCCTCTCATCCATTAGGTGCTATGATCTCTGCTCACCTGATGCGGCATATGTTCATAAAAACACACACACACACACACACACACACACACACACACACACACACACACAGCTGCACATAAAGAAGGCAAACTTGAGTGCAGGGCAGATTAAGGAAGGGGAGACAGGAATATCTCTGCGCCTTGAAACAGCAGAGAGCAGAATAGGGGGCTCTGTTCTTTTTTCTCCTTTTGAGCAGCATTTGAGCTGTCTGCGTATAAAGATGTCTGGGTCTGCTGGTTATTGATCAGCAAGTATTTGGAGAACAAAGAGTTAATCCTCCTGAAGGTCCACAGTGAGTGCTCTCTTAAGTTAAAACAGTCTATAATATCCTCTTTTATCTGCAGTCCCTTCACTCACTGTTTATTTTGTCTTCATATTTAACCCTGAGGGATGAATACCCAGTTTAGCTGATGGTGTGACCCAAGGCCGATCTGGAATTCACAACTGGAGTCCCGTTTATCTGACATTGGGATGGTCACTCTCTATTATTAGCTACTGTTGGTTTGTGAACAATGCACGGTGAAGGACTCTCAGGCTTTGCTACTTGCATGAAGGGTTTTTAAGTGAAATCTATTCAAGAAAGTATTTAATCCTGTTTTTACAAGTGCAAGATCCACTAACATGCAGTTCTAAACAAGTTTCTTCAGGAAATACAGTTATTTTCTTGCGAGTATCCATTAATATCAAGCCATGAAAAAAAAGTCACTGGGTTTAAACTGCTATGCCCTCACATTTATTTTACCTTTTACAACCGACATTGTGGTTACTGTCTTATCTTCTCTTTTTATTATGTTTTCCTTGAAGGGACAATCAAATAGGGTTGTGATTACGAGCCCTTGGCTGCTGGCTTACGTGTTAAAAATCTAAATGAAGTCCTGATAAGTTAACTTTCACTTATATTATGTAAAAAATAATAAAATGTGCAAGTGAATATGATTATGTATCATTAATCTGTAGTGTTCAGTATATTTTCTGTCAAAAAGCACTTTAGCACCTCTCCCTCTCCTTCATTTCCCAGAATGACTTTAACCATTCCCAAGTCAACTAATTTTGATTACTGCATGCAGCCATTAGTTACCTGGATATAAAGAGAGAAATAACAATAGCATTATGACAACAAAGTGAGGTTTTCCAGACGCAAAACAGCAGCCTCAACCTGAGCAAAGCTTATGCATGTCCCGTTGTGATGCATTTGTCCATGTGATCATTTTTATGTAACACTTTTACAGCAGACCAATATTGCAACGCTTTTTTACTCTTTAAGGACTTATAATTATTGTTGATATGTCAACTCCTCAGATAGAATATTTAAAATACTCATATGTGCCTTTTGTTGCAACCCTCTTTCTCTCATATCTGTATTGTTTGTAATAAAGGCAGACAAGTACCCCCCAAAATTTCCCAGCGAAGCAAAGAATTTACATTCACTTTATATTTTTTTATTATCTGTGTGTAGAAACAAAATTATTGTTAAGGTCAAATTAGGGTTAAACCACAAAAAGGTGATTATTGACATATTGTATCTATGCTTAGTACAACACACACACACACACACACACACACACACACACACACACACACACACACACACACACACACACACACACACACACACACACACACACACACAGTTGGTAGATTTGCAAAAAAACACCCTAAAGAAGAGGCAGCGATATTCTGACTTTTAGTCCCCAGTATTGATTAAGCTCCAAAACAGTGAAAGCATCTTATGTTAGATTTTTCCTACCTGGCAAATGCAAAGCTTTCTGTTTGACATTTTCAGTCCCCGAGTCTAACCCGAGATAACCCCAATAGCAGTATGACTTTAGAGAGTACTTCCCAGAACCACATTACAAATGAAACATCTGTTTTCACAAGCTGAGCAGGACTCTGCACGATGAGTGACTGAACGTCATGTGTGAATTCTGTGAAGTGCCCCTTTACACGTACTAAAGTGTTTATAGTGGGATTATGTTGTATTGGCATAAACCAGCCCAGGCTCCTGGAAGTACATTTTGGGCAAACAATAACCAATAAAATCTGAGTGAATACAACCTGCATGTTTCCTGCACAAAACTTAATTGCTAATGCAATTTGTCAGAGATAGAGTTGAATACATATTCACGTTTATGCTATTTCCTCGTGCTTTGATTCTTGATGACCTTGTTTTTTTTTTTTTATTTGAGTGACTCATTTACGGTGCAGTACAGGAAAAATGTCAACATTTCCGCACTACTTTATGTTTTGTGGAATGGTGAAGAATGCAGCGAGGCCTGGAGGCCAAGGCTTGAACCTGTGTCTGTTTCTTGTCATGTCAGATTTCTTGGTAGGGGGGTCGAGGATACCCTGGCATTTTCTCTTCTGAGGGCTTTTGTTTATATGGCCGAAGGACTCTGCTAAGTCTCATCAGCCCACAGCAACTAAACACATATGCCTCCATCACAAAAGTCCCTGTTTTTTTAGAGGGATACTGAACCTACATTTGTCACTTTGTCCGGACGAATTTATTATTATTTAAATTATTAATTCTTGACCAAAACAGCCATTTCTGTCAGCCAAGAGACATTTAGTCATCAGCAACATTTTAGCGCGACGTCCCACTAAATGTTTTGACATGTCATTACAAGGCTTCTGATGGAAAGGGCAGTGACATACAGTGACCATTCCACCACTGTTACAATGCGTTACTTCACCCAGGCTACACACAAATCATATGGACCAATGACACAACTCCTGCCAGGGCCCCAATGTCCTAATGTCACACATGTCCCAACAGTTTTACTTCAAACTTTCTCCCCTCTCGTCTCCCCTTTTTTCCTTCACCCCCTCACCCCCCCTCGTTCCTTCCTTCCTTTCATGCACAGCCTTTCTATCCCTTTCAACGTGTCATCCCCCCTCCACCTCTATGTTTCTTATTTCTCTCACCCATACCTCTCAGTCTGTCTGTCTGCCCGCCTGTCTGTCCGTTTGTTTCTCTTATCATGCCTTGCATTAACCCTTTTGCTTCCCTGTCCCCCTCTCACCCGCTTGTCTCTCCCTGATGCTTTGTCCCTCTGTAACATATGCTTAGACTGGCATCCCATCGCAGAGACGCTGCGGGTCTTGTCCACTTCATGTCGCGTGAGGATGGACGTTTGAAGAGTCCTCCAGGCATCTCTCATTGTCACCAGCACTTAGCCTCAACACTGCCGTCAACCCACCACAAATACCGTCAGTGTGGCTGGCACGCTGGCTTCTGCTGGAGAAACTTGTACATGTACACATACACAGACACATGCACATGCACAAAAGCATGACCGCAGACATATTTTGAATAGACATGCACCTGTATGCTTACAGCCACACTCTGATCTGTCCCCCATGTCTGGCCTTACCTATTCCCCTCCCGTTTATCTGACCAGGGCATGTAGGTTTCCTTCAAGCACAATGGTGGTTTTGTCTTGAGGTTGTGCTCTGACAGTTGTCACAGACTGATCCCTCCTGATATGGTAATTGTGTTGACAACCGATGAAGCCGTATTGGAAAATTAAGAGTCCCTTTGTCCTATTTTGCTTAACAGCCTTTCAGACCTGCTATCTCAGAGAAAACTATCCCCGCAGATTAGGTGGTTTCTTCGTCAGGCCACAAAAGGGTTAGAATATTTCCCACATATGTTATGCAACGTATCCACCACCACCATGTCCACCGGTTTGTATAAATGTTTATCAAAGACAATGGTGTGAGGGGTCTGGGCGCTGGGGAATATGCTAATCATTATTAATAGCCATTACATTCGTTATTGTTCATTCGTCGGATGGTGCCAATAAAGTGTCCTGAGCAATTTAAACCTCGCTATCTTCAACTTTCTGTATGGGGGTTAATGCGTTACGTGGCTTTAATCTGTCGATGTGATGATTTTCAGTATAAATCAGCAGCAACATTTGAGAATATAATGCAAAGCAGACTTTCCATCTTCACTTCATCCCTCAGAGGAATCCTTGTGATACTAATCTGCCCACCTAGTCCAGCGCTTCTTCGGTCCAAGCTGCTTTTCTCCCTCTCGCCTCTTTAAGCCCTACACTAGGCTTTGCTCACATGTCTTTCTCTGTGAGTCTAAGCGTGGCACAAATGGACTACAGTCAATTCTCGTTCTGTGTTCTTCTTTCAAACAGACAAAATATGGACTCTGTGTTTTGGGGGTAAATCAACTTTCCTTTGAGCCCGCTGAAACGACTCATCATCTTGGGATCAGCTGGCACAAAGAGCAGGCCATTCTCAGCAAGCTGATCATTCACTGCCAGGAAAAAGACTATCATAGAGCGAATAAGACTCTGTTTGAATCAAATTCAAATAGTAAATCTCAGTCTGCTTTTCATCTCAATAAAGACCCTTATATAGCAGTCAGACAGTACATGAGTAGGGAAAAGAGTGCGTAGTAAAACAGAGATATTGCACTGCTCGATGTTGAACTTCATCCAGTTCTGTAATGCCTGTAAATGTGTCTCAGAGGTAAGGGGATCACAGCCTTGGTCAGAGAGAGGCGCAATAAAACAGTCCAGTTCCTCTGACACACAGACTCTTTGCAGCAAGGACTGTTTCCTTCTTACGCGAAATGTTGAAAAAACCCACTGTAGCTCTATCTACACATTAAAGAAGTTTAACTAAGAGGAATAGTTTTGCAAAAATAAAAAGCCTAAAGCAATTTTGATGAAGGTTAAAGTCAGGTGAAAAATAAAACTTTTAGGGTTATGGTGTTAAAATCATTTGGTTGAGGTTGGAAAAGGTTTGGTCACTGAAACTAAAACTAGATGAAAAAATGTCTTGAAAAGAGTTGTGTATTTTAGAATAAGCATCTTGTCATTTCTGACGACATGTCTCAGAGTTCTGTCTGCAATTAACACTACTTGAGCCACCGCTTTGTCAGGTAATAATGAAAACTACCATATAAAGAAGTAATTACAGAATGCAAACATATTGAATGTCTAATGAGGAAACATTGCAGACCATAAAGAGCATCAAAAATGGGTTTTCATTTTTAAGCATTGCAACTTAATTGTGCTACAAAATAAACATCCTAAAGAAATATTCTTAATAAAAACACGGTTTAGATATGATAAGACATTCAGTGTAAATTAAATTCTGACATTGAAAAATGTTATTGTAGAAAAAAAAGTGTTTTTCCTTTTTTATTTATTGACAAAGTGTTTTGTTTTAGTTGTTCAAAAGCTGCTTTGTATGTGTTTTTGACGTGCATGGGTGTAAATGAGCTAGGAGCCGTGAATAGAATAAAAATGTCTTTAATCATAGCAAACCAATGTAAAATATACAACATTTACGGCACATTAAAGGAATGGAAAATCATGTGCAAAAACATAAATCAAACTAGAGCTGTCATAAAAGACATCAGGCTCACAAAATTTCCTGAAACTGCGTTGCCTACACCGAGTGAACATGAAAGGAGAAGGAAAATGCCTGTGGCAGACTCAATAACAACCACCCTCTAAAACACCACGTCTGCTAACTTGACACTTACAGTTTAGCCCTGCATGCTGCTTATCATTCAGTGTAGATTTGGAGTCATCTCTTTGTCATTGTGAGGTCAAAACATACGCTAGAGGTCAGTTGTGTTGCCCTCATCGCTACAGCGGAGATCTTATCCTTGCTCCTTTCATCTTAAGGTCAGCTAATTGCTAACAGCTAATCACCAATTCTCAACTGCTCTTTGACACCACTCAGACACTCGCTAAGTGTACCACGAAATATTTTCAGCATGTTGCCTCAGAGTGTTTAAAATAACATGTGGACGAAATGGATACATAAGGCAGT
The DNA here is from genome assembly GCA_016806645.1 of Ophiodon elongatus. Classification (NCBI taxonomy): domain Eukaryota; kingdom Metazoa; phylum Chordata; class Actinopteri; order Perciformes; family Hexagrammidae; genus Ophiodon; species Ophiodon elongatus. The sequence continues at coordinate 404,929 of JACSYO010002144.1, forward strand.
AAATGAAAGAAGAAAAAAAAAGCCTCATGATTAGTTGCCCTAGATTCTTAAAACGATCTGCTGTTTTGGGCATTAAATAAAGTAAGCATAGTGGTGGTAGAGCATAATCAACTGGCCCCATTCCGGCAAGTTCTCCCATGTAGGGCAATTGAACAAAGTGCGTCGGAATTGAAATCAGGTCGTTCCTGGGGGCCACTGGTAACGAACTTGGCGGGGAGACGGAGAGAGGAGAGGAGGAGAGGGGAGGAGGGCCGAGGGTTGCAGTTGAGCTGACCTCAGTTGTAACGGCACAGCAGAGGAGCATGTGCTTAAACTTGACTACGCGAACCTTTTTCAGCCACGGACTGCAAAGTGCTGTAAGTAATGACTATAAGTGATGATCCTCACTGACGGTGGCAAGCGAACAGAGCTTTAAGAGCCATGTTGAGAGGAGGGCTGTCATTGTGACATTTTCTGGGCTTCTGAATTACGGAGAGAGCAGGTGGACTAGCAAATGTCATCTGTTAAACATACAGAAACTCACACATTTATGATCATTTGCTGCATTTAGTTTCTACTGATTTGCAACGCTATGGATTTGAAGTTCACATCTAAATGTTGTAATGTATTCTGAATCTGGCCTAGTATGTTGAAACAACGCCATACAGGACCATGGAATATTCATCTGTGAATATATAGCCACAATACGTTGGGTTTAAGATTGATCGTGAATTTGACCAGTATCCCTCATCTCAATCCCCTGTGCATACATAACTGCCTCATCTGCTCTTCTCTCCCTTCTCCGCTGCCTGTCCGGGGGCCTAATTTAGCCTTAGTAGGCTCTCCCGGTGCCTAAGAGAATTCTCCTTTATGCAAGCCAGGTAAAATGAGAGCGCAGCACGGATGAGGCCCCTCTCCATCATGGTGGATGGGGGGAGTCACGGGTGACACCCCCTGATCAGGTGTGCATGCGTAATGGCCGTCCCAAAATAATCACTGCTTTGAATAATTTCCCGGCTCTGTCTCTCGCCCCATGATTCTTGCTGCTTCGACTCGTTTTGTGGCGGGCATCCCATAAATCCTTGCGGTAAATGTAAATCAGTGGGCCGGGTGCGTCTGACAGATGGGGGCTGCAAGGAGTCCTGGGAGATCTCTCCTCTCACCTTTCCCTTCAGCTGGAATGGATGAATCACTAGCCGGACTAGCTAAATAGCATTAGTGTGCGTCTCTCACTTAAGAAAAGAGTGAGAGAGGGAGCCAATATATGAGCCAGTACAGGGGAAATATAAGTGGGGGTCATTTTGATTGAGAGTAATCTACGAGGGATGTGCATGTTGTGAAGACAGGTACAGTACCAGTAAACAAAATCCTCCTACCTTTGTTGTTGTTGTTATGATGGGGAAATGAGGTTGTGCAGGTGGAGGAGACGCAGGCTCGCGGATCTTCGAGCTGTCAGCTCCTTGGAGGATTGGAGATCTGAGGGGTGGAGGGGAGGAATGAGGAGGAGGCGGGGAGGGCCCTTCCTTGGTCCCCTTGGCTGTCTGTGGAGCAGAACCCATCTCTCATTAAGGGAGAGTGCCGAGGAGACACTTGAAAGTGACATTCACCCTCCCTCAACCCCCCCCTCCTCCCTCCATTTTAGAGATGCTATGCATGACGGCCACTGCCACTCAGCCAGCAGGGTCACCTCTCTCTCCCTCTCTCTTCCTTTGCCTGGGGGAGAATATCAATGCCGTAGTGCTTTTGGCAGATATACATACACCACCTACACCCTTCATTGAAATCCATCAATTACGGACCCCTTACAGGGAGACAGACGACAACGGTTGTAAGAGAGCAAGAAAAGGAAGAGAAAGAGGAAGAAAAGACAGATACTCCTTATTAAAGATGAGGAGAGCTGGGTGGAGTCTGATAATATGCAAAGAGATGAAACGATGTGTGTTCTTGATGTTGGGATGAAAAATAGAGGAGAGGAATCAAAGGCTGCAGCCCGCTGTGGGGTCAAGGGCTCAGGAGCTGGATCATCTCTGCTGTGGCAGAGTGTCGATTTTCGCCCCCAGTTCTAACCTCGGGCCTTGACTCCTCCGCTCATATCCATCTCTTTAATCTTGGGAAGCTCCACCTAATGAGCTACATAGTTCATCGAGTCAAGGAACAATGGGTGCCTCAGTAATCCATTGTCCCTCCATGAGCATTAGGCGTTGTTCCGTACGGTTATGATCAATGGTTTGTCCCATTATCACCATTATCATGTGTCGTCGTATTTTTTTCTTCCGTTCTGTAATTACTTGACAAAACATGATTATGGTCTTTAAAAAAGCATTTCCTGTTGACTTCCCAGGACAGTTTTTGTCTGTCCAGTGGTCACGTTTGCCCTGTAATCGTCACCGGCTGCTTGAACCCTGCTCTCAGCCAATGAGGTTCCTCTACCCTGCCAACACAGCCCATAAATAAATAACCAAAATGGCCCGTGGTGCTGTCATACTTCTTAAGGGAGCAAAGCACTTGTAATTAAATTCACACAGATATGCTGAAATAAACCAACCCCGTCTAAGGATTCAAAACACTCCAGCCTTCAAGGGGTGTTATACTGTACGCAAGTCATATCCAGACATAAATCCTGAAAAAACTATGCACTCATAAAGGGCGCCGATATAAATGGCTGCAGACACATATGCTCACAAGAAGCCGGAGTCCTGCAAGTAATTTGTCGTGGAATCCTTTCATTTGCTAACTATCTGTTTGTCCCTCGGACTATTTTGGATGGAGCTTAAACACAGTTGGGTCGGCGGTGAGACCTCAGCTATGGGTGTTGATGAGAAGGCAATGAGGAGCAAATAGGAGCAAATGTCCAAATGTGCCGAGCCTGGACACTGTAATGCCAGGAATCATCTCGTGAGTTATGTCGAGATGGCTGATGGCATGTTTGACTGTAATTATTGTGCTTAAGCTAAACATTTAGTATTTGATACGGTCAAAACATTCAAGACTAATTGTTTGAAATCTATTCTATGATGCCTGTATCATTATGATCACATTTTTACCGTGAAATGCTTTACGATGAGGGGTGTTCATTATTACTTCTTTCTATCTGCCTGCCATATTAACTAGAAATCTGTACTTTCTGAATGAAACACAAGTCTCTTCTTTTAAATTACACTTAGAGAAGATACAAAGTGCATATTCTTGGCTATTTCCTCTTTAGTGCAGTCCTCATCAAACTGGCTGAGAGGGAGAATAGCCAGTGCCTGTGTGAGGGATAATTTGTACCTTCTCAATGAATGAGGAGGACAGGCAAATTACTGGCTGAATAAGGACTGCCTGTGGATCCCACTGTCAGAAAGAGAGAGAAGGGCAGAGAAGGAGAGTGTAATTATCAACTAGCAAAGTGCATTCATATCCTATCACAAAAGGATTGGGATGTGGGTTGAAGAGAGAAAGAGAGCAAGGGAGAGTGAAGGAGGTTGAAAAATGGAGAGAGATATGGAGAGGGGGAGGGACGCGGAGTGAAGGACTCCTGGCCAAATGGATGCAAGGCCGTCAACAGGGTTAAAAACAGCCTTCTATGGTCTGGCTCCATGAATGCAGACACATTAAGACCTTTTAGCCCAGTGCACAAGCACCTCTTTGGAGTTAGAGAAGAGGGGAGCCGGGCAAGAAGATGGAAGAAGATGAGGAGAGGCAGACAGGCAGGAGAGAAAAGTGGTGGGTTGTGCGCTCACAATCAAAACCCATTTCTAATTTGAATAGACCCAGATATGTTATAAGGACGGTGGGTAAGAGGGAGATGGTTTTTTTTTTTCCTCGTCTTTTCCTTTTTGGTAGCTGACATTGCAGAACAAAGCTAGTCTATTAGTGACCCTGAACTTTATTGACAAGCCTGCCATTACCCATACTTCCCGGGGTCTGCAGGGTCAGGGGTCACAGACGGGCGGCTTGAGGGGGCCTGGTGAAGGGTCTGGGGAACACATTTAGAGAGCAGGGACACCTGTAGGGTCGCATCCAGTTCAGAACGTGACCATGAACAACAGTAAAACCTTTTGAGAGGGAGCAAACAATGCAGGCCTAGTCTCTAACAAGTCTCCCACCCTCCTCCTCCTCCTTCTCCTCCTCCTCCTTCTCCTCCTCCTCCTCTTCCTCCTCCTCCTCCTCCTCACAAGCTTTCTTCCTTCTACCACACATGGCTACAGTTTACCGGCCAAAGAGGTAGAAAAATCTGTATGCAATTTTGAATGTGTTCATCCATTTAAGTGTGTGCATTTGTTTGTGTGTGTGTGTGTGCGTGTGCGTGTGTGTGTGTGTGTGTGTGTGTGTGTGTGTTTGCATGTGTGTGTGTTTGCATGTGTGTGTGTTTGCATGTGTGCGAGATTATTAAGAAGGTCATGGGTTTGTGAATTGGTATAAAGTTCTGTAAAACGGCAGGAAATAAAATCCCAAGAAATGTCAGTTTGTGTTGAGGCAAAGCGGGGTGAATGTCTGGTCACAGATAATCCCGAAAACACTTTCATTCACTCTGATTTTCACACAATCAATCATGGCATTATACTGGACTGTCGTCAATCAAATATCCACCCGAGTACATAGCAGTGGATGAAGCCAGATGCTAAACACAAACACACACACACATTTGCACAGCGAGGCAGGCAGGCGGGGCAGGGTCAGACGACTGAGGGCTAAGTGATAGCAGCATGCATTTGATATATGTGACACTGCAAATGGAGGGCATCAGTGCTGTTTGCTGGCACAGCATGGCAGCGTGTGGTGCACCGCGGGCGACTGGCACACCAGCCAAGCCTGGCATACACACTCTCTGAATAAGGAAATTAATCCCCAGTGGGTTTGCTCTGTAAGTCAGAGTGTGTGTTTGTGAATGCATGTACTCCATTGGGCGTAATATTTATGTGGCATGAGTGATGATGAGTTCAAATGTTAGTATGTTAGTCCATGTGTTTTTTATATTGTGGCTGCAGGTATTCACCCAGACGGTATGGACATTATAATACATGCTACAGTATCTCTCTCTCCTCCAGCATTGCTTGCGTGTGTGTGCGTGTGCGTGTGCATGTGCGTGTGTGCGTGTGTGCGTGTGCGTGTGCGTGTGTGTGTGTGTGTGTGTGTTGCGTCTAAATGTGCCGCGTTTGTGCTCTCTGGCAGCCGGATCCGCGGCGGTGGCACGGCAATCAGGTGTTGCTGCATATGTTCCTGGTGTCAGCTCCCTGTTTTCCCCAGCGGGCAGGCCAACTTATTGCCAGCCTCGTAATAGGAGGGCTGGGCAGGGGCCATGACTACCACTTGGCACACAGCACCGCCAATATGGCTGGCTTTTTGTTCCACCTCCCTCTGAAACTTAACCACTTCTGTGCCAAGATTGATTGCTGCGAATTTGCATAGCATCGTTATTGCCGCGCGTGTCGGAAATGTCCGTCTTTATTGTGCCATTAATCACCAGACCACACAGTAAGGTTTACAGTGGCACATGTAGTACAGTAGCAAGGAATAGGGATCAGCGGTACAGAACAAAATAGAGCACAAGATATTTTTTATGTTTCTTATAATATATGATGATAACATGATGGAAGACTTCAAATAATATAAATACTAATTCACGCTATGAATTCACCGTATCAATACAGAGTAAAGACTTAAATCATTTGAAAAGGACTAGGATGCATTGTACAGTGAAAATGTTGTGAAGTTCAATCAGCGCCTTTAGCCTTCCGCTGTTCTCCCTAGGTGCAATAAGGAGCACTTCAAGTGCTCATTCATAGCGCAATACAATGCTTTCTGCCACAGTGCCTCAAATAGCTGATGCCTGTTTGCTATAAACCGTCTATCTGTTCCTGCTGAATGAGCCTATAGTGTATGTTCTGTTTTATCTTCAGTGGTGAAGCGTAACTAAGTACATTTACCCGGGTATTTTGTTTTATGTTCCAATTTGAGATGCTTTTACTTTACTTGAGTATTTCCATTTCATGCTATTTTGTACTTTTATTCCATAACAATTGAAAGGGAAATGTTGTGGAACTATATACTATGTGTATATGTATATATATATATATATGTTTAGTCTTATCTGGTTTGAGATATATATATATATATACACATACATACATACTGTATGTGTGTAATATAATAGTATGACACTCACAGAGGTATCTTTTTTGTGATGAATACTTTTGATATTCACACTTTGCAGATTTAATTTTCACAGTGTGATGTTGCTCCTTTTTACTTAAATACATTTGAGTATTTTCTCCACCACTGTCTATCTTTAAATATGATCTAGTTTGCAGTGCATACTCACACATCTGTACAACTTTGACACCTTCATTCACACTCATCAGTTCGTCCCAGAGGCTTTGGTTCTCTATCTAAGGATATGTGATATATGACAACTCTGTCTTTTTTCTTTCTTTTGTCAAATTTTTCCGCCTGTGCTGTAAGACATTCTGACCCAGCACAATATCTGCAGATCAAAGAACAACACACACCCACAGGCTCACATACACAAAAGGAGTTCATGTTTTTCAAGATTGTAGCTGTCAGAAAGTTTTACAAGACAGTAACAGTGGAATATGAACTATATGTGTGTGTGTGTGTGTGTGTGTGTGTGTGTGTGTGTGTGTGTGTGTGTGTGTGTGTGTGTGTGTACATTTTGGCATAGGACAAAAAAGTAAAATTGTTCCCATAAATGTACAGACACTGATGTAAATATCCCTAAACCAAAGTCAGTATTTGCAGATAAATATCAATACACACATTGCAAACGCCCATAAATATCTGCTCACACACACACACAGACAGAAGCATGCATATAACAGTGACATGCTTCAGCCATGCGCCATATGGAGTGAAGCCCCCTTTTTTCTCCCTCTTCCTTTGCTTGATTTCATTCCCTGTGTGAGCTGTGTCCGAGATATTCCACAGCCCTGGGGCCTTGCCTTTGACAAGGAGAGCACATTGTTTATTTTCCCCTGCTGGCCACACACACACACACACACACGCACGCACGCACGCACGCACACACGCACGCACACACACACATATTAATGCATGAACAGACAAATATGGATATGGTGAACACACACAAAGACCTGCACACATTCATATTGGACAGTGTACATCCACACTTTAGGAACACATGAATTTGAAACTTTCAAAACACACGCATGCACACACAAATATGCTCACACACACACAAATATATATATATCTGTAAATATATATATATATATACATATATATATATATATATATATATACACACACACACACACACACACACACACACACACACACACACACACACACACATTGTCGCTGGCCTGGACAGAGCAGCCAGGGTCAGTGGCAGGGCAGCCCATACCGCTGCACATCTCTGTTATTCATCCATGTCATTCAGGCCAGGATCACGAGGGAGGGGTGAAGTGGTGGATGGAAGGGAAGGAGAGGCTTTCATGGCTTACATTCAACCCCCACACTGTTGCCCTCTGCTCACCCACTGCCTCTAGCAGAGGCCACCCCCGCCTCCCCTCTTCACTCTCTCTCACACAAACCCACGCACACACACACACACACTCACACACACACACTCCTTCCACTCTGTACCACCTCAACCCCCAGGCCCCAGTCCCTGCTCCTCCAGCATGGGTCAGTGCTAAAGAGGACACATGGCAAAGGACAGATATACCCAAGGCTGCCTGGACCCCATCAGACCTGCATGGCCAGGGACAGACGGAGGGAGTACGACAATAAATTGGATGTGTGTTTATGTACAAGTGTGTACTTTCAAGATTTGATTGATTTGTTTGACTGTTTTTAGAATTTGATTGCTAAGCATCCCCATTCATGATTTACGAGTCATTGTAGGTTAGAAACGAATATTTGATATATTCCGCAGACAATATGTTCGTTAAATATAACAAGGGTTTAGAATTTAAAACGTTCCCTGTCATAATATGTATAGAGTCTGATGACGTCCGCCAACAGAACCTAACAAAGCAATTACTTCCACTGATAAGGCAAACATGGCTGTTGTGTGCCACTAGCCTGTTTGTACTAATTGATGGAGAAACACACACAAACATATGCGCACACACATACACAGAGTGTCTCTGGAGTGCGAAGATGAGCGCGTCATTAAGGGAGGCTCACATGCATTTCAGAGGAGTGCCACTAATCCAGCATGAAATTCAATTTAAAACTTGGAGCGCGTCTCGTCCCCTGCTTTGATACAGTGCCAGATACTGACAGAAGATGGAGAGCCGCGGCTACTGAGAGGAGCGTCAGCGGCTGTAAACACACAAGTAAACAAACACGTGAAAAATGTGTGCGTTGTAGCTGCTTGGTTTGTTTTCCTATTTATTTTGTACTTTTTACAATGTTGTTGTTTTCAATAGATTACCATTAACATTAGAAGCGCAGACAGTAATAAATTAGCAAAATGCTGCTCATGTTACGAAGAATGGACTTTTTGAAACTCACTCCGTTGAAATCCTTGGCTACCTTTATACTCTGAATGCCATCGGATCATCACTTAACAATAACAAGCACATTGAAGCTACACTTTTCACGGTTGCCAAGGCGTTACTTTGCAAGATAAAATTGCTGTTTGAAAAAAAAAAACAATGGGTGAAAAATGACCTGTCAGTCAGCAGCCCCCTGCAACAATACCGCCGCTGGCCCCGCCACTCTTTATGCCCAGGCACAGAACGGGGCCCCCTTCTATAACGGAGACCGGGGTGAAAGGTCAGCATGGACCTCTGGACATATCCTATGATAATACCCCGGGCTCTGTCATGTGAGTGGGGGGAGATTTCTATACGAGAAAGAGAGAAAAACAGGCCAAATGATGAGAGAGAAATGAGAAGTAAAGAGCTTGCATTTAGGAAGGACTGGAAGGCACAGATCATGAGATCAGCATGCAGGTCATCTGTTTTGAAATCCATTTACACGATTCATGCCCTGGGTTGTCAAGTCCACACTGCTCGTCCCAGAACCCCCCCCATATCCCAAGCCTCACTGTGTTTTCCTTCTCCACCGCAAACCCTTTCTGGCTTTCCATAATTAAAGAGGGCATTGAGACTGGGAGCTACAAGAAAATGGCTGCCACATTTGGTGGAAAGGGCTGGGAGAGCATGATGGGATGAAGACCAGTTGTATCCCACAGAGCTGAACATGAGGCCTCATCATTATCTGGATGATTCTCACGCCTTGTCATGGACAGAACAGAACATGTTGGTGTCAGCTTTAAATATGACATTTAGACGTCTTTTATCAAATACACACACACTGTCCTTGTTAAAGAGAAGACATTTGAAGTGGTCGGTTCCCCCTAATTACGATGAGACATATTATAGTCACTTACTAGTGGTTTCTCGTCATGTTGTAAAGCAAAACTACTTCCTGCATCACTTTATGACCAGACTGGGCAAATGCCAGAAGTTGTTAATTGTTAAATTCCTACTTCCATTTATACTTGTCATAAATAAGTTAGGCTGCCAAAAAAATATACACATTTGAATATTATAACCTTTTTACCTTTTAATAATCAAATACTAAAACATTATTTGCATATGAACCCCATCTTTAAAAAAAGAAAAAGAGTCTAACCTGAGTCTAAATAAAAGCTGTTTGACTGTCAGTGGTTCAGTTGGAAATGAATGGTTAAAATAGAACAGGGGGCCAAGAGTAGGAAAATATAAGTCACATGCGCATGGTGCCACATTGAATGACCTTTCTTTAAAAAAAATCTTGAATGTTAAGTCGGACTAAAGTGTATGCAGTGAAACGATGAAAGGCTGCTCATTTGGTCATATTACATAAAAAGGGGTTTGTATGGTAATGGTAAGATCAAAATAGAATTGGTATTATAAAATAACATTTCTTTCCAGAATCAATGTTCTGGTTACTCTGGATAATCTGCAGAAGACACTAGAACTATTATCTACCAAAGAAATAAACCACATGAAAGTTATCACAGTGAGTCCAGTACACAGACAACGTTTTGTGAAGAGATGTTTTGAAATTCTTTGAACACCACAAACAAAATTGAATTTGCCTCCATAGTATCAAGGTCATGGCAGAAATCTCATTGGCAGGCTTCTTAAAACTTTAACAGTATAAAACCCAAACTTTCAAACAATCAAAGGTAATATGTTTATTTGTAATTTGGTTAAACCAACCCTTTAAGTAAACCAAACTTGGTATAATGAGTTTTCATTACAATTTAGATAATTAGGAGGCTTTTGTACATTGGGCTCATATCCCAACATAAAGGTTCAAACCACACATTGTACTCTTTCTCTTGGCCTGAATAAAACCCAGTGTCTTCACTGCCTGAAGAGGTGATGGTGAACAATGGCCACGCTAATAAAAAAAAAAGAAGCAGGCTATCAACCGTCACTGCTTAGCCTTGCTCTCTATCATCACATGACCCACATGCTGGACGACATGTCACAGCTAGCGTGGCCTCATTTGCATAAGACAATCACCCCTTTCGGACGCAGGGCACAAATGTTGTCTAGACGACATGCTTTAGACGGGTGAAGCCCCACACACACACACACACACATGCATATGCCTTCATCCACTCAAACGAGCACATGCATAAACACCTATATCTCTATCTATGTGCATCCATTCATACACACAGACACACTCACGCCACTTCAAATACCCCAGACGAAGCCTCCAGCCAGGGTACGACTATAAATCAGCTCCAGGTCTGCCTCGGCTTGATTCGCATGCTGTGTTATTATGATGCGATGGATCAGGCATGAGAAAGTATTAAATACATCACACACATGCAAATCCTTAGTGATGGAATGACAGGACGGCCCAGCCAGTCATTTAGATATGTAGATTGCTTCTTACTTTGGAGATTATACCATTATTCTGGTCTATGTGCCACTGAGGGTCAAAGGGACAAGTCTTTTGATATGAGATATGTGTTGATGCGACGACAATGAGTGTTGACAGTGCGTGCAGTTATGTGTATATAACTGCATGTGCATGCATATGTGTGTTAGCAGTTATGTGGGTGAATGTGAGTGTGTGTGTGTTGGTATAGCGCGTAGTGGCCAGTGGCCCCTGATTGTTTGATGTACGTATTTATCCAGTTGTAACGACTGTGGCAGCAGCAGGATGGGTCTCTGGAGAGCTGATTATATTTGTTTTGTCATCTGTGGAGAGGGTGATGCTGTGACACCGGGAACAACCACACATCCTCCCTCTTCTGAATTGGGCACCGAGAATCTATGTGTGTTTGTGTGATGAATTTACTCGCAGTGCTTTGCATATAACAGAGAGAATGCTCACACACAGCGTAGTGCAGCTGTCACCCTGCAGTGCATGTGGTATGTTAGTGTACGAATTTGCATGTGAGGACTCCACTTCCTGTCCTGCGTTTATTATTTAAAAAAAGTGGCACCAAACATCTGTCTGCTGTCACAGTGTGGCAACACTAATGGTGTGGGGAGTCGGTATTCGTGCAGTAGCAAAAGGCGGAGAGCGAGAGAGATGGCCAGCAGGGAAATAGAACAAAATGAGAGAAGACAAGAGGAAAGACGGAGAGATGACCAGAGAAAACATGCGGGTCACTTCATCGCTGTCCGAAAGGGTCTCATTTATCCTCCCCCTCTTTTCCCACATGGCCCCCGAAGGCAAACTTCAGCTCTGCAATAAGACAGCATCGCCTCTGTCAGGACAAGAGCAGAAGTGACTGTGAGAGCTGTTGCTGCAGACAGAAGTTAGTTATTGTTGGCCGAGGGTGTATGCTATAACTCACCACGGTGGGCCAGGCCTGTCTTGGCTTCAGCAGCTTGCAACAGCACTAATCAACACCTTGCTATTCACACACCAAGCTAGCAGTCATTAACACGTAGTCTGCTTGTTTGCATATCTGTCAGCACTTTGCAATAGAGCTGATTCTTTTAGCACTTAAAACACGGTGGGCTGAAACTGTTTATCAGTTTGCCAAAAGTAAAAATATCTGTTGTCAGATTACTAGAAGCTGTTTTCGGTAATGGAGGTGACCGATCAATTCAGAAAGATGTCAGCTTAAAGTTGTAATTCTCAAGATTTTAATCACACCAATCTTAATTTTGATACTATGCATGGTTGGCATTTATTCTGCAATAGCCATGAAATGTATTCAAACACATTATTTACATTTAGTCAGCATTATCTTTGGCGGACTCCGCCTTTCCCTGGCTGGATTCAAAGGACATGCACATGCACCAGAGGTTCACAGGAAACAACATATGCACATATTGAATGAAATTGCATGCAATTCTTTGCATATGGGCGTAGTCATGAAGGAACTTAATTTGGAAGACCGGATCAGCTGACCCCGGGCCAATTGAGGAGGAAACATATTTGCGTCGTCTCCATTTATTGGATTTCTAACTGAGCTGCAACTACAAACAGAACTCTTGGGCTTCTATTATTAAGACGTCCTCAGCGCAGATGGCAGGTCGAATGAAATTTTGTTTGTAGTGCTCACAACTTTGACATTGTCTTTTTAATTCAACATCAAGGTGTCTTTCCATATCGACGTCCCTCTCGTTAAACCATAGAACATGCTGCTAGCAGTTTTCATTGACAAGACTTTCTTGTAAAGAAATACTCTCAATTAAACAAGTATGTGGAAAATATATAAATTAAAAAAAGGGTCCATATATATATATATATATATATATATATATATATATATATATTACCCTAAAGATTTTACTTAGTGTGAGAGAAAAGATTTAACATGCTTACCCCAATTTGGATAAACATGTTAAATCTTTTCTCTCACACTAAGTAAACCAGCAAAGGGATCTATTTTCCGTTTTTCTGGTGTTGATATTAGAGTAGTTAATATGTTCATCCTTGCCATAAATTAAATTGTCATCTCCACTTCCACTTCTAATCGTCATACGTCAGCACTCTTTCATTACAGGCCCTCACAAAAAAGTGGGTAACCAGACTTTCCCTTTTTCCCTGTGTGTGTTTAAAAACATACTGAGAGCCTGTCAAAACTGGCCTATTTTATTTGCTTCAAAGTCTGTATTAAACGTGTTATTGTCACTACATGTTATGAGTACTGACTTCCACAGTACAGTGGTACATGGTGAAACCATTGTGGACATACAACGTATAGAGGTGCAGCATACAGAGCAACACCCCTGAATGCGGTTTGGCTTCTTGTCTTGATGAAGGACTTCAGTATATGGTGGCGGCATATGGTGTTTTAACCTTCTTCTTTTTTTCAATTGAAAGATCTTCTCTCCAACCACTACACCACCACCCAAACTGCCTCTTAACTGTTTCTTCCCAGGGAACCTTTGGGTGGATACTGTTGAGCCTGGATTAGCCCTGCTCGAACGCACAAACACATCCACATCCACACACATACATATAAACCTGCATATGCACCACTAGTCTTGTTTTATCCGCGCCTTCAGTGGCAGAAACAAGTCTTTAATCATTTCATAAGATCATTTGCCTGGCAGATATGCCTCAGGCTTTTCCCATTACCCCTGGTTGCCTTGACCTAGATATATGTGTGTGTGTGTGTGTGTGTGTGTGTGTGTGTGTGTGTGTGTGTGTGATCGTTGTTGATGGAGAATAGAGCGATGAGTGTAAGTCCATGCATGGCTGTGTCCAGCAGTGGCTAAAATACAAAAGGACACAGAGACAAGCAAGCGTATGCATGAAGCAGCACGTACTGAGAGGCAATTAAATAGTACACCTTGCTGTCTTTTACTGTACCAGCATGCTAAAATGTACACAGACTATTTCTTTACGTGAATATTTGTTTGCTTATGTGTGTAATTATTATTTAGAGTAGTTACAGATTCACAACATATCCCCAGATCTTTCTATACTGTCCAGAAATGAAATAGGTTGTGAAATTACCTTCTGATGTCTAAATGTTTATATTCACCGTAAACTGGTCTGTGTTTGACAAAGTTTGTGAGAGTTGCCTGACTGCGTATTTCTGCAAACATCTCATGCTGAAAAGCAAACACTCTGTGGAGTGATGCAACAAACTTCATGAACAAAGACAATACACATTCTTTGGGTATTTTGGGTATTTTAATTAAAATCAACTTTGTCTGATAGAAATTATGTTTATGTGTATTATGTATAGTGCTGCCTCCGAATATAAAAGACAGATGAGGTGGTTTGTAACCGGAAAACTTCAGGTTGATAAGCAGGCGTAGTGCAGTAAAAGAAAGCTTTCTTAACAAAAAGTTTACCGAAACAAAGGGCAAAAATGAAACCCAGGAATATAAGTAAAACAAATAAACTAAAGAAAAAGAACACCAAACAAAAGAAAGCTGCATCCTCATAGCAAGCTGACTACTCCTCTCTCCCTTTACTACAGTGAATGGGATTTCACTTCTCAGCCTCATCTAACTGCAACTTAGCACCTGCCCAGGTAGCACAGGGTGAGTGTAACACAGCAGACATCTAAATCATATAAATGTATGAAATTACCATTAATACAAGATTTCTAAGTTACTTTGTTACATACTCCTACACCCTAAGGGTGCCCAGCCCCTCCTGCTAGGAGGACATTATGAGGCAAACCTGTTAACACTCTTCTTGATTGAGCTGCTGATCTGCTGATCTACCACCACATCCCAGGCAATACAAAGCACTTGGTTAAGTTAGGGAAATAGGACATGTTAACTTTTTCATGATATAACTAAAATCCTAACGTGAGAGCAGCTATAATCAATGTTTTTATACAATAGAATGTATCAAAAGACAAAAGGGAGAAATGCTCACCTGCATCTGTGATTTAAGAGGCAGGATTGATTCACATAATGGTTTGATGTAGCTAGTCAAAGCTAACAAATGGGAGGTACTTAAGGGACTGCTATGTTTTGGTTGGAAACTAACTTCATCCCCAACTGCAGGTAGCTGTTGTAGCTCACTAATAGCAAAGCGACTAATGCTAATGATAACAAATTAACCGATGTTAAGGAGTGTACAAACTATATGTTTCATATCTGTCCAGATTATTTTTTGTTGTGGTTAATTAAAACCGTGTTACAATTATTATTATTTTTAAATATTTTTCTATCGTGTCCATGGTCTTCAAGAGGTTGGCTGATGAAACTCTTTAAAACCATCTGGATGGACTTAGGCACATGGTTGCAAAGGTTCAAAATATTTTTCTTACTGTAGCTTCTAAACAGCTGTAGATACAGTACAAGAGCCAAATGATCAATTTAACACCAGCAAGAAAAACAGTACTGAACTGTTGCATTGTCAATTGAAACTCAGACAAAGGAGGTCTACTCCTGTATGTGTGGTGACTGAAAGCTTGTCACTGAGCGGCTTAGTTTTAAATGTGGATGACCTTCTCGGGACACTGTTGCCAAAATGCCCTCATAAGTAGAATAGAAGCAAAAATATGGGTGTTAAATATTTTTCCTGTTTAGTCTGGCCAGCTAGTGAGACATTTGGAAAAAAGTCAGGAACCAGTGGAAAATACAGGCAAGTTACTGTAATAATACTGTATATTCGGACCATATGCCTAATGCTCACGAATGTCTCTTCCAATTCCAATGATGAGAAAAAACATATTTGCACAAACAATACTTTCCATAAAAAGACAGATCGCATGCACACACAAAACCAATTTAAATGGACAGTTAAGTCATCAAACAAAACACGAGCGGAGCAGACAGCAGGGAGCGGTCACCCTTCCAAGACCTCTTGTACAGTCAGCCTGGCTCCTGCCCTGCTCGCCTCGGGACAGCGGAGTGACGGATGGAGGGACGTAGGGAGCTGTGAGTCGGGGGAGGAGGTGAGCATGAATCAGTGACAGCCTGAGAGATGTCAAGATGGAAGGTAAAATAGGGGACAGAGGGACAGAAAGCAGGAGCAAGAGACGGAGGGGAGGAGGAGAGAGGAAGGATAGGCAGAGAAGAAAACAAATGATTATCCCACTGTTGATTTTGGATGCAGAAATGACCTTTGAACTCATAAATAAGTCATTAAATCGAGTCCTTATAAACATATGGACTTTATTTATCCTCTCCATATGAGTGCCACACACAGGTAACTCTGTAGGTGTTCATGTTCCTAATCCTCAGTGAAGAAGCAACTTTTAACTCGAGGTTGTGTGTAAATCAGCGCGGCAGCTTGAGCAGTTAGGTCACCTGCTGTTTACCAGGGCACACGTGTTTTATCCCTCCTTCTCAAACATACTGTAACACTGTGAAAAAGGTAACCTGTGAAACCGGTGGCATTGATTTAGGTGAAGCAGTGAATCATATATAATGAATATTTATGCATTTTTTTGCACGAGACTACTGGAATACTAAATTATGTCTTTGATAGCCTTTGCTGGATGGCATGCCAGAGTGTGCTTTGACTGACACACACTCAAACCCAGCGTGGTCTATTTCCACATTCAAGCTGCGGAGAGATAATGCTGGTTTCTAATCCCGTGGAATAACCTCCGGCTATACAAGCACACCTGATATTTCTGATACCGCTCTGTCTGCGAGATTGCAGTCGAAGCTGCACTCCATACCCGAAGCAATATCACATGCTCTTGTATCTCTTCATCCCAGTTTCAATCAAACGTTGGTCGAACGTTTCACTTGATGCGCGCGAGGAGTAGCCTTGGGCAGCCGAAGGGTGCGAGGCCAGTGTGTTGCCATCAGGACTCAACGTGCATGAAAGGACATCTAATATCTGCAGACCTGTGAGCACGTTGAATTCTCATACACAAGGACAAAAGGATGCGCGTTAGGACTCATTCAATGCTCAACCAATTCTAACACAAAAGTAAGACGTTTCATTGTGTTGTGGGAAGTGGCAGTCCAAGATCAAAGCTGGACTTTGGAGCGAGAAAGAGTGATTGAAGTTAGCTGATGTTGAGACAAAAAATAGCACTGTGTTGGGTGTTACTGCCGGTACCCGTAAGACCAGGAAATATGTCAGATGCCAAAACACTGCAGAGCAGTTCATTTAACTACGAGACAGAGTTTAACATTTTAGTGACCTCTGTCCCAACGATCACATGAAAACAGTAGAATTATGTTGCGTCATAACACATGGCATTTAAACACAAATATACACGTATGTGTTACTGGATGATGTGGTGTTGCAATAAAAGTTGAGCCAGGTTTAACTTCTTTGCTTGACAAGACTGCATTTATTGTTCCGGCCTCAGACTGTCTGACCATCTCAAGTCCACTATTTGTCACTTTTTGCAGCCTGTTTTGGGGGTTTTCCAACTTTTGAATTCACTGCAACAGCATGACATAATGTGAGGGTGAGGTATTGTTGTATATTTCAAGCGACAGTGATGTTGGAGTGATGATGAAGGAATCTCCGCGGACACTGTTCTTGCTGGTATAATGAAGTTTATTACAAACAAGCAACATATGTCAAGACGGGCGACATGTACACCCGGAGAGTCCCAAAGTCGAACAGAACTCTCCCGTCGGGGATCTCCCGATCAATTATATATGGATGTTGTTTACGCCCCAGACTTGAGGATAAAATGACGTCATAAACAGGGCCCCCAATGAAAGACATGTTTCGGACATAGGCATAGCTACTCCTCCATCCTCCAGGTCAGAGCAAATTGCTCAGGGACTTGATTGGATGTTAAAGTCAAGATGACATGAAAAATTACTTCTTTTTTTTAACCCTTTTATATCCCATCACCGGTTATTTTGTGCCCCTAAGTAAAAATGTATTCAAATAAATCCAATCATTTTTTTCTTGCTTCAAAAACATAGCTGGTAGCAACCAATTACAACCCATAATATCATGACATCCATCCATTAATCAATCTGCAACTCTTTGTGTCAAGCCTGTCAACTTTTTAGCGGTCCAATCAAACGCGCAGGATTTGATTTTAATCCCTCTTGTAACTCTAATATTCCGTTTCACTAGGGAACACTCACAGTACAGAAGTTAAAGACGCTTTAACTTTTTGTTCACTGGGACTTTAAGAATGGCAGTCACTAGGCAAACATAAATCTGGAGAATAGGGAGTGAGCTGTAGAGGACAGTTCACCTTTTCCCAACCGGTAAACCAACACACACCTCTGACCCTATTTTGGATAAATCTATATACACCCCAGGGGCTGGATAGGTTGTCAAAACTATTTTTTCCATTTTTCAAGTAGATAAAAGAGGATGACCTCATCTCACCCAGAATAAGTGAGAAGATCTGAATTTATGTGAATTGGGTGAACTGACAGTAACATTACTTTTCTTACGCAGAGTCTTTTAACAGTGGTGGTCTGCTCAGCCTTTTTCTTCCTGCTCTGTAACAGTGTGAAGCATGTTGACCGGTGAACACACTCCAGTAATATATCATTAAGACATATGTGAACTATGTCTGTGGACTGTGACCTTTGCAAACACGTTGACACAATCCTCAGAATACAGTACCGAAGTGTGTGTTGCAGTGTGTGTTAGTGCAGTATGTACGTACATTTATCTTTAGGTGTGTGTGTGTGTGTGTGTGTGTGTGTGTGTGACCGGTCCATATCTGTGTTTGACCCTCTCCACCTAAACTGTCTGCGTGGCCAAACGTGTGTACGTGCAGGGCATGAGGAAAAGAACACATGGACAGCATTTACTTGAATGTATGTATAGCAGAATGTATATGTGAGGGCCACAGGGACTATTTCTGTCACGTAATATGAAGACGGCTTCTTGTCAGCCGGGTGAACTGGGCCCTGGTCATGGGAGGGCATGTGAGGCGAGGGGGATACTGTATACAGTGCATGTGTGTAGGCGATAAAGTCTTATCTCTGTGTGTGTTCGGTTGTTCTCATGTTCTCTGTGCATTATCAATTTGCTGCAAAGTCAGGTATTGTGTACTGTATGGGTTCATTATGTTGCCCTGTGAATGATAACTCATCGTGTTGATTGCTCTGTATCGGCCTCGCTTTGAGGAGGCGATGATGGTAATGAGGCAGCGTGTATGAACGTAGCAGAACCTGAGACTCAATTTCGTGCTGCAGAGATAATGAAACAACATCTTGAGGTTGACTGTGTAGTGCTGAGAGGTCAATTCAGCTATGAGGAAGGCAAATATTTTCCTGCGCGCACTGTGTTTACATTTCAGTTTAGTGAGGGCACAGCGATTGTTTTGCTGGCAGGTCAAGGGAGCGTACTGCAGACAGACTTGACAAGTTATTTTTTCATGCACTTTTCTTTTCCATAAATTGTCTTTACTCGGAATGATTCATGCTTAAAAGTGTTTCATAAGGTGTTTTATGACACGGTAGAGTGTTCCCTACTTTGGGATTTGTTAAGCTACCTCCCAGCACCTGTCTTCACTGTAGGATTTGAGCTTTAAAGGTCATTGTTTATTTCCGTGCATAGAAGATGATATTCAGCTTTAGATGGTCCCAGAAGGACTCCTATGTGCCGTGAACTCATTCCAGGATGCGTTCAGTGGATCTTTCTTTTCATATATCAACACAACCGGCAGAACAATCATCCTCAATCACCCCTTTTCTGTCTGTCATTCGGAAACCCCGCACCACATTGGCAGTGCTCCCAAAAGCTAACGTGGCATCACATTCTTGACTAAACGTGCATAAAAACAAATTAGCCTGGCCCATACAATTTGCAAAGAGATGTGTGCAGCCAGCCAGCAAATAGATGTCATTCCAAACCAAGGTCATGATGGTATTGAGGCTGGAAATTTAGGATTGATGTTTGCACATGTCGAGCTCCTCCACTTTTCACTCTCAGTCTGACGGGTTTGATGCAGGCTTATGGGACGAAAGCTGCTTGGACCGGGACAGCAGACAGAGACTATCCTCGTCAACCTTGTGATTTAGAGCTGAATTAAAACCCAACTTATCTACATTTTGATGTTGGCAAAAAGCGATGCATAAATTCATTTGAGCGAGACACATTTTTTTGGTGCCACAATCATTTTTTAAGGCTTGAATTAATAATTTAACCTTTGAGAAAGTGTGCGGGTGAAGGACGTAGACAGTTCATACAAACATGAAGTAACTGAGGAAAGGTTCTGATTTGGTCTGAAATTATAGTTGGAGCAGCACTGACATGCCCCCCTCCAATATAATCACTAAATTATTCTATACTGTTTTATCACTGTATATCATCATTTCGATCTTTACAGACACATTTGGTTGTGGATGACCTCTGCCATCTGAACACATTAACTTTTTTGTTCATCCTATGTGTTTTCAACATTGGCTAATCCTTCATTATGTGAGACCTTAATTCTTCTAATGTGTGAAAATAATACACCCCCCCCCTCACGCATTTTATGAAGAAAAAATATGGAAATGACCACAGAGCTTTGTTAATGCACCAAATAGGGAAATATTCATGTTTTATATGTTATATGGGTTGAACATAAACAAATGTACATTTTTTTTGTTTACCAAAAACTAGTTCACAAATAAATCTACATTTGTAAATCCACACAGTGGAGCTGTCACTTTTTATTTAAAACTTGAACGTCTGAAAAAGTTAAACGTTCAAATTGTAATGACCTGTTCGAATTCGAAGTGTACTGTTCAAAAGTGCAACAATGGTGTGTCTTGTGGTCCAGCAGAGGGCGGTCTTAAAATTCAGCCGGTTTTATTGCATGCTCTTTTGACCTCAGTAAGTATACTAAGTTAATTGCTGAATTTGGAAGTAACTGGCGAGCAAAGATGTGCTGGTCCAACATGATCTCATGGGAAGATGTGTAGCTCGCCACTTAAGGGACATGTCAAGTATCATGTCTACGCATCTAAGGCCCCGTTCTCATTCCAAACTTGTCACATATGGACGCAAGGTTGTGGTTTAAGTTTTGAATCAAAACAAAACTACTTTGTGAGGCTTAAGAAAGGATCATGGTTTGGGTTTAACCAAGAACGCTTGTTGCGTAAATCAAGTTATGTACGGAAGTTAAGAAGTGAACTTAAATAAGTCGCCACAAGCTCGTAAGAAAGCCTTCACAGATGAGATAGCACAAGAAAAATCAAAGACTAGACACTCTCTGATTATTTATTGCCACACATGCTTATGTGACAGTCTCAGCTCATTGTATCTCAGACTCACGCATGACACTATACATGGGTATGGGTTGCGTTCAAAATAATTTCAAGGAATTACATGTTCCCAGGGAGGGTCCAGAGTCTAGGTAGGTCCTACTTCTTTTTAGACCTCTTGTGATTAAACGCCAATGTCAGATGAAAGTACTCTCTGCACCAATTGCAGACAGAGCTATACAGATTCATTGTATTCTTGTGACTGGGGTCTTTGAAACTGCAAACAATGGTTGTGAGTCATTTTCTAAAGCAAATTACTGAAACATGTCATCAGTTCATAATCATTTATTCAATTTAAGACTTTATTTGTCCCTCAAGTGAGAGGCGATTTATAAACAAAATTAATTTACATGCATACAAACAATCTAAAAACACAAATATGACAATGTTAAAAAGAGTTGAAATTCACAAGGAATGATGGCAGTAATGGCCAATCTGTAGCTGGCCAACAATATCCAACACCACAAAGGTGTCAATGTGCAGGTGCATTTATCAATCCATACACAACTATTTATACGCTATTCTCAAGAAAGCACGAAAAGTCATAAAGTACCTAGGTGATAAAACGATATTGAGTATGCTTTTGAGTGGCTAAAGAGGGCCCAGACTCTGGAGGACCCCACAAAGAACAGGTATGTACTTTTATGCATGCAGTCTTCTGAGTCATTGCGATGCACGGTAAATATACAGCATGTTATGGCAGCAGAGGCTTTTCACCCCTGCGTGGTATGCAGAATGGGGCAGTGTTGAATGGAGCAGGGCCGGTCTAATAAGTCCCTAGGCTATGGCAGCCTGGTCTGTGGTAGGTGGATGATGGATCTCAGTGCCAGGGTACATAATGGTGGGACAGGGGAGCACGGGGGTGAAGGACAACACTCTGCCCTCTCTCCTTAATCAGATGCAGATCAAGCTAAAAGCAGCGGAGCAGCAAATCCCTCCTCTAACAGCGAGCCTCTAGACCCTCGCACAATCCCCTCACACAATCCCCTCTCCCTTTGCCTCCCTCCTTCCCTCCTTTGGCCCCTCCTCCTCCTTGCTTCATCCCTCTCTCTTTTCTTCTGATTGTCTTAGCAACAGAGCTTAGGGAGTGAGCCAGAGGAGGAGATGGATGCTCGGGGCCCTTTACCACAAAGATCATATAGGATAAGTGCAAAAGCCCGTTGTGGCTTGTTGATAAAGTATTGATTTCTCCGCAAGCTGCTGTTTACCAATCACCTTGCAGGGAATGACCCCCAAGACCTTAGGGTGTGAGTTAGGAGCGTGTGAGGGATGGGGGGGGGGTGCAACTGGGGACATAAGGGGGTAATGTGAAAAATGAAAAAAGCGGAAGGCAGGGAGAGGGAGAGAGAGATAGACAGATAGAGGAACAGAGGAGGGAGATAGGAATTGATTGGGGACAAACCTGGCTGTTAATTGAAGAGACGGATCAATGATGGTGGAATGTTGAATTTGGGGGAAACGAGGCAGGAGGCTCTGCTTCTCGATACCGGCGGACAACATAAGACCAAGCACACACAGCGCTGCTGACACACTCAAATGAAGCTTCTTCTCCTTGATGCCCCCTCTCTTTGTCTCCTGAGAGATCCAGGCCTTGAAGGATATGAGGAATGTTAATGTCATCCTCAACCTAGACGCTCCTTCCTGTCTTCTGTTTAGGCAATGGTGGTAAACAATGTGGGTAAAGCCATTTGGGGCATCCAAGCTAGTTCCAGGGTGACTGACACAGACAATGTCACTACCCCTTGGGGTAGAAACAGGCCAGACACATAGCGCTCAGCTTTCAAGACTAGTCTGAAGAGTTTAAGCCCCCATTCAGAGCTGTTTTTCTTTCTTTTCCACCCCCATCTTTACCCAGTGTCAAGGTGAAGGCCTCAGAGTGTCTCTCTGTGTGGCCCCTCATTTTAGATTGATCTGATCAATAGGTCACCATTTAGTGAAAATGTGACCCGAGTAGTTTTCTCCTGTCTAGACTATATGTAATTTGCAAAGTCCTCATAGCTAGGAGAATGAAACCCCCCCCAGCTCATTAAGGGAACACATTGTTGACCGCTAGGGGAATAATCCCCTGATTTTCGTGGTCAAAGTCAAACGCTTTGTACACACACCACCTCACCACAACCGCTCTGCTGATTTTGCATCACTATACCTTATTTTACCTTATCTTTTGTACCGAAGATGTCTTAAAATATTACTAGTTATATTGTTATTTTTCTGGAGAAGACACTGTGAAATTTATGATTATACTGCACAACAACGACAGACGTGCACACCAACAAGAAAGCAAAAGAAAGAAAGAAAGCAAACTGCTCGCTCCCACTATTCTTCCCTCTCTTACACCTTGTTGTCAGAAAATCTAATTTGTACCCGCAGCCCACAGAGCCACCTGGCAACATATGCAGCATGCAAATGTGGTTCTGTTTTCGGCACTGCCGGTTGTAGAAGGAGAGAGAGGGAGGTAGAGAGCGAGAGATTGCCCTGGAGGATTAATGACATCATTCTGTATGCACCTCTGGACTCCCACACCGCCAGGATATTACCCACCTCTGACATAGAGGGATAATGTTGGTTCTATGAAGGCACCACGTTCGGGGATCTATCTCTTCCTGCTGGCGTACAAAAAATAATGGGGCTGGTTCATCATCAGATTGCGTGTCAGGTTTTGGGGAAAAAAATGAATAAAAATGTGGCATATTGAGAATAGATGGGTCTGAGACTGTGAGCTAGTTAAAGTGTACCGCCTGGGTCGGTGACAGTCTCACTAATGGCGGCTCTCCTTGCTAGCACAGCAACACTGCTTGCTGCAGAGGGGCGCAGTGTGTGGCTGCTCTACATACGCTCATTGCGCCACATTATCCATCTTCTGGTGCTGATTATGTTTACTACTTTTATTTGACTCAGTGGAACAATGTGTCTATTAAAGGAGGCACAGAGGACAATGACTGCAAGTGGGTAAATCCCTCTGCAGATGCATGAGTGATGCACCACATTGGCCCTCTCTCCGGGGGAGCCGCTATCACAAACAAAATTCATCACTATGCCATCGGAGCTGTTGTTGGTCTTTTAGCATCGTAGCATCGATCTGTTGTCATCAACATATTACATGCTTTCTAATAAGTGCCTCTTTTTCGCAGTTTTCTTTCACACTAATTGCCACTTAAGTATTAATAAACTAAACCGCCCCAAAAATGCTGTGTTAAAGTGAAACGAAAGTTAGAATGTCTTTTGCCTCTGTACTGTGACATTTTCTCCAATGAAATGGAATATTTGAGAGGTGTACAGTTTCAAGAAGGGATTTAAATCAAGTCCTTCGCGATGGACTGCTAAAAAGTGTACGGGCTTAGATGAAGTGTAGTGCGATACGGAGCTACAGAGGACTGTTGCTCCCCACACACTTCTCTTGTTGCTAAAAGTTGCAGATTGATGGATGGATTGATGTCATGATATTGTTAGTTGAAATTGGTCAGTAGCTTACATAAACACATTTCATATTTTGATTTGATTTTGAGGTAAAAATAAAAAGTAATGCATTTATTTTTGTATTTTTCTTGCATTTATAGTTTAATTCTGCACAATATGACCAGGTATGTCATCTGAAAGGGTTAAAAAGGCATTTTCCATTTCATCTGGACTTTGTTATTCAGGTGCCGTAGGTTTTTATCGTTAACATGTGAGTCTCAAATTTGGAATAAATCTGCATTTAGGCTGGATCCACCTGAAATAAAATTCAGGAAAGATACGACACAGTTTTGTATTTTGTATTCAAAAGCATGCATTTGAATAAAGATGAAAGCACAAACCTTAAAATTCTACCAGTAATTGGTTAGAATTATGTTTCCTTTTTAATGCAAAAAGGTTTCAAGTTTATATGTCCCTTTTCACAAGGTTCATATTGTTCTCACAGCAGACCTTTTGAGTAAAATACACTTATCAGCACTTTTCTATCTAATCAGCTGTCACTTCTAGAGCATTATACTGTTTGATGTGGATTGCCTATCTAAAAGTCGTCCCTGCAAGTTGATTTGATGCATGCATGACTGGAGTGTTAATGAAAATCCTGACTTGAAGGTAAAAATAAGACATTCCAATGTCCACAACATCCGTGCAATATGTTTGGAAAATATTCTGAAGTATTATCAAGAATACAGGGACTCTATTTGTAAATAAATGGGCTGTATTTTCTGTGATTTCTTTGCAGGGTCTTTTTCTCATAACAAAATTATATCCTTTAGTGTGTTTTTTTTCCTGAGCAAGCGAATTGCTGGAGCATCACACTGAAAATGTATTCACTATTCTCACATGACGCTGACATTGAAACTGCCTGAACATTTACAGGTTGCATGTGGGAAAGGGGTTTCTCTGTCTCTCTCGCACACACACACCCCCACACCCCACATTCCCCCCTCTTCCCCCCCCTCACACACACACGCACACACACACACACACACACACACACACACACACACACACACACACACACACACACACACATCTATGCTGTTTATCCTGTCCTCTGGACCCGGAGGCCCCTGGCTTCAAGGCCAAAGAAGACCAGCCTAGAGGCTAGGCTGTCCTATCCTGTTTCAGGCCCCTCATAGCCAGCCACATCTGTTTAATGCATACATCCAGTCATGAGGTCATGAGGTGGGAATGTGACAGGGAGCAAAGAGGGCTCTGGACTCGGCAATCATTAGCGCCGATGGCTATTGTGATGTTCACTAAACACGATGAAATAGTTAAAAAACAAATTGGTGTGTGTCAGATTAGAGGAGGATTTGATTGTATTGAAGGGTTGCCCACTCTTTTCAACTAAGTTGGTGGGCGATGGAAGCGAGAAAGCAGCTCCGATCATTCATAACTAAGAAAAATACTTTCAGACCGGTAACAAACTACTTGAGCTGAATTTGGCAGGCAAATCGCCCGCTCCTCTGTTCATCGGGATATATGTCATTTCTCATTGAGACCCAAAGGTGCGCCGAGGAAAGAACAGAGCGTTTTTCACCCCCGGGCTCTGTCATTGAGACATAATGGGACCTGCTTGGCCAAAGGCGCCTTTTTTGGTTTCCATCAAATGGAGAGGAGAATGGATCCCAGAGGAAGGTATCAGTGTCCGTGCGATGTTCTCTGGTCGGATTGAGGAATGCCAAGAACAACACAGCGGGTTTAGTGCTTAGGACCTGGAGAGGAAATTACAAGCTAAAGACACTAGATCTTAGGACATTTCCAGGTATTTAAGGCTATTAATCTGCTGAATTCCTTAATGACAATATTATGGTTAGTTGGCTACTGCTTTCACTGCCTGCCTACCTGAAGACACACAAAGCACACACATATCAGAGTACATAGACACATGCATTCAAGAATATTCTCATGAACACCAACAGATACAAGCTGCGTTCACAGACATACTCACTTACTCCTTCCCCACACAAGCACCACACAATACTTAAGCGGGTCTACTCTAACTGTGGCACACTGCCACTCACTGGTCTGTGAGAGGTGCTGCTGTGTCTTCTCTAATATCTTTCTCACAACATCTTATTCTATACACTATCTGTGCATCACTCTTTTTTTTTTTTTAAATCATTTTTTGAAAAGATTTTTGTGTTGACAGCAATGTCACGGTCAAAGTTTCCATTTATCACAAATCATTTGAAGTTATACAACACAAAAAAAAACAACCTGCCTGCTCCTTGCAGACTTCCTATGATAAAGCTTTTAAGGTCCAGCACTTTGAGGTCAGAGTCTCATCTCTGTCTCTTTTTAATGAACTGATCCTCATGCTGCAGCAGTCACCATGTATGCAGAAGATGAGAAGGAATGACAAGAGGATAGGAAGCGAGAAACAAGATTAAGGGATGGGAGAATGAGAGAAGGGCAGAGGATGTGCAGAAAGAGAGAGGGAGAAAGTGAGAGAGCAGCGCACTGTGTGACATGCGGACAGATGGTAGCCACGCTGCATAGCCGCCGAGGCACATGCGATAGTCGTGAACCGTGGTAGAGCCTCCCACACCCACGCCTCTACTGTTGACACCTCTCTACATACTCAGGGAGAGAGAGGGGAGGGAGGGAGGGGGAGGACACACAGGCAGGACACTGGTTCATGCACTGTGTACTGGATGGTTAGATGTGGAGCACCTCTTTTGTGAAAGAGAGTTCTTTATTAGAAGTAATAGAGTAATACAGTCGAGTGGCCACGGCTCAACAGCTAAAAGGTTGGAAAGATGACTTTTGAAGTGTGTGTTGGGGACAGCCTTGGTGACCAAAGGGGTTAAGGCATCGATTATGTGCCACAACATCCCTCTGTTGGTCATCACCTCTTAACTGTCAGCTAAAACAAAGCCATAAAATGCCCCAAAATAGTTTAGGAAAAAGAAGAGAATGTTGGTGGATGTCCTGGAAGAGGAAGAAACCGACGGTCTATGCAGAATACCCGCTTTGTATACTGCAGCGTACCAATTACAGATACAGGGGGAGCATGTGAAAATCCATTGTATTTAAGCATATTGAAAACAGTGGTGAAGCATAATTTTCTGTAGCAGGCATTTGAAATATTGTCAGGTCAAAATCATATTCATAAGCAATTTTCATTAAAATTCAGAAAGGTAATTTAGTAACACGGTGATGAAAGACTTTGTGTCCATCTTTTGAGCTAAAAATAAGGAACGAGGAATTTCAGAACCCAAAAAAGAGGGTTAAGTGAACCCAGGCACATTTAGGTATATTTCCCGATAAAAGAAATTCTCCATTCCAGATTGCAGTGAGTCAGAAGCTATGCGGAACAGAGGTTGGCCTTGATGTGGCATCAGGACTCTATTGTACGCTGAAGTAGACCTATGACATTAGCAGGTGTCGTTTCTTTAAAGAAACAAAAAAACATTTCTGGTTTTACAGTTATCTCTGCGCCTCGGCCTCTTTTTGTGCCCTTTTTACATCATCCACCCTTTTCTCTCTTCCACTGCCTCCCACTCCTTTTGCACCCGCCTCTCTCTCTCTCGCTCTCTCTCTCTCTCTCTCTCTCTCTGTTTTCCTCCTCTCCCCTCTTCATCGTACCCATGCAGGTTGGTCCGCGCGGCCCGTTGTGTTGTTTAATATGCACAGTCCATTCTTGCTCCTTTATTATTGTCCCACTGGCGGCGGAGGCCCTTTTCTTCGGCCAGACAATGGGCGGCGTCGTGACAGAGAGCACGGTGGTCATGTCCCATTTGCCACCCCGCGCTATCTCTCTATCCTGCCCCCCTTCTCACCCGCCATCCGCTTTTCAATAGCACCCTAATACTGTTACAGGAGAGAAAGACCTGGGAGCCTTCAATACGCCCCAAGCCTCCAGGGCCACAGCTATATACATACTATTAGCATAATTATAGCCTGAGAGAGAGAGGGAGACAGATAGACAGAGAAATAGAGAGAGAGGCAGCAAAGGTGTTTGCAACGTGACAGTAGTCTCCCACTACAACTCCACACACACACACATACACACTCACAGAAAGACATTCTTGAAAAAGGCCATTTGAATTGATGTAGTATTGGATTTGTCCTGATCTCATCTATCGTTGGAAGAGTTCACTTTGGGCTGGGACTCGTGGGTGGGCAATTCTCCTGTTGGTGCCGTGGCAGCCTGACTTTGAACTTGAACTTGGACCCTGGGGGTCGAGCAGATTGAAATTGAATTGAGGAGGGCTCCCCCTGGGATACTGGGCTGGTAAATGCAGGCAGGAGCAGCTGTGGTCCCGGCGGCTTGTTAACATCTCTTCCCATTCGGTTATGTTATTCTGTCCTTGTTCTGTTGTGTTAATTTCTGTTCCCGTGTAATGATGAGATATTTACAGTTCAGTCTCAAACATTTATCATTCTGGCAAAATCATTACTTAAATTAAAAGAAACTATGGTTTGGTCTTTACATATTTACATGTGAGAAACTCTGAGTGTAAACTAATTTCTGTGTAATTCTGAAATACTAAATATTGTTGTTTTGGTTGTTATTTGTTTAATTGTTTGTTCCCCAAAATAGTGGTTCTTTAGAAAGAAACATCTATTTTGTCAAATCTCTATTGTATCATGACAATAATGATGAGGTGAAATGATGAGAAATGAGGTGGAAACATTATTGGGATGACAAAAACTAAATTGGCAATGGAAATATACTTAGCATATAAATCATGATGTCACTTATTTGTTACTCAAGCTTCCAATGAAGAGACAAAGATCTGGGTGGAGCGTTTAGGGGGATGATGCAGGTTCCTCAAATTAATATATGAAATAAACATAAATGCCATATTTTCATCTTTGAATACACTATCTTATTATGTCCTCCTCTGCCATGATTTACAGTAATAGCACCCACATAGAGAATTAGCGCCACCAGCTGTTTATCTTGATTTGCCAAACTCCTAATATTCGCATAACAGTAGTGGGTGGGAACACACATTAAAGCCCCTTCTCCACTGGACTAAAAAAGCCCCTCACACTCTTTTACTTCTGGCTTTTGTTTTCAGTGAGAAAGGTCAAAATTGGCGTCCACTCCCGGGACGAATGACAAATGATAATAAATAAGATCAACAGCGATTTGGACAATCATTATAACTTATTAATGTACAAAACATACATTAATATGCACACCTCAAAGCCACAGTCATTTTACCTCGCTGATCATTGTAAAATTCACTTCAGTCAAAAAAACGTCTTTCTAAGACTTTCCACTGTTTCAACAATCACCGACTCTGGTTTGAGCGTTTGAGAGAGAGAGAGATCGAGTAAGTATTATTATTACCTATTTTAGCGAGTTTCCCGTGTTTAAAAGAACCCACACTGGGTGGAAAAGGGGTAGCCTGTAATTTGCATTTTATTTAGCAGATTTTGTGAAAAATTTGGTTAAAAATTGCTTTGTATTTGGATGGAAACCGGACTATTGACTCTAATAGATACTGTTGTATATTGTTTCTACATTGCTTTTCAATGGGCATTCTCAAACATTAGCTGTTCCAAGTTGTCCATCACAAACAAGAGCGCTGAATGATGTGACCGGATGGTTAAGATGCATACTGTGCAATTGCAACATCCTCTGTTTGATTATGAATAGGGACTTTTGCTGCACGTCTGTCATTACAATCAGTAAAGGCCAAAATGAGACCCAAAATAACCTGAAAAACAACACTGAAATCCCTCCACATACTCATACACAAATGAACATACTGTCACACTCAGACACACAGACAGGCGGTCATCCCCTAACAGTCATATTTTGCCTTTCATGCAGCATCTACTGTACACCACACAACACCTCCGCAGAGTAAAACGATGATCTGTTCTCCACCCACTACATATTTTTCACAGGAAATAATACCACAGCAATAGAAAAAGCCAACTCCTCGCTACCACTGGCCCAGTCATCCTGTTTTAGGGGCGGCTTTAAAGCATGTCACAAGACCTCATGCATAGTAAACAGAGCGGCCTCCATGGCTGACTGGTGAGCAATTTGCCTCGTAGATTGCCTGGCCCCGGGGCCTTGGAGCTATGTTTATGTATGAGCCCTCCTGTTTCATATGTATCGGCCCCAGATCATTTTCTACCCACCCACCCCTTCCTTTTTTTTTCTCCCTGGCAGAACTGATGGCATACACATACAGACACAAGCACACATAAAAACGCACACTGGACAATGTGCACAGAAACACACACACACACACATGCATGCATATGGACGAACACATAACGTTAACATTAAGAGTGATGACCTGCACAAGGGGTGACACTGTCCCAGCAGATTACACTATTGTCAATACAAATAGAAATTTACTATACATGTGTTGCAGATGCTGCTGCTTACCGTGGCAGTTGTGCCTTGCAGGGTGAGAAGAGATATATTAGGAACATGTTGTCTGTGATGGTGTTTTCATACCTCCTTACGTTGGCGTTTTTAAACCACCTTTGGCCATATATTTTACCTTAAATAAACAACTTGCATTCCGCGTTGAAGCTGGAAACTCGTGAATTCTGAGCTCTGCGTCATTAGCACCTTTTCAAAACACAATCACAAGGCCATCGTCACATGTAAATAAAGATACTTTTAAGCATGCGTCAAACATTATTTGAATTTCCTGATGTCGATGGCATATGCTGCGAGACCGCATGCAGAGAGACAATTACGAAACTGAATACATGTAAGATGAGAGTCCGAGTTCATTAACCCTTCATCGCTCCCTCTGTTATCCCCCCATCCTCCATTTCCCCCATTCTTATCTTCGCTGGCTCTCTCATTCATCGTTTGAACCCCCACCCTCCCAATCTCTGTTTAATGAAAGAACGGACAGGTTTTAAAGATGCACAAAGCCCATCTTTGAATAGACTAAAGATGCTCAATGTAAGACCATCATAAGAAATATTTACAGCTTCAAAAGTCGGGCCGAAGATGTCCTCTATGTGTCAGCTAAGGGCGAAGCATCTCCAAAGGGCCCAAAATGTAATGGGTTTCACAGGACACAATTTGTTTGATATGAAATGATCCTCGGCAGACACAAAGTGGCCCCCATTAGGGGCCAAGCAGATTAGCGCAGTCCTCTGAGGGTCCGTGGCTCAGTGTCAGTGGTGGAGGACTCTTCTTATCTTTCATTAAGCGCACACAGCAGGGCAGATTCACCAGCCCAGGAGGGGGGGGGGACTGAGAAAGAGAGAGAGAAAGGAAGAAGGGGAGGGAAACAGAGATTGGAGGCGTTTAAAAAATCATTTCCACATATCATAGCCCCATCTCTAATTCTGTGCTCGAAGCGAAGGAGCCGTGGGGAATGCGCAGCATCTTTCTCTCCAAATGCCAAAATTGACCAGCAGGCACAGAGGAAATGAGGCAGAACACAAATGCACACACATACACTGACACACTTGTGTGCACGCAGACACACTTGTGAATACAGACAGGTTGGATAAATGCACAGGAAGAAAAAGAAGGCATATGCAAGCACCAGCAACAAACACACTCTCACATGCCAAGTCTTGAATACAGCCAAACACAAACCGTAAAAATGAGACCTACTCAGACACTCATGGGGGAATACCACTCTTCACGCACACACATCCACACACCAGGGTGATGGCAGCACGCCATGCGGGTTCATGCCTAATCTGTGTTTGTTAATGGTTGGCGTGTGCTAATTACTGTCACCGTGCACCAGGGGCCTTCGCTGGCCAATCACCAACTAAACTAGCCTCTGACCGGCCAATCGCTAGCCGGTCTAGCCTCTGAACCAAAGGGGCTTCTGGGAGAGAGGGACTTTCAGCGGTGGTGAAATTGGCCTTGGAACACTCGTCTAATGTTGGAACATGGTGTGTGTGTGTGTGTGTGTGTGTGTGTGTGTGTGTGTGTGTGTGTAAGAGTAAAGAGGAAGAGAAATGGGGACGGAAAGGGAGACATGGCGAATGTGTATCTGTGTGTGTGTGAGAGCAATGGAGGGTGTGCTTCCGTGTGTGTGTGTGTGCACATGTGGCACAATGAGCATGTGAGCCTGTCCGACTACATGTGTGTGTGAGCAGCGGACGACAGAGTGGAAAGGAAAACAAGGCCTGAATGTGGGCCAAGTCAACCACTCCACAGGCTCAAAGGCAGCAGTAATCCAGTGTTGACATGGTAAAAGCCATGAGCTTAGTGTCAATTAGATAGAAACAATATGCTTACTCTTCTGGAGTAAGTGGATAGTACCTTTTAAGCAGAGTGAGCCAAGCAATACTAGGTTACCACTAGAAATTAAATGAGGCTGTGAATCTGACTTCCAGTCTAGTGTACATCTGCATCTCTCATGGTTAAATTCTAACACCATATATTTCAGCTTGTTTGTACCAGTTTGAAAATCACACTCCGGTAGTGACAGCCATCAACGTAGGATTTTCCCACCATTTTGTGCTGGTTTCATATTCTACCCTCAGAGGCTAGATGGCCTTATTACATTTCAGTCACTCAGAATGGGTTTCTGGGCCATGACAATCTCAAACCATGCAGGCCACCATCATTCAGTGTTGGTGAAAGAGGAGAGATACAAAGGGTGAAACCATCTCTGACATTCCTGGAATGGCCCTGAAGCCATACGAGGGAGGTGGTGCATGTGTGCGTATGGATACAGTATGTGTGTATGTTTGTATAAATGGCTGCTTTGCTCCTCTGATAATGCCATGGTACCAGCTGAGGCCAGAGGGTATGAGGGGGTAGAGGATCATGTGATTGGTTGATGCGTTACGCCATCTTAAACGATAGTGAGAGTCCATTTACAGCAGTCGCCTACTGATGCTGCCCCGGAGGGGTATGAGGCACCTGCATGTAAACAAGCCATGTATTTAAAGGTGCAGTACATGTATGCATACAGATAATACCTTATTTTATTCAAATTTTTTTTACAGAGCGCTTTTCAAGACCTAAAAATACACAAAGTAGCACATAATAAAGTGGTTCTAAAAGGAGTAGTTTTAGTAATGTCCTACACACAGATGTGTTTGGGGAGAGTTTCAGAGAGTTCAGTGCTTGGTCCTGGATGGTGCAGACAGGAGGTTAGCGAAAGAGGAACAAAAGCTGCGGGAGTGTAGCTGTGGAGAGGGTGAGGGAGGGGGAGACTGGTTATGGAGGGCTTTTTGAGTGAAAGGAAGGACCTTGAATTGAATATGCTTCTGTCTCAGAGCTCAATATGCACATACTGGCTGTTATCAGTTCCCAATTTCGAAAAAATACACACTAACTTTTGGATCATGCTAACGGCATGGCTTTATCGATGACCAGACTGAAACATCTCAACAACTACTGGCTGGATTGTCAAAGACATTCATGTTCCCTAGAGAATAAAAACACATTAACTTAGAAAATCCTCTGACGTTTACTCTAGCGCCACCAGCAGGTCAGACATTTCACTTGCACAAAATTCAATGGATTCTATTGACTTTGTCCATCTCATGAAGTTGATATTTTAGATTTTTTGAGAAATGTGGAATGGAATGTTGGATGAATCCCTATGCAATTGGGCACTGACAGTGTCCAGTGGACAACTAATGACTTTGGCGATCTAAGGAATGTTCTTCTAGCACCACCACAAGGTTCATCCTTGTTGTTTCCAGTGGATGTCCCAATAAGAATTAGATGCTCTGCCATGAAATTTGATTAGACATTCATGTTCCCCACAAAAAAACTGTAATAACTTTGGTGATCCCCTGACTTGTCTGCTAGCTCTATTTCCATTTGTCCAATTACTACTTTGCTACATCACCTACCCATAAAGCAAAGTAGTAATTGGACAAATGGAAATAGATGTTAGCACACTAAATGAAGCTTGCGAACATGGTAAACGATTAACTTAACATCAGCATTTTAGCATTGTCATTACAAGCTTATTAGCATGCTGATGTTAGCATTTAGCTCAAAACCCCATACAGCCTCACAGAGCAGCTAGCATGTCTGTAGGCTCTTGTTTGTAGCCCAAAACAGACAGAACATGTTTTCTCCCAACCAAATCATGATGTTTGGTCTAATGTGACACAAGGTGCCCCCTATAGTTCTAAAATCAAAAATAATGTACATGTACAAACATGATTTCTCCAGTGAGGGAGTGCTACAACCCCTATATATCTATCAGTACATTTACCACTCCCTCTGTTCACCAATCTCATTTTTACCTATTTTCTGTGAGCTGCACTCTCCATGAATACCCAAGCTTGGCAGGTCTCCGAGTCAATGCATTGTTTGCTTAAATTGAAAGGTTGGAAGGGGGAAGCCAACTAATGTGGCAAACCACTTCAAAACCACTTTTCATCTTTTCCCTTCTTTCTTTTTTCCTCCATCATTTTCATTCACCATGCAGCGTGAGAAGGCCCTTTCATCTGAGAGGGAGAAGGAGAGCGAAAGAGAGAGACAGCCGAGAAAAAAGAAAAAGAGATAGAAAGATGGTGATGGTGATGGCATCAGGATGATTATATGTGAGCAGGTCTTAATGACTTCTCTCCTTCTGACTCCTCTCTGCTTATTATCCGACCAAACAGCCTGCCGCCATCTATGGTGGCTCTACTATTGAAGATCTTTCGCACAAAGAGAAGAAGAGAGTTGTACTTTGCAGAACAATAGGTGAAGGCTTGCCATGCTTGCCTTGAGAGCACAACTACAGCATTTACTAGTGACCTTGTGAGGGTTTTTAATAAGCATGGTGGTAAAGATGATATGTTCCAGTCTAACAGTGAGACTGTATTTATCTGAAATCCAAAATGTGGAGCCAATTTTCTTCCAAATAAGCATGGGATGACTGGGGAACATGCACATGAGGTCCAAATCACGAAGGCACTTGTAACTTGTAATGTAACTCTGCATTCATTTATCTACCATATTAAGGCTAATTGTATCTCAGAAAAAAAACGCACTATGTTTCAAGCAGTCATTTTTTCAAGGCCTGACTTTTAAAACAAGGTCAATTGTTCCCTCTTGAAAACTTGAGAAGCCAAAGTTCACTGCCAGTTCATTTTCTCCTTTCTATTCTGAAATTACAGGGGCTTTCAGTGAGGTCACTGCACTGTCATAATGAATAATAGATTTTAATTGATTTAACCTGGTCCTGAAGTGGGCTAAAACGCAAGCCCTGTCACTTTCAGAGGGCAGCAAGAGGGGAGCATGGTCCAGCACACATCTTTAAAAGCCCCTTGACGTGAGTCCGGGATGAAATATTTACGCTGTAGCGAGGACTGACCTCCCGTTCAAAACCACGTTGTGATCTCCGATTGATTTCTGACAAGACAATTGAGGCGCAACGAAATGCAGCCAGCACTGTCCAGCTAAACCTGCAAGCTCCCACACTGTAGCTGTGACCTTGTGGAAAGGCTATCCACCTTTACCTGTAAATCATTTTGACTGAAATTAAACAGCTGCTTCTGAGCTCTGAGTGGTTTCAAGTGTTCCGTGAGGATGAAGCTATTTGGTGCAAACTATTTAGTGGTGTGATGATATCAGTCAAGTGGACATTAAAATGCTGCTTTGCGCATCCTGCCTGCTATACGGGATAGATTAATTACCGGGAAAAAACGATTCCTGAATTGCCATCTTTTAAAAAATGAATGCTAAGAAGGGCTAATCACTAATATCAATAAACCAATGCACTTCTTTAATGGTCGTTACATTATTGTTATCGCTCAGCAAACTTTGACCTATTGATTTGTTGCAGATATTCTGCATCAATAGATGTAAAGTACAAATTCAATATTTTTGCTCATCAAAGTGTGTTTCCTGCTGATCCAACAGGCAGTATTGCAATTATGCAGATTTATTCATAACATTAGCATGATAAATTGGGAACAAAATGAAGCAGCTACACTTGAATTATTAAGATTATGAAAAATTATAATGAATGCTTTGCTCTTGATGTGACTTGTTTTCCTGATAAACAAAGGCCTCTAATTACCACAGAAACATCTGGGGACTTTGGTAACCTTCATTAATCTAACCCAATCCCGCCATTCATCTCCCTGCAGAGTTTCACATTAGAAAGGATAAGTGCACCAGTGACACTGCATATAAATGCATACCAGTTATCAGACACATTCTCTCCGGTTACTTTCTGGCATCGTCCCACACCTCAGGGATATTGCCCAATAAATGCCTTCTGCTGGTGCCACATCCTCCGATCTCATTGTCTCTGAGTGTTAATTGCAAGATAGTAAACACTGATTACAAGTCAATTAGCGGCTGCTTCAAACAAACTGCTGCAGTTTCACTTTCCGAAAAAAAAGGTGATGTAACTCTGCAGACAAAGTTGGACATCTTTGCGGATTTCTCTGCATATTCCCAAAGGCGAGAGCATTTTGAGTTCATCTCAGACACGATAATAAACGTCACATTCAACCTGGCCTTACACCATATGTATTCAAAGACTGTTTTTTCCCACTTCACATTCATTGAAGTCCTCCAAAAATACGGGTTCTCCGGCTCAGATCCAACACATCAATCCATCATATTTTGCAGATGGTCTCTGTGTCTGAGTGTTTGTGTTCCTAAAAGTCACTTTGAGTGTTTGTGCTTATGTTTGTGTGTGTTGGTGCCATGTGTGTGTGTGTGCGCATGTGTTCAGGCCAGGGGTAGCGGTGTGTGGACAACCCCATTCAACCGGGGCCTGAGGCTGACAGAAAACCTGGCTCACCGAAAGAAGAGAGCTGGGATATGAGACTGGATCAGACTGGGAGTGATGGAGGGCCGTGACCCGGTGTGTGTGTGTGTGTGTGTGTGTGTGTGTGTGTGTGTGTGTGTGTGTGTGTGTGTGTGTGTGTGTGCGTGTGTGTGTGTGTGCGTGTGTGTGTGCGTGCGTGTGTGTGCGTGTGTGTGTGTATAAAGGAGGTGATGGAGGATTTAGGATAGGTAGTGGAAAAGGAAAAAAAGAGGGGTTGCTGTCAGAGTCCTTTTAGAGTTTCAGCGATCATTTGTTTAGTCGGTGTGTTGTGCTCTATTGTGCGTTGTGTTTGTGCATGAAGGCAGTTCATGTGTGTGTGCACTTGTGTGTGTGTGTGCTGCTCCCTCTCTGACCTGCAGGATGAGTAGGGGGGAGACTCCTGCTGATTAATGGGCCTGTCGGCTCTCCCACGGTGGCACGTTTCCAAACTAAATTTGGCCACTGCTGGCTAGCGGGGTCAGGTGCAGGCAATGGAGACATTAGTGAGGGCCTGGCTCACAGCAGCATCTCCTGAACACTGCTGGACCTCAGCAGGAGAAGCTGGAATAGGCTACAACAGGTCATCTCACTGAATTGTTAAAGGTACTGTTTAAAATAATGGACTATCATCTTTAAAGGGCATTTCATTTAAAATAATATGAAATAATATCCAAGAAACGTTCTGAGAAAATGTGTTGCAAACTCTACAACAATGTCTTTTGATATGTGATCTCATATAATTCTGCAGTGATGTTTGGTCAGTGGTTGTCAGTGGTCATGAAAGGCATAGCTCAACACTTTGGGAATTACACTTATTTTCTTTCTTTCTGAAAGATGAGACAGTTGAGATCACTTTCATGTCTGTACACCAAATATGAAGCTACATTCAGCAGCCAGTTAGCTTAGCTTAGCTTAAAGACTGGAAACAGGGGAACACAGCCTGGTCTGTCCACGGGTTAAAAAAAATCCACTCACCAGTACCTCTAATAACCTCTGATACTAAATAAAACAGTATCAGTTTATATCTTGTTTGTTTAATCTGTATAAAAACTGAAAAGTAAAAAGAACACGTGGTTTTACGGGAAGTTATGTGCTGGAATGATTTCTTGGCCTGGTAAAGTGACCACAAATCTACAAGAATCTAATCAAATGAATGATTGAGTTTTATGATACAGTAAAGTAACCTGCTGCTGGGTCTAACTTCATATTTATCATACAGACATTAGAGTGGTATTGATGTTCTCATCTAACACAAAAACCAAAGTGTATTCCCTAAAATGTTGAATTCATTCTTTAAAGGAAAAGTTCTTTATGGCAGTTAAAATTCAAACCAGGAAACAATGCAAAGATCTGACCAGGTCATCAGAGCAGAGATGGCACATTTTAAAATTTCATTGAGCTTTCTGAGTACAGCTCTTGAGTAGCACTGTCTTATGATCATATCATTCCCTCCTGAGCTCACAGCTTCATCATGGAACAGGGGTTTGTGAGCCACAGAGACACTCACTGATGCTTGTAGCCTCTGGCCAAACAAACTCCAAGCTTTGTGCGTGGCAGCAGTGCGACCCTGAACTGCATCATGTTGGAGGCTCATCATCCTCAACGTGAAGGGTATATTGGCCAGTGTAATGGTCAGGGCCGGAGCAGACCTTTGAATCCAGGAGCAAATCAGAGGCGTGCATGGTCTTACAATAGTCATAAAATGCCTATTTGTTCTATTTCATCACTAATCGATGCTGATGACAGAGGCAGCACCGCTAAACTGTAGACATAACCAACAGCATCCCACTCATCCATCCCCCACAGTGACATTTCCCCGTCCATCTCACCGTGCAATCAGCACTATCCATTATGTATTCGCTACCAGGTAACAAGCGCAACTTGACCAATTACAGACACAATGACAGACCCCCAAGCTAATTCTTTCTCTGTGTTTTTGCCAACGCTGTCATGGCGACCTCTACAACGGACGGACGTCAAAACTGGTTGGCAGGTCAACCAAGGTGGGCAATGTGAGTACATAATTACAGCTTGGGAACATTTGCCCTTTGCAAATTGTATGAAATGCATAGTGGCTAATTGGGCCACTCTGGCATTTGTGGAGCTCACCAGGTCATCTTTTATGTGACGGTCATTATCACTAAAGTGATAAGAGTGATAGGCCCACTCTGCTCCCACTGGTTCCTTTGCTGTATCCATAGAAATAACTGGGACTGGGTCAAGTTGAGGAAGACATTACAGTCACTGGTACAGGTCATAGAATACAGCTTTTGATTTCCAAAGATGGTTGTTTTAAGTTACGTAAAATGTCACTATTTTAATCGAACAAACCATTTTCTGTTTAGGTTTGGAGGAAGGGGTTGAAATTTAAAAAATCATCACAACAGCAAGAAGATTTTCAACTGAGAATATTGTTTTAGTAGTTACATTGTGTTCTTCTGAAGGTGGCATTTATAGTCCTTTACAAATAAAATGTATTATTTCTACCACATTGTACCTCGTGTAGAACCCAAGTTAGTTTTCCCTCAGAAGGATGAAAGAGCCCTTAACAGACTGAGCGATAACCCGCCATGTGAAATGATAGAAAGAAAAAAAAACATAAGAGCTTAAAAACTGTATTAAAATAGGTAACCATGTGCACTTGATAAACATAATTTGTTCTTTCATCTACTTAGAGTGCTCATTAACTGAGAACCTTGGGTATTCAAAGGGATAACAAACCTCTTCACCTTCAGGAACTCTCAGTTCATTTTTCATGCAAGAAAAAAAACATCCACATTTTACTGTTTTAAATCCCCCTTTCTGACAATGAACTTCTGCTGTTCCTCTGACACCTCCCAGTTCACAGTGAGGCAGGAATGTGCTAAATCCTCCTCAGGTGGGGGAGTCGTCCCATCAGCCATCGACAGACTCCACTCTCATACAGACTGATAAATCTCTCCTTCTTGTATCCACACCCCTACATTAAGTAAAGGTAGCGCCATCTGCTCCCTATTAATTCCCCAGCAGGCGACTTATCACCTCAACCCCTGTGACCCCTTGTGCCTCCTACATCCTCCCTGCTCCTCTCCGTCTCTCTCCTCTTCACTTCTCCCCTCTCCTCCCTCATTCCTGAACCCTATTCATCTCATCCTCTGCATGTTTTATACACTACAGTTGAAGAGGTTTGTTGACATTTAATTTGACTGTGCCTTAGAATATGGATTTATACACATACACACACATGAATACACATGCTATAACCTTTTGCTAACCGCTAAACTCTCCAGCAATCCAACTCCCCCTCTGTCCTTGTGGCAGGGGGTTCAGTGGACAAGTCTGGTCCTCTAGGTCAATGGCAAATGAGAAGCAGAGCTTTAGGATTAAGAAGGAGATAGCTGAGGGTTCAGGAGCCTTTCTCTGGCTTTGATTAGCTCCCTTACTTGATTAAATGCCCATCGTCGAGGAAAAAAAGATGAAAATTGGATGAGGAGAGAAGAAGAGAAGAGAGCGGAGTCAAGGCCATTTGTTTTCTCAGCTGGGGCTGGTTCAAGTGGTCGTCTTTTAGAGCCCACTGGCCCGGGTTCACCAACACGCACACACACACACATACATACATAGAGACACTGCACACAAGCACACACATACACACTGGGATTAAAATGTCCTGAGGGAAGACAGAATAAGTCAGAGGGTTGGCTCTCGCAAGTCCACCACCTCACTCTTTTACTTTCCAGTCCCATCGCTCACTCACTTGTTTATCCCCTCAACTCTCTCTCTCCTTCACTTTCTCCCCCACTGTACTCTCTCCCGGTCTGGTCTGTCAGGGTAACCTGACTCCGGCGGCTTCTGACACGATCCAGACCGCTCCAAGCCCCTGCCCAACACTTTCACCACCAGAGCCAGACAGTAAAACACCCAGATTACTACCACATGTTCCCCCGGTTTCTCTCTCTCTCTCTCTCTCTCTCTCTCTCTCTCTCTCTCTCTCTCTCTCTCATACACACGCACACACACATACACACAGAAACACACACACACACACAGACACACTTTCTGTTGTTGTCAAGCATCCCCCACAGCCCATTGCTTGCTGGGCTCAGGAACACAGACCACACCAAAAGCCCCAGAGTGGGGTAAACTGACCCAACCTGTGTAGGAAAAAGGTGTGTGTGTGTGTGTGTGTGTGTGTGTGTGTGTGTGTGTGTGTGTGTGTGTGTGTGTGCGTGTATAAGTGTTTGTAGTTATGGTAGTTGTTAGATAAACAGTAACAGCTTCAGACAGGAGAGATGAGATGGGGGGAGAGGAAAAAGGAGAAGAGGCCTCAGTGGGAGGTTAGGAAAGCAGAGCATCATAGTAAGTTCTCAGAGAAGAAGTTTCACCTTTCCATTCACCAACAGTGGCAGTAGACAAGCAGCATCATGGGATATAATATCAACTGCCATCTAGCGACAGTTACAAGACAGTAATGCATTACTTTGTACAGTAATGCATTACTTTGTTACAATATTGTGATTTTTTTTTCTTTTTCATGTAATGATCAAATTACGATTTGATATTCAGTCATTTTATCACATTCAATAAATAACACAATGCATCACACACCAACGCAGCCCCATGCGTTGTTTTAATGCACGGCTGTTTTCAGTCTGAATAATGCTAATGCTACATTACTTGAACAGTTTGGATGGGGCTTGTTCTCCATCATGTTCCGTTTTAAGTCAGCGAAACTCAGCCCTTAAAATTGTAAAAAAAACAAAAACATACTAGAGTAATAACTTAGACTGACTTTGCATCAGTGTTTTCTAGGTGAAAGTTAAACAACAGGGGACCCTTATCTGAAGGTGGTTACCTTCACCAACAGAAGGAAAATACAACTCCTGGTAACTCTAAAGAACTCTAAAGTTTTATTCACATGTTTTCTGTCAGCTGGCTTGCTAATGTTAGCCACTGGTAAGCCTGCATTCAAGCATGATTTTGTTTTTATTCAGAGTTGGAGGCCAGATTTCTGTAGCGCCAAGGGGCTAATATTAAGCTAGCCGTTAATGGTCAGTAAATATCTCTAAGCTGTTGTCAAACCATAATGTCCTGTTTTCTGTTTTTACATGTGTTAAATATACAATGTGTCGTGTCGGTGTGGAAGCTTTGGTTTGGTTTGACGACATCATTGACAGAGTTGGGCTGATTAATGAAAGTAATGTAAGCAGTGATGCTGTTGAATTATTTGTAACAGATATTTCACATCACATTTTTTTTAAAGTAAATTTGTGCAACATAATGCACCAGCTCTTCTCACAGTTCCTTCCTTTATCATTTTTTTTAAAAGATTGTACAGTTTTCCCCTCAAACATTCTGTATACATAAGTAACATGAGCCAGGCTAAAAGTATATCACGGTATTCTGCACAATCTGCAACACTGCCTGATATGCAGAGAGTTATCTTAAGAGAGTTACAGTCCCCTTTTTGACTTTGCACCTGCACAATATTCCCTCCCTCCTCCACGCTTTGTTGGCAAGAGCTGTCTTGGTCATTCTGCATGCCCAGGCAAATTATCAACTAGCAATTACTCTCACACGCTCTGCTCTGCTCGCCCAAATCAACCAGTTGGTGATACAGCAACACTGCATTACAAACACATTGACTATTTGCACATTCTTAAATAAGAGGTCTTCCTATCACAAATAACCATAATATGAATTTAATGCAAAGTAATGAATCTGTTGGAGTCTCATTCCGGCATACTGGAAAGTTAATAAAACAATATTGCGATTGG
The DNA here is from genome assembly GCA_016806645.1 of Ophiodon elongatus. Lineage (NCBI taxonomy): Eukaryota > Metazoa > Chordata > Actinopteri > Perciformes > Hexagrammidae > Ophiodon > Ophiodon elongatus. Next base: position 447,868 of record JACSYO010002144.1, read on the forward strand.
TAGGGAAGGAGAACCCTGCGGACCAAGCTTTAGATTAGGCCCCTAATGGCTCTGAAGCCGGAGGCTAAATTGAAATGTAAAACCCAGAGCGAGACCCTAATTCACCCTTATCTGTGTGAGTGACGAGCCTGCCTCCCCCGACTGAGATTGGGGCCATCGAGTTGGATGAACCGCAATTTGCTTTGTTAGAGGTAGGTGTATATGCATGCACGGCCCGGATCACAGTATGGAGATATAGAAAGCGTGTTTGGAATGCATTTGGAATAGATGAATGGGTTTCAGTGGCGCTTACTCTTCTTTGTATGTCTCCCTTTCTTCACACTCCACAGTGAGGTGAAGCTGTAGCGCAGTGTCTGGCAATACGACATAAGAGAAAACGTGTTTGTCGGTATGTGCATATACAAATGACGAATGCTCTCACTAACACCATTTTGTCTCTTACACATAATCTGAATGCATAATTATACATAACTGCAATCAATGATGGAACAGTGTTTACGCTGTGAAATCCTTGAGCTTTCTTACATGCTGTGAGGCTTTGGATTGGTTGCACTGAAACACACAAACATAATCCCCCTCCTCCTATTCCCTCAGTCAACAGGCCACTCGTCCACCTGTTCCCATTATGTTACCTCGGTGATATCTCTCTCTCCTCCTCCTTCTCCTCCTCCTCCTCCTCCTCCTCCTCCTCCTCCTCTTTCTAATACTCCTTCCTTCCTCCCCTCTCACCCTAATATCCTCTTTTCCCTTTATCTTTCCTCCTTTTACCACCACCGGTGCCTCCATCGCTGACCGTTCATTACCCTAATCAAATCCAGCAGCTGAACAACCGCTCACTGCCACTCCACGAGCTGTTATTTTTTTTAAATCCCCCGACTCATTTGCATATGCGTCCAGTTAATTAGCGTGGGGGCGCAGGTGCGTGGTGATAATCATTATTAAACATGACAGTCACCTGTGACCGCACTGCCCTCCACAACCCTCCACACACACACCCACACCTACACACCATCCTCCCTCTGCTTCTCCATCCCTTCTCCGCCTGAGCATCATCAACAAGCATACCCAGTGATGATGTAATTTCCTGTTTCTGTTTTAATGGTCAGCCTGTATTCATGCATTCAGTGCTTGCTCACATTTGTTAAGTAATGTCTGCATGCAGAGCAGCTGTTGAAGGAACTGGTATCGTGTTCAGTATCTTCTGGCAGAAAGGTGTCAAAAGGAAAAGAAATTAAATAAAAGAAAGTCATTCCCCTCTGAGAGAGGGAGAGAGAGAGAGAGAGAGAGAGAGAGAGAGAGAGAGAGAGAGAGCGGGATGGGGTGAGGGGGTGGAGGAGTATGTGTGTGTTGGCCTGTTGACATCACTGGGAGCGCTGGTTCCCTTACTCCATTAGCCAGGCCAAGATTTTTCTGTTGGCGTGTGCCAGTGTCAGCATGCCTGACACTGTTCCGTGCACATTTACATTTTTATTTGTGTGTGCTTCCCTGTGTGCGTCTGTCTGTGTGTGTGGACATAGCTTGAACTACGGAGACGTTTGTCTCTGTGTAATATATTATATGCTTGATGATAGGTTACATTGTGGAAAGTTGATGTGATGGGTTCTGACAGTTACAACGTACTTATTGCAGGCACCACTTTGATTCCCTCGGGTGGAGCTGACTTTCAAGTGGATGAATACAGGTTAAACAGTAGTTTTTCACTTATTTTCAGCTATTGTCCTAATGTGTGGTATCCTCATTTGGTGTGTAGTTACACAATAATTACTCACATTCTCATGCAGTGCCTGTGCTGTATGTTGTTACAAAATACAAGAAGAAGCCAGAAGACAACACCAACAAATATTTAGGTGAATTGGTTACTGCAATTCTTTAGAAAGCACTGTTAAACACAAGCCAAGAAAAAACACTAAATTTTACTATTTCTTATATAAAAGTTATACAGTGATACTATTAATTCAACATGTCAAAGGTCTGTTTTTAAGGTAATAGTATCTGCGCTTTGTCTCATTCAAAGTATTCAAAATAGGGCTGTAGTACCCTCTGCTGTATGAGTGCTAAAAGTGCAGTACTTTGTTGGTGGAAGATTTTAAAACCAAAACATGCAGTTTTTGTCAGTGAATGCTGATTCAGCACATTAGACAAGATAGAGCACATTAGTGCTTGTTTTTACCTTTTTATACATTTTAAAATATTAAGCTTTTCATCACATTTTATTTTACAATGTTAGTTGATGGGAGACATCTTCTTAAACATACTCCACTCTGAAATGCTACTCCTTCCGCATACTTTCATCTCCAGACTCCATTTGAACTTTAAATGGGTTACAAGAATTTGAACCATTAAAGTAATTTTTTTAGAACTTTTACATTTTGTGTTATCACAATACACATGTAATACTGTTTTCTGACCTTCTCTTAGTTTAGAATTGGTGTGCATTGCACTGCCTAGTGAGCGACATCACAGCTGGGGTGGATAGGAGCTTTAAAATCTTTTGAAAAAAATATCATGAACTTGCTACATTTCCCACAATTTCACTCTTCATACATAATTTCTGGTCATATAATAGGAAATCTTATGCTGGACCCAGACATACTATGAAATCAATGGGGCATACACATTTGGGAATAACACTCAGGCACTCAGACCAAACAATTTAGAGGAACAGCAAACCAGTTGTCATGCCCACATATTTGACACTGCACACACAAATTTCACACAATGTTTTCATTAGAGGGTCCTAAATCTTCACCAAAGAAATGTAACAATAGGAGTTTAGTTTTAGTCTGGAAAACAGGGGTATGAGAGGTGCGCTTCAGTTTAAATTCTATGCAAAGCTGCGTCTGACCTAGGAGTCACTTAGCAGTAAACATCACAGCTCCACAGACACAGGTGATTTAGATCAGCTAATTAGTGCAGTTTGACACTGTCAGCGGAAAACAACCTCATTCAAACCTTGTAATGTTCCACATCTCTCATACATTATTGCTAATTCTAAACTGTTAAAGCCAAGCATTACTACTCTACGTCTTCAAATGGTTCAGAATGCTGCTGCTAGAATTTTAACTAAGACCATACAATTTCAGCATATAAGCCCTATTCACAGGTGAAATTAATAAAGTTTGATTAATTAATTATGGTCCATCCTAAATTGTGTCAAAGCCATTCCAGTGCGCCGATATGCACAATACCAGGGCTTTAATGAAACAGGGCCATAATCAATGTCATTAATTACACCTGGCCTGTGATTTCTGTGGCCTTCTAAGAGTAAGGAGAAAGTCTCTGCAATCTAGAGAGATAATTGTTTCACATTCTTCGTTCATCCTGGTCCATTTCTTATCCTCCTGTATTGTTTTGATTTATTTAGCAGTCTTTTGTGGGTTTTTTACCTTACTACTCTAATTGTAAACACTTTTTAGAAAATTATTATTACCCGCATGAGTGACTTTCAATTGTGAAACCAGCAAATAAAGTGCAATGCCGAGGCCTTCATTTCAATGTAGAGCTATATGTTTCTAAGGTTTCTCTGGAAAAAAGCCACAGTGAGATGATAAATATGTATTTATCTAAAACTCCAGATTTCATGCATATTTACCTGTTTCTGAAGTGACCTGTGAAAATAAACTAATGCTCTTAAGCAAACATTTGTCTGTCTTCATTTCATCCTCTGAGTTTATTTTTTTAAACCACTACAATAAATGAAAAACACAGTACGTACAGTACAAAGGGACCGTCCCAGCTACAGGGAAAGTACATGTGAATTCAGGCTGCATTGGTCATAAGAGATGTGCACAGTGGATCATCATCACCATTGTGATCATCACCACAGTGTGTGTATGGTACAAACTCCCCCGGCTCATTTCTTTAACCTGGTGTGTTGTGTGATTTTAAAACAGTTGAAAGTATTTTACACTAAAGAATTTGCTTCTATCCCACAACAGTTATTTTCTATTAAAATGTTCCACACATTTTCAATATTATGAGACTGAGATTAGACTGTTGACTGTTAAGAGTTCTGGTGCCACCTTCAGGCCACACTTCTCTTTTCACGTCACTTTTTTTTTTTAAGAATGTTTTTTCTGCATTTTTCATCCTTCCAATATTTTTGGTGTAATAATCATTACATCCTCAATACCAGCATGGCTAGAGACTTTGTTTTATTATATTTTTGGAGAAATCATTTCTGTTTGTCTTTCAGGCCCAAAAAAAGGCTCAATTAGTTCATGAAATAGTGATTACAAAAAAAATTATTTGATAGACAAATCTCTCTCTCTGTCAACTTTATTTTGGACCTGGATTCATAAAACGTTATTCAGAGGCGTTGGAATATAATCAGTAGACACAACTTGCCCAAACAATTTTTCTGCTTCATAATTTACATCCGACCTTCTACTCTCAGAGATATGTTGTTAAAAGCTGTGTCACTATACCATGCTGTACACACTACAACAATATTACACAGAAATACTCTATCATGATCTAATGCAATCAGTTTCTTCATGTGAAATTGTGATGAAGTGATTCATTTCTATGTTCCCCTTTATGTGTAAAGTAGCAGTAATGAGGGTCTGAAGAGCAAAAATGATTAAGGTTGAGTTGTGTTCAGTCAGATTTAGTTATATGACATGCATTTATTCTGTCTCTACTCAGTGAGGGAAGAATCAGTCAATTCAAATCCTCGTTTGCACAAAATTCTGCATAAAACATTCCTGTTTTTACTTCTGAAAACATATTTTTTCTAATAACCAAAGTATAAGTCGGACGGTTATAATAGTCGCCAGAACAATAGGCCATCATTTTGTCATGTTGCATCATATTTCAATTATATAAAAAAATGGTGGCATGTTGTTCAGACTCTAGTCAGTGTTGAAGAGATAAGAGATGATTTTTAAAACACTGAGGGAACTGTATGTGTTTTAAAGGGATGACACTGCCTCCAATATTCCCTAGAGTTTGCACTAAACTGTGAAAATCACTGAGATGTGGCCAAACATAGACCTGCATGCACAATTATGCAGGCTGAAATGGTGAGTATCAGCGTAAATTCACCAGCAATAGGGCTTCTTCAAAATAACCACACCAATATATCCACATCTTGGCAAGGCAAACTAATTGCTGAATTCTTTTGTATTTTTCTGCCAGTTTATAAGATGCAAATCATGCGGCGCGGAAGACACGGTGCTGTCTTCGACGCCGGATGCTCACTTTACAGTAGTTCACTTAACCTCATTCAAATTCAGGCTCATAACACTATTGATCTCTTGGTGAATTTGCCTTAAATTTTTATCAATCACGTATCATTATATGCAACATTTACATTGTTTACATTGATTTACATTGATTTACTAATCTTATACCCTTTTAAGGATTTAAGTAACATTACTAAATACATTTGGCATGACATTAAAAGATGATTGCAAAGTTAATGATTCACCATCTGACTCTGGTCAGCAGGTGCTTCACAAACGGGGACTTTTACTGGCAATAGATCGTTAATATGGAGAGAAATTGTTGGACTTAGGTGTTTTGAGATGCTTATCATCTTAATTTGCCTTTGCAGACACTCCTGCAGCATCTGCTACAAAGAAAATGTCCTCGCCCTTTTATTTACGGATCTTCAATTACATATCGAGAAATAAATTATCAAAGAAAGTTACGAAGTAAAATCAAAGAAACAGTACATTGTAATCTGAAATGATTACCAAGTGATAATATCAAGTAAAACTGGAGAAGTCCATTTTCTCTACACCTCAGTCAAAGGGGCAGTCAATTTAGGTTTAGAGAGAAAATGCACTTCTTTATAGTTAATTCGTACAGACTATCTAACTTGTGCAACAAATATTGCATGAAGTCATCTACATTTTATTAAATGAATTCATTACATGCTCTCCTACATTATTTTTTGGGTTTATTCTGGCAGACCAACTCTGTACTGTTCCATTCATGTCTTAATAAATAAAACTGATGGCTGTGTAAAACTGATTACTGAAGTTTGGGCTTTAGATCACGGAAGGCCCCATTGTCCAAATAATTATCAAATAATAGCCTATCCTCGAGAAGGGCTTACATAAGAAAAGTTCAATAAAGCAAAAAGATTTGGAGCTTGTTTAATATTCTTTCATTTTCAGGTTGCCACATAAACGGCGGGGAATTACAAATTCGTTACAGCATTGGTTATTATCTTCGCTCAAAGCTCCAAAATCTCTCTGTCTCTCTGTCTGTTGTTTTTCATGGAGATGACAAGTTTGAGATTTTGGGCTACTTTGCTTCCATAACATCTAGTCTTCTTTCAAAATAACTTTTTATTGGAGGGACCTTCCTGAAAAAATATGAAGGTAAAAACATGGGAGAGACAACAAAAGTATTGAACACAGATAACCTGTTAACTGAGGTATGCCTTAATGCAAAGTGACATTATCCTCTATATGTTTGAATTCTGTGGATTTAGAAACAACAGCTGTGCTTGCTAATCCATATCCACTAGATGGCAGCATGTTTATTTAACACCACTGTGTGAGAGAAGCCCTGTGGGGAAAGACTGATCCCACTCTGAACAGCCTCAGATAGCTGATCTTCCTCAGCTGATATCTCTCATGAGCGGTAGTGCAATCCACCTCCAGCCAAACCTCAAATAAAAAAAAAAAATCAAAACGGTGTGACAACATTTGTCCCTACATGCATGACTCTGACTGTATCAAGTGCTATATTAACAAACAAACAAAAATGATTGCCTTTTAGACAACAGCAGTGCGTGTGCAGGCGTGTGCCTATGCATGCAAGCGTATGTTGTACATATGGAAGGGCATAGTATTTGAGGGTGCAGTGTACGTGCAGATATTGCTCGTGCGCATAGATGCATATATGCACCCATGCATGGTGATGGATGCATGAGTGCATTCAAATGTGGTATTATTTATATGCCTTATTGAGAATGAAAGATTGAACAACAGAGAAAGAAGTGGCAGCCATGAGTGTGTGCGTGTGTGTGTGTGCGTGTGTGTGTGTGTGTGTGTGTGTGTGTGTGTGTGTGTGTGTGTGTGACAGTTGGGAAGGACAGCTGGAAGAGAGACAAATTACAAAGGAGCTATTGGGGGACAGACAGAAGGTTTAGGACCTTGTTAATTATTGAAGCAACATTCACTGATGTGCTGAAGTCAGCAATGTGTTACTTTACCCTGCCTTCTAGCACAAATACAAACATACCAATAAAATAGTCATATACAATAGATTGTATTGTTTAGTCCAGTGGGCGTCTTGTTCGGTACACATCAAAGAACTAAACGGGTTAGTAAATTAGTGATCAATGATACTATTGTTTAAAGGGTCAATATGTAAGTCAATGAGATACTTCAGTTTACAATAGATGTTGTGTAAAAACTATTGATTATATCCTTTGGCAACTGTGTTTTGACTGATTCTGTTACAAAAGACAGCACAAGCAGATAGATTTCAACAGAGAGAGTGAAATGGAAATTGGACATGACATGTAGCCCAATACTTTTCTCTTCATGCACTTTGTTTCTATGATACAGTATGTCTCTTTCTCAAATTCTACCTTGTCGGTGTTTTTAAAAGTGATAATTTAGATAAATACACATTGTGTTTTTTTTACGTGTAAAATAAGTGTTATTTTTATATTTTTTGCAGGAACATTGCAAATGTACTCAGCTGGCATGGAATAAATATTACCTCAAGGTGTGCAAAATAAACCTGACGATCAGAAACTCATCTTTCAGTGTCTTTTTTTCTATTTGGTCAATCTATGCATGCTGGTGCAGCATGTTCTTTGATCTTTTCTTAGCCCCGCTTACCGGGCCAGAGGTAGCTTTTATTCAGGTGGAAAATGGAGGTTAGACCTAACTGGACAGAGCACGGTGGGGAGGAGCAGGATGGGGTGATGGGGAGATGGGGACATCTTTCCTGTTGGTGATTCCGGGTGGAAGTAGGTCAAAGGTAGGTCAGCTTCTCCCCTCAGTGTGAGACGAGTCCATCCAGTTGGCATTATCAAGAGTTATGATCCCTGTCTGAGATATGGTGGGGAGGAGGTCAGTTCATCATCCTTGGGATTTGATTGGATACCCGAGATGTATACATTCATCCTCAGACAGGCTGTCCGGTCGTAGGGCCTGCTGTTGGATCAGATCACATGTTGTCCAGTAGTGTCCTCCATCCATCACTTTTCTAAATGTAGACTCTGGGTCTCCACCAGCTGAAGCTAATTCCCATGTTGACGGAGGCCAGTATGTTGTAAATCAAAAAGACTTTCACGTAATTTACCGCGACATTTGGATTGCATTTGTGTATGTGAGTTGTGTGTGTGTTGTGTGTTGTGTGTGTGTTAAGGGGGCGTTAAGACAGAAGGAGCACTGTCTCATTCATATGTCTCTCATTGCTGAGCACTGGAGGAAGGTTTACTACTGAACTTATTACTGTAATCATGAAGGCAGGCTGTTTCATTTTCTAGGTGGTACTTAGTGCGATGAGTGAGTGTTTTCAAGGCCAGATTGTGGACCTTTTTGGATACAAAAAGGGCTGTTTGACTCTCCTCTCTGTATTATTATCTTACTCTCTTCCTTTCTCTGTGAAACCTGCATGTGCAATACTCAGGAAAACAACTGAGAACTTTGAATAATAAATCAATAGTACTGATCGGGTCGAGCATGCATTGCCCCGAGCCCTGTAATAAAATCCAATTGCCACTCTTGATATTTATCAAAGGATGTTATTTCCAGTGCATATCTCCAGATCTTAGAAATGCACATTCACCTAGTCACCGACATGTGGTAAATGTCTGTGAGGTTTTACCAGTTTTATCATGCTAGAGTCAGTCAGTGTCAGCATCATCAGCCTTATCACATAATATACGGCATCTGGTCAAATATATTTGTGTCATGTAGTTAACATTTCAGTTGTTGTTCAATTTGCAGTTCTTCTTTTAAGAATGGTATTAAAGTTATAGTTTGACATTTTTGGGAAATAAGCTTACTTGCTTTCTTGATAAGGGTTAGATGAGAGGGTCGATAACACTCTTATGTCTGTGTGGTAAATATGAATATACAAATCCAGGTTGTTGACAAAGGTAGACAAGCAGCTATTACTGCAGTAGCATCTAATTGTGTAACACTGTAAAGTATGTGAAGGATTTCACCTGTCAAGTAATCGGTACAGATCCTGTAGAACCGGTTATATATTGGAAATATGGTCATCAGATCACACTCAAATCAAGGTTATAATCTAAATTTCTGTTAAAATATATTTTGCTAGTTTTTAACAGATGCCTGACCTCTTCTCTGTTCTCAGATACTCTGACAACAAACTTAGACTTTGGGAGAAACAAAATACAAAAGTCACAAGCCTCTGCTTTATTAAATTAATTTTAAATACTATTACGGTTACGCTTTGATCACATTGTGAGTGGCTTGTCGACACTGTTATGACTCAGAGCGTCATATAGAGACGATGAACAGTAATGCTGTTCACCTCCCTACCTGAGGGGGGTGCTGTTACATTGTTGTCCGTGTTTTGCTCTGTTGCGTTGCAGGTGATTGGACTGAGCTAATTAAAAGGGAACCTGTGGAGGCCGGTGCTCTCTCTCCTGTCTCTCCAGCTCCCGAACAGGCCATGCTGCACTTCGCTGATCCTTGGGGTATTATATATTGAGCGGTCTGTGTCGTAGTAGGGGTGAGAAGCCCTTTTTGTTCAAACTTGTTTTCTCCTGTTTACTGGTAGGGAGGTAGGTAAGATACCTGTACCTTCTTTTGTTACTTTGTGTGAGCTAGGGAAGTGAGGCTACTTGCAAAGATTGTTTTGTTTGTTGTTTGGTGCCAGGCTCTCCCTGATGATTATTGCTACCACCATCACAATAAATAAATATTGTGGACTGTATCACTGCAGCATTGGTCCTTATTTGGGAATTGGGGAGAAGGGGGAGACCCATCGTTATGCTGCGCTCAGGTTTCCCCTAGACCGGGCGTAACAACACCAACAAGGGACTGTCGAAGGCCAAGCTATTGTGTTACACCCGTGCTGCGCTTCCTGGCCAAAGTGTTTCCGATTTTTATTAAATTTCTCCTGATAACAATTGATTGATTTTAAATTATAAACTGGCAAGTATCTTACTGGGTTATCTACTCCACACTGTACTTTCTGCTAGCAGTTATAGTTAGCTTAGCATAAAGACAAGAGGGAATCTACTAGCCTGGATTTTCCGAAAGTAACAAAATATTGTACCGGCACCTATAAAGTTTAGTAATTAACAATTTATAGCTTGTTTTTTAAATAATGCACATTTTCTTCCTGAGGTAAAAATGCAAGAGAGGCAGAGATCCAGTGGAGTTAACTGCAGATGGAGTAGACAGATGAGAAGATTCAGACAACACATCCATATCTACTTACAGTGTGAAACTGATGGAGACTAAAGCAGATTCCTTGTCTCCCGAGCTGACCTTGGTGGCAGCCGAGCTTCAACTCGAGGGCAGAAACCCAAATAACCCAGCCATGAAAATAAAAATCAATGCAGGAAGCAGATCTGTTGCCAGAAGGTAGTCCTCCAAGGTCAACAGCCGTCGGCCAGACCGGCTATCACATCACACAGCTTTCCACCCAGTCACACAAATGTAGACAAACGACAGACATGGAAAGAAAAATTCCCACAGCAACATTCACTGCGCCTCAGATCAGCGCTGAGCTTGTTGATTGAAAAAAGTGGTAGCATGGGGAATCCATTTTCTGCTCATGTTTGGACAAAAAGAACCCAGCGGGATGCATCAATTTTCTGTTTATCGTAGGTGTAGTGGTCAAATATTACACTTAAAGCACCTTAAAGTGCTTTAAAGTCCGGGCTGTTAGTGAGTTTATATTACAGTAAGTGGTACCTACTCTAATCGCACATCAAATGTTTGTTGGTGGGTGTCTTTAATAAATAAAGTATATTCCCCTTTTTATGCATTTGTGTAATTAAGTGATTAGAATATGATCAAATTAAATAGAAACCATAGCTGTTGTAGCAGGGATTATTGGTTTGTTTCCTCACATTCTTGTATATTTTTCAATGTGAAAGTCAGAAGCAACTGTGTATATTTGGAAATACTTAAGTTACTGATGTGCAGATACAACCATGAATATTCTCAATCTTCAGTTTAGAGTTTAATCTTTGTCAGACAACAGGTCCAAGATGAAGTACCTTGTATACTCTGATGACATTCTCAGAAATTACCTAATGTATGCTCTACAAAACATAGTAACCTAAATTATTATGAGAATGGAAAGAGAAAAAAAATCTCAGCATGTACAATATTTTTTGCTAACAATGCAATATGTTGCATTTTACGGATGTCAAAATTATCTTTAATGTTGAGTGGTGTGACTCAACAACTGTCAGTGATGATGCAAAAGGACAATTATATCCCAAATCTTGATTTACTGCTAACTATGGAGTAAACTATTGAATGTTTAGTTTATTGGTAGTTACTTTGGACACAACTTAGGCCTTTTTCCCAGCAGACAGCACAGGTGTAAATAATGAAATTAATGATTCCATGTAGCGGCTTCCTGCTGCCTCACTGTCACACTGCTATGACTTACTGGGTCACTATGGAACATAGCCATCGTTAGTGTCATTGGAAACACCTGCGCTTTCCCCACAGTGTCTGCTTTGATTAAGGCCTATTTACCAGCCCGCAGCCTCAGGTCAAACCTGTTACATTTTCTGTCCGTCCCACACACTCACCTTAAGACCCGTGGTGACCGAGCTTTTGAGGCAGTAGCACCAAAGTTATGGAATGCTCTGCCTGCATCCCTACGGTTTGCGGATTCTGTGACTTCGCTTAAAAATCAACTAAAGACAGACCTGTTTACACTGGCGTTTGGGTAAAATTCATGCTCTATGGCCTGGTTTTGATCTCTTTTTATTGTGTATTTTACTGTGCCTTCTTAAATACGTCTCTTGGGTTAAAGACGTCTTGTAATGTACTGGCCCCTTATGTTGTCACATTGTGTTCATTTTGTTGTTCTACTCCTGTCAAGCACTCTATGACTTCTGTCTGTAAAAAGTGCTATATAAATACATTTTACTATTTGATTTAGCTGTGCCATGCAATCGCATACTTAACCTGAGTTTTTAAATACAGAAACCTCACTGGTCAAATGAATTGTTTCCTGTTAAATGGTATTACCTAACAACACAATATATTATGGCCATTTTGTTGTTAGATGAAATGTTATATATTGTTGCTTTAACTGACTACTAAAATTACACCAATCAACAGACCCTTCATTGTGATACAGGTATCTCATAATATTAATTTAAAGTGTGCTGCAGAGGAGACACGCCTGGGGAGCCCACTGTATGACTGAGTATATTCAGCTTTTATCCAGGCAATGAATGGCAGAACATAAAGAGAAGCAGGCTTCCAATCCATCATTCCTCCAGCCAACATGACTCAATGTAAGGTCAAAGTGCAGCTTAATTAGCCAGTTTCAGTGGGGTCTGTCATCAAGTTACACCTGTATCTTTTTATAAGGCATGCTCATTGGCATAGCTAACACAAATGGAGAAGAGCCATCGTTAATGTTATTAGTTTGCTTCTACTGTTACAAGTCAGATGAGAATGCTCGCTGAGAGAAAGTCCTATTTACTGCCAGATGTTTGTGCAGCATTCACAAAACATGATGACATTCACTCATCCACACGAGATAGGTGGGGACCAGAAGCTTGGGGACAGTGACTACTCTTTGGGCAACTTTGGCTCAGTGGTAGAGCAGGGTTTTCCTTCAATCAAAGGATCGGCAGTTCGATCCCTGGCTCCGTTTGTCCATGTCGATGTGTCCTTGGGCAAAACACTTAACTCCAATTTGCCCCCGCAGGCTGTTCCTCTAGGGTATGAATGGGTATGAATGTTAGTTAGTCCTGATGGACAGGTGGCACCTTGCATGGTAGCACCTATCATCAGTGTATGGATGGGTGTGAATGGGTGAATGATGACAAGTAGTGTGAAAGTGCTTTGAGTGGTTGGAAGATGAGAAAAGCACTATACAAGTACAGGTCCTACCATTTACTCACAGGGCTACTCTTTATTTTGTCTCTACTATTTTGTCTACTTTCTCCTGGTATTTTGTTCACTACTGTACACCATTTCATTAAATCAGTGGTGAATATAGCAGCTGGGCCTTATTTTTTAAAGCTTGGATATGTATAATAATTATATGGTTGGGGAAAAAACTGGTGGACCGGTAATGAATTTTAGTATGTCAACTGGATAGAATAGTAAAGCCACACACGAAAACAGGAAAATAATCACATTAAAATATTTTGCTTATCAGCCTACTTCAAAACGATCACTAATATTATTAATAAATTGATTATCTTTGACAAGGAATGAAATTAAAACAAACTTTTGCAACTGTGTTGTTAAGAAAACATGCAGGGATAAAAAGGAAAGGCCAACACAACTTGTGTATCAACGGTATACTTTATCACTTTAACGTGTAAGCACAATGCCTAGTGGCCTAATAGCTGGTATAGATAATATACATGCAGAATGACTCTGTTGGATTTCTCCATTGGTTTAGATTGTATTACAGTTATCTTGATTTACCATTTTGTTGTATCCCTAGAGGACTTTTCTTGATGCTGGAACACAAGGCTTTAATTTGGTTGAATTGTCAGCAATTTGATCTTACAGTAACGAGCCAAATAAACCCAGCTTTGCTTAACCCGTCGTTTCTACATTTTGGAGCAATGAACTTGTTCACACTTGTTCAGCCTCTCAGAGGAAACCTGTGGAAGACATAATGAGAGACAAGCATCCCCAACTTAATATTTCAGTAATTACTGAAGGTCAGTTTATGGTCAGGCAAGTAATTAGTTGGGGCCAGGTTAAAGTAAAGTCAGGAAACAGTTCAGTTAAGGTTAAATGGGATAAAGGAGATCAAGAATTCCAAGTAGATTTTAGCACAAACATTTAGACATGTCCATCAAATACACTACAAATCCTGTTTGCTCTCCCGAAAGGTGTCTCATAGAAACTGTTAATTTGTAATGCTGTTTGTTGATATATTTATAATGCACCTAAAACATTTGCCAGCTTGCTGAATGAAAATTTTGGCTTGAGAGTGGGCAAGTATGAGATATTATAAGCACTCAATTTCTTCGGAGTGGCTTGACAGACCAAATTTGACTAGTGTTATTTATATCATCAAGTAGATTCCAGTTTAATTGTTGCAATTTAGTTGCTTGGTTTGTCAGATGTTCCACATATAACGTCGACAGTGAGAGAGTGTTACACAGTTGTTAAGCTCATGCACCACTCGAGAGGTCACAGCTGTCAGAGTAGACATTTCTCTGCAGATTCTTTCTCTCTTTTTAAACAGCTCAAGAAAGTTAGTAAGTTTTCTTCTTTCCTTTGTGTGTGTCCGACTCCGGCAATATATATATATACTGTAAGTTTCAAATTCACACCATGAGTCATCATCAGTAATGATCTTGATTCTAACAATAGAACAGCACATGTAAGTGTAAATGCTAGCCCATCATATTTTAAGCTATGCAACCCTACTGACAACACACACTGAATTAAAAAGTCTGATTTCTGGCTGGTGAGGTGGACAACTCGCTGAGGTCCAGTGCAGCATCGTGCAGCACGTCACCACTCTGCTCTTTTCAGTGAGCTCCGTCCCTTAATTACCGTGCAAAGGTCAAGACGGGTAGCCCCTGAATATGCTTATCTATCGGGATCTTTGGAGGCTACACAGGTGAGCACTCCAAGCTGACAATCAATCATAGGCCACATGGGAAGCCCCTCCCCAGAGCACCCGCCTACCACATCACTCCCATAAACCACGATTCTACAATAATGAGTGAGCGGGCAGCGTTGCCACTCCTTCAGTCAGCAGTGAGTAACGATTTATTTCGCAGTGTCCTGATTTATATCAGCATGTTAGCTTGTCACTTGAAGGGCATTATATTTGCAATCAGGAGACAGCAAGCAGATATATGGTAATGGGCCAACATTAGCAGGAGAGTGCCAGCTACTGTGCCATGCAGTCTTAAAACAAATGTTACTCTTCAATACACTTGCACAGTTGTAAACGGTCTGTTGACGTTGACTACATTCCAGGTGTTATTGTGTGATTTAGTGTGTTACCCTAATTTACATTTGTGCTGTACCTACTATTCAGCATTCACCTAGAAAAGCAAGGTTTTTTGGAAATAGCTGTTTATGAATGCTGCTGCTGCTGTGCAGTGTTTCAGGATTGGACTTGTTCCTTTCAGTTGCAATGGTTTGCTGCCATAGTTATTGTGGTAGTGTTCAAATGCAGACACCAGCGGCCTATCTTTGGAACCAGGAATACTAAATTAGCTGGATAAAACTACTGAATAAAATCCAAACCACCTTTTATCTGGAATATGATGACTTCAAATAACCCTTTTTGTGCTTTATTCTGTACAGTTATTCAGCTGAATCTAGCAATCCAGATTCTGAGACAGGTTCCAGGACATGGCAGGTGTTTGATTGCTTTGGCAGCAGGATAATGTACTGTATCAATGCCAAGTTTCAACGTTGCAAAATGACTATGAGAAACCAAACTTTATTTCATCACATGCATATCAGGGAAAAGAGAAAAGAGTTGATTCAAGATAAGTTAAAGTTGATTGGTGGGTTACCAGACCAGTGCAATGTGGGGAGCACAGCTGGCTAGTGAAATGTGTGTATATATCTATACATACCTGTATCTGTATCTGTATCTTTACTGTCCAAACTTCCAAATGTGTTTAACTGATGACTTCATGGAGAATCTCATCTCTTTCCCATTCAGTTTTGATTTGCTGATAGCACACCCACATATGTCTTTTCTACAGCAAACAACAAGACCTTTAGAAACTTCTCCCTTCAAGTTGGAAGACACTGTGACACTTGATAATTTCAATAAAGTTTAAAAAAACATATAAAAATAAAGAGAGACAGGCAGCGTAACCCATTGCACTTGTACTCTGAATAAAAAGTAAGAAGAAAAAAATGATTAAATGGAGCCACAGATGGTTGGAAGATCAGTTTTATGTCATAGCGGTCTCTAAAATACTACTCCAGTGTTATTAGAGCAAGCTCACTCACTTCGGTTTAGAACAGAACTTTTCTGACAGCAGCCATGTGGGAAATCGGACCATGGAACTGCTCAAACTGCAAGACAGCCGAGGAAAATTTCTGACATGGCAGAAATCCAACCAGATTGTTTGAGTGTCACTAAAAAACAAAACAATCTGGCAGACATTTATAAAAATGAGTCAGGGGGCAGCAATTATGTGGTAAAATTTGGCTTGAATCCTTAAAGTGTCTTTGTGTTTAAGTGTGCTAACAGCCTGATAGGAAACAGCTGTGTAGGCAGGTAACAGCTCACATGGCACCAAGGTAATATTAAGGGACTCGGAGACAAAGAGAGATGAAGAAAAATGGCAACAGCAGCGCATTTTAATCCCGAACACTAAGCCCCCGTAAAGGTAATGTGACATGGTTTATTGCATGTTTCTTTTGTTTGTTTTGTTACCAGTTCAGCATCACGTTAACAGAAAAGCTGCTGCTTTTGGTAGAGCATTTGTCTTTAATGCTGTAATATTGTACAACGGAGCAGTATGTGATGTGTTAACAGACAATATGATGCAAAGGTCAGAGTCTTTGTCAGCAGCTAAGGTCGCATCCCTGGAGAGATGTTTTCCAACTAGACAGAATGAACAATACCTCTTCAGGGGCATGTAATCGTGACTCAGCGCTGCGTACGGATGCCGGCCTCGCTGCATGTAAATGGACTGCTTCTGTCACCCTGACTGACATTCTGATTCAGCAAGACCTCTAGACAGCCGTGTGGGATGATGCAGTCAAATCCACACATAAGAAAAGAACATAAAAAGCTTTCAGCTTGCTTTAGTTCCAGGAAAAAAATATTGTTATTTTTTTATACACACATATTTTACGCCCATTACTAAGTAAATGAATGGACTCACTCTGTGAGTAAGTGTGGTGTCACTGCTGAATGCTGATTGGATCAACCTTTTGGTTAAAAGGGTGGATGATTGTTGTCAACCTTTCAGGACAAATTGCATGAATTTAAAATGATTGGGGCTGAATTTACAATAATGCAGCTGAAAGTGGAACATTTCTAAAGCAGCTGTGCCCTTATTACCATATCCTGTTTAAAAATCAAAAGTATTTGAACTGCAAATTAGCAGTATAATTAACACATATAAATTTTGCAGCTGTAAATTCATGCGTTAATGTACAAAACTTGAGTTTAGAAAAGCATCGCCACTTCTCATTTGCCATGAATTCCCCCAGGACATAAAGATGTTATAAATAGAAAGTTGAAGCACACTGTCCGTCTGAATGGATGTTGTGCGGGGAGACTCACAGAGGGTTAACTGACCTGACTGCTGGACTATGATTCACACTCTGCTGGGTTAAGGATCCACATGCAACGGAGCAGAACTGTCCTCGGGGGTTGGAGGCGCCCGCAGTGCACAGATTGCGTGTGTTAGTATGTGCATTTGAACATGTTTGTGTCATAAAACATTTGCTTGTGTCACATTTCTTATGCTGATGTCAATTGATGAGATATTCTTTCCATTGTTCTTTGAGGTAAAAGCAATATACTGCAGCGACATGTGCAAACCGTCACACATATACATACATACACACACACACACACACACACACACACACACACACACACACACACACACACTAAATCTCCTGAACCAGTAGAACAAGGATATAGCTTTATTCTTTTCTGATGAGCACACAATATAGTTTTCCCAGGAGTGATGAGCTCATGTGATTTACCTGTACATAGACATGCTTTCAGAAGCCTCTAAAATCCTTGCTCTCCAGGACTTGCAGTACAGTTATAACATATTGACTGCATGACAAAACCTCCTGGGAGACACACAGAGACAATGACTTTCCATCTGAATGCTTTGACTTCCACTTTTTTTTTCTCTTTGGTGATCTGTTGCTCCTCTTTATCTGAGAAAAGCGAGAGAGAGAGAGAGAGAGAATCGGAGCAAATGAAAAATAACTGTGAGAGAGAGAGAGAGAGTACAAAAGATGAACAGACCAGAGGGAAAAGATAGAGAATAAGAGGAGAGCAAAACGGAGGAGTAAATGGTAATTTATGGTCGCTGGGCAGCGCAGATATCCTTTCGGAGGGCTATAACGAATGGCTGGTCCCTGGCAGTGACACTCGGCTGGAGCCTGGGCTGATTGAGCTGTGATCACTCCAGCAGACTGCTGCTGCCAGCAATGCAACACTAACCTTAGCAGATGACATCTAAACACAACCATAAATTCCCACCCGTGGTAAGTGCCCGCCCTGCCCCACACCTTTATTTATCTCAGTCTTCCTTAGTGACTCCCTGTCATGTGCTTAGTTTTCTCTCTGTGTTTGTCTGTCTACACCTGGTCCACTATTGCTGTTTTCCCCTTCGACTGTTAGGATTAGCGTGTCTGTCTCCATTTAAGTGTACACTGTCAAAATCACACCCTTAGCCTGGCCTAGGGAGTGGCCCTCGACTACTTCCACTCTCCTTCGTCCTCTCTCAGGTGCCATCTTTTCTTCCTCTTTCCCTATCTTTCCTTCCCTGACTGTACATGATACCCAAGGTCAGGTTCCCTTTGCTCCGTACACGTCACTCATACAGCGCTGCTATAATTATCAGCTTGCACAGCAACTGCCAACCTCTATTCATGCTCATTCTCTGTGCAAGTTAGATAAGCCCACAGCAGAGTATTATACAACATAACGTAAGCTTTCTGCTGCGCAACAGTCTAGTCATTTATCCATCTCATGGATTTAGCAAATAAAGCCAAAGCCAATGTTATGTGTTTTATGCTGAAGCCTATATCCCTCTGAGTTACGTTCATATTGGACAATGTTTCACGTCACAATTTACATCAAGTGCAGATGTTCAACTGTCAATGCAGGAAGTAGTGTGATCTCTCTGTTGCAAAGTGGAGAGGAAACCAATGTTCACTCTACGAGTGACAAAAGCAACAAAATGGCGAAGCGTGGCCAGCTACATTGTCGCCAATTTGCAGTTGAAGTGTTGATCAAGCGTTCGCTGACGTAGTTATGTCGTTAATAACACAAGACTGGTAGTAGCACTGGGAACTGGCTACTGGCATGTTTTAGGATACAAAAACATGATTAGTTGCCACTTTGCCGTGTCATTAGAGTGGTGAAAAAAGATGACACCAGTTTATCTTTGATTTGTAGCGTGTCATGCAGTGACAAGTGTTGGGCGTCAGTTTGTGGCTTAATGTCACCGGCTATTATCGAAAATAACCTGTAACGTGTTGCTGTGCTCGTGTGAAAAACCTGCATGTTTATATAGCCTACATATGTTTTACCATAAAGATATTTCTCTTTAATTAACCAAGTGTTTTAGTTGCCTTACCTGGTTCATAGTTTATTTTCATAACAATGAGATTTACATGTCATCGTTACTGTAATTGCCATCCACAGATATTGTACAAGGAAAGAATAAAAAAAAAAAAACTTGAACCACGATCCGATATTTTGCCAAACCCTCCAATATCAATGTTCTGTCTGGAGATAGGGTTGACTAGATTCATTTTTTTTTTCAGTCAGTAGCACATACAGCGACTATATATAAATATATACGCAAACTTTCTAACATGTTACTTTCCTTTACAAATATTTGACAACTTAGTTCCTACATTAATGACAAAGTAGCAACAGAAAAATGGCAACAAGAGTGGATGAGATTGAAAAAGCTGTACAAGTTGTTGTCAAACCCTTTTCAAACATGGAAAACGTAACATTGCTGTTTTTGTTGTCTCCGTGGCTTCATCGCTCATGAATTTTAGGACTTATTTTGCCGTTGAAGTCTTAAAGGTATGTAGGACTGGCGGCACCTAGAGTTATGGTTAAGATTTCAACCTACTGTTAAATATGTTAAATTGCCATCAGATTGACGTGAAGGGATGCATGTCTGAAAGGGATTTAAGTCGACTGCAGGAATAAAAGCTTTTTAATTTAATTTAATTTTACGTCATTAAATGCAAAATACATTGAATTAACTGCTCAACCCCGACACAGCTTCTTTATCAACTAAGAATCATGTCAGAACAGATACGTCACTTGCTTAACAGGAACACAAAAATCAAAACAAAATGGCAAAAAATATATGGTATCTGTATTCTATGAGCCCTTTCAAAAATGTTAAGCCCATGATGTTCATTTGGCTCCCACTGGATTTGGACATAAAGGTCAAGGACTATCTTTCATACTAGTCAGAGGCATTCAATGGCAGAGCTTTGTGAGAGGAGGGCGCCAGAGGTTGGAGCAGGCACCTTGCTCTCCCCAGTCTGTCTGTCTCTTGTTTTATTTGTGTAATATGGGTTTTGGCCTTGGTCCAGTGCAGGGAGGTGCAGCAGTAATAGGATTATGAGTGAGCCCAAACTTCATCACCTGTCTGCTGCAGTGCCAAGGGAGATAAATTGACGAGGTGATATATGGTTTGATATGACACAGGGAGCATGGTAGTGTGTGGGGAAAATATATTAATCCAGTTTATAAGTGAGATGGAAGCAAATTGTGCATAACCTCGCTGGCCTTTTCAGAATCAGAATCAACTTTATTGGCCATGTATGCGTACACACACAAGGAATTTGACTCCAGATTTCCAATTGCTCTCAATGTGCATACACATAAATAGACAAAATAAACAACAACAAAACAAAAAAACAAGGACAACAAAGTAGAACTACTATGTATAAATGTAAGTGTATATACAAAAGTATATATATATGAACATAAAAAACACAACAACACTGACAGTGAAATGGAGGTAATAGTGCAAATGGAGGTAATAGTGCTTTATGACTGATTAATTGTTCATCAGAGTGACGGCCAGTGCAAAGAAACTGTTCTGGTGTCTGGTGGCTTTGGCGGACTCTGTAGCGCCTACCAGAGGGGAGGAGTTGGAACTGGTTGTGTCCAGGATTGGACGGGGTTGGATGGCACCAATGATCTTCTCTGCAGACCTGACAGTTCGTTGTAGTCTGGTGTTGCGGCAGGGATTGTATGTATGTATGTGTGTGTGTGTGTGTGAACTAATTTGAGTTTTAGTGAGGACATTTTGGGAAAGTGAGAACATTTTATCCAATCCTTTGGGGTAGACCTTCAAAGGCCTGTTCAGGATCAGGCCTTTTCGTTGTGATGGTTAATGTTAGGGTACAGGACTAAATAATGCAATATCTCAATGAGTGTCCTCACAAAGGTAGTACATGTACATCGTTGTGTGCATGCGTGTGCGCGTGTGTGTGTGTGTTTGAGCCATTGTATTTGTTACATAGTGAGGATTGCAACAAAATTTAACCAACAGAGTGAGGACATTTTTGGAAAGCAAGGACATTTTGGTCGGTCCCAACTTCCTCAAAGGTCTTTTTGATAGTTTTGGTTAGAATTAGTTTTAAGCTAAGGTTAGGGTTATGGTTGCGGTTAGGCATTTAGTTGGGATGGATATGGTTTGGATAAGGGACTAGTGAATGCATTACGTCAATGAGGGTCCTCACAAAGTGTGAGTGTGAGTGTGAGAGTGAGAGTGAGAGTGAGAGTGAGTTTCAGAACGAAAACAACACTAATTCACTTTCCTTATTATAACTGATAAATCAAAGGATAGATTTGTTTTATTTCATGAATACTGCAATTCTTTTGCATGGTATTTCAGATTAGCAAAAACAAATGATACTTAGCAAACATGAAAAAAAGCCTTCAATTTAAGTTATAATTGAGTTGCAGCTATACTCAGGGGCTAAACCTAATGATGTTTTGAATCTAAAACTAATCAGCACGATTCAACAGGGAGGTAAAAAACAACAAGAATAATTGACTTTCAGGATTGATTTTTATTAGTTTAGGTATAATTCCAACATTGTATGTGTATGTGTTCGATAAAAGTGTTTATTTTTTTTATACAGGTTTTATAGTCTACCAGAGTTTATTGTTGGATCTGCTGTCTGCAATTCTTTCTCCTGTAAAATTCGAAAAAGATAAAAAAATACCCACACACAATGTTTCCAATCCTTCTTTAAGACGACATGGTCATGATAATGTTTCTACTTGTAGTCTTCCTCGGGTAAATGTGAGAGAAATGTATATGAGCTGTGATAACCACGAGGAATGATCACACAATGCCCATGTCAATGCCACATCAACATTACACAGTATACAAATATTAAAAGGATGATGTACTTTAATACATTAATAGATACTGTATATATGCTTTCAAGCTAACACATAAAATATACCTTTATAATAAATATACCTTGTCACAAAAGGGGGAAAATATAGTAATACAAATAAGAAGAGTGTCTTAGATAGATCTAGATATTACAAAAACAAGTCACTTTAGTCATTTTAAACATTAAAGAAAATATAAGGCCACTAAATATTCATATAAGCTTCTTGGAAGTCCCAAGCACAGACATTTCCAATGATGGAACCTCCAGAAACATCTTAAATTCAATCAATTTGATCTTGAAGACAAACCTCTTCATAGACTACTTACTCACCTAACATGCTTTTTCTTTCTATTTTGTCATCCTTCTCTCTCTCTCTCTCTCTCAAAAATCTCAGATTATAGTTTAGCAACCAATAACTAGGCTCGAGAGACAAGCTTTGGATTTGTCTACACATACTATAGCCGCATACATGTGGCTATAGTGAGAGCGATACTCAGCATTCAGGAACAAGATAGCAGTGGCTTTTTTTATGTTGTTTTGGTTTGAGCATTTTGTGCAGATAATTGCTACTCAGCACTTCCAAAGACATGATGCATGTGCAGTTGTGCCACCTGATAATTGCATGTCAAATCCATTCTACCATCTCTTCCTGTGCAACACAAAGTGACATCAGTGCATGTCTGTAAATGATTCCTTTGTGTAGGATTTGAAGATTTCCTAGACAGCACCACTTCTCTCTGGGGTTGTTCCTCTTTTTTACAAATAAGGACTTATATAAGCTAAGAGAGACATCATAATAAAACCCAGTATATCTTGTCCTATGTGATCCTCTGTTGAATGTGTCCGTGCGTATTTATCCCTCCTTGGTGTGCACCTTCCAGTGACTTAGGCTGACTCAATACAGTAAGCAAATACAACGATGTGCCAAAAACAATTACCTGATCTTAAGATCCCACTCATTCACCGAGCTGACGGCGCCTTTGAGGAGAAAGGAAGCTGACATTTGAATTTGCATCTGAGTGGAGTTACTGGCTGGTAGAGTGGAGGGTACAGCAACTTCTCGCCCCTGTCAGAGTGGGACTGCGTTTGTGTGCGTGTCAGAACCGATCTGTGTGTTGCAGCCCTGAAGAATGCACAATGTTGCCTCCATTTGAGTGTTAGGACTGGATGGCTGCGCTGGAGGAAGGGAGAGAAGAGAGATAAATAGGAGCAGAAAGATAGGAAAGAAGATCTGAGAAGAAGAAAAGTACAGGAGAAACGTTAACCAGAACATTGGATCTTATTCATCCACTTTTTCATCATGTGATTTATCCATATGGAATAGCATATAAAATCAGATATGTATGCTTGGAATATATGATGCCATGGCTTTATCTTGTGCTTTGAAGAACACAGTTTTCCATGCATGTATGAAACCAGCATGCTTCAACGGGATGTGTCCTTCTTTGATGTATCCTTGTTACTGCTGGTGTTACTTTCCTGCTCACAGTTGTTGCAATTAAAGGATTCATTTCCATGCTCAAATTGCAACAAGATACTTGTAGACCATTTCTACTTGTGCTGCTATAGAAATGCTAATTTGTAAAAGAATCAAGCACAATAGTGTTAAATTGCGAGGGCTCAGTGCTGACACAGCATTTTCCATGTCTGTATAACAGGGTGGGAATGCGTTTTTTGGGCAGAGTGTTGTGGATTAATTTCTTATTGAACAGGACGCCGCGCTTTCGTTAAGCTGCACCACCACCTCAGCGTTAAGGCCAATCTCTCTCGGCCTTAATCAGACTTCTACCTCAAAACACCATATTCTTTTCTATTGGTCATTCATTTTGTGGGAGTTCACTCTCGCCCACAGGAGCAAAAATCAATATAGCCCGAGCCAAGCTCAGTGGGTGGACAGAAAATGGCTGTTTCTTTTTCACTGACCACAGATGATGTTGGAGAAAAGAAAGAGGTTCTGCAGTCACAAATGTTCCTCGTTATTACCCTTTTCTACACATTTCAGTGGCTTCAACCTTTCCAAGACTGAAACCCGTCTAGCACCAAAAACCAACCAACAGGAAGGAAGAGAAAGAAACCTCTGAGACACACTCTCAAATCATGTCTTTCTTTCTCTCATCATTAAAGATGTCACAGAAAATGCTCAGAAGATTTTATATTTTCTAATTTATGAATAGGAGTTTAATACATATCTAAAACGATTCTTTTTACTACTTATTCACATCAGAAGACTTTGATTGCAGGATGGCGCTGAGCTATAAAATGCTAACTGAAACAACACACTCATTAAGTGTGACCTTCCTGTCAGAGTAAAGCCCAGTGGTGAGTGTGTTTTGTTGTAATGAGAGCTGGCTGTGGGATAAGGATGAGGAGAAGAAGAGATCAGGACACTGTCTCAGATACAAAGGGCAGAGGACTGACTCAGTCCAACCAGCCATTCCAAATTGGAAGGCGAGTTAAAGGCACACAGGAAATTAAATTAAAATAATTCAACTGAACTTAAATATGACCTTCAGTAATATTGAATGAGGTCAGGATATTTTTAAATAGGTAATTAAAAATGTTGCACCCAAAGTCATGAGATGATGGGAATAGCAGGGGTGTATTTAAATTATGATAGGCTTAAAGTGGCAATCTTTAAGATTTCAGTCCTGGTTGATTAAGAATTGTGCTCAGCGTTTAGCAGTCTGAAGTCTCTTGTTGATACATGAGCTTTAGGTTTGCAGAATTGTGTGCATAGTTAAAAAAAAATGGTGTGTATGCAATAGAGAAAAACTGTAATACAACATTTCTTTCTGTGAATGTGGCCACAGACACCCAGTTTTTTATTGCTGCAAATATATAGATATTGCAATACTTTCAGCAGTGGGCCATAGGCTCAATCCACCATTGTGTTAGCTTATTTGGCTATAGATAGTGATTTAACAGAGATTTTTAGAAATTAAAATTTTAGAGATTGCCGATTAAGGAAATTACTTCGCCCGGCCAAGAAGTAGTGCACCCCGAGTTCCCCTGTAAAACTGCAACTTTCTGTTTTTACACTTTGTTTTTGTACAGATTAAACAAACAAGAATAAAGTGTTAATTAGTGACCTTTGGAGGTGCTGGTAGTTGGATTAATGGTAACCCTTTAGACCACGGGTGTCAAACTCAAGGCCCGCGGGCTGAATCCGGCCCGCCACGTCATTTTATGTGGCCCGCGAGAGCTCGAAAGGAATATGATTGTCTTAAAATTAAATCTATGCTGCTTTACAATGTACAGTGACCATAAACTACATCTCCCACAATGCATGTCGATTTTGTGAACGGCTTCCTACCTTCCTTACCAAAACCGTTGCGAATATTCGCGTCGCTTTACTCGCGTGAGTTTTTTCGCCGGACTATTTGGTTATTTCGCTTCACTCGCGCTAGAGGCGCCGGAGAGGGGGCGTGGCTTATCTCCGTGGAAATAGTTCATTTCAGCCATCCACCATAGAATAAATAACCACTAGTTCTGCTTTGTACATGTTGTGGAAGTCCCATAAACGTGGGAACATCAGACGCCCTCGTGTCTGGGTTCATAACATCATCACACAGCTTCTCCAGGTTCGGGATGAACCCGCCTCCAGACTCAACTTTGCAAATTTTTCGCGTTGCATCATTCTCGCCGCCCGGCGGAAATTCGCATTATTCACAACCATTCGCGTCTGTGCATTGACTTTGTTTGTAATCTACTCGTGCGAAAAATTCGCAACACGTTTGTTGTGAACGCAGCATAAAGGTGTGTGTTAGCAGGTGAGCCATGTAAAGGTGTGTGTGAGCAGGTGAGCCATGTAAAGGTGTGTGTGAGCAGGTGAGCCATGTAAAGGTGTGTGTGAGCAGGTGAGTCATGTAAAGGTGTGTGTGAGCAGGTGAGCCATGTAAAGGTGTGTGTGAGCAGGTGAGCCATGTAAAGGTGTGTGTGAGCAGGTGAGCCATGTACAGGTGTGTGTGAGCAGGTGAGCCCCAGACCACATCTGTCACACATGTTTTTAGCAGCTCACAATTATGTGTTGTAGAGTTATGTCCCTCTCAACTGTGACAAAAAAAGCTTTGAACAAAGTTAATGTAATAACGTGTGTTTGATGATATTTGTCTTTCTTTAAAAAGTTTGATCTTTGATAGAGTAATGTGGGTTTCTTAAACCTAAATCAAAATGATTTATGTTATAATAACAGAGAAATTGGCTTACATACATTTTTACATTCATATAGATGCATGTACTATATTTTTACACTTGAATAAACAATAATCAAATGCAGAGACAGTCATTTAACAATATGTTAGGGAGTAGTTACATTTATAAACTTTTACAGTTACAGTTAGACCTGTTCACTACGTCCTTAAAGTGCTCCACATATCATATCATAAGGTAATAAGATGCAGCAAGATTACTGCTTTGTATGTTAAAGCACTTTGTAAACTCTGTTTTCCTCACACGCAGAGGTTCAGTCATTTTTTGTTTCACAGTTTTTTCAACAATGCATAGTAGGCACTAATTATTTGGCTTGAGGGGATGGCACCCTTTACCGTCTGCCTGATGGTAACAGCTCATATGCACTAAATATGGGATGTGATACAGCTCTGATAATCACTTGCCCTTTCCTCACTACACGGGACTCACAGATCATCATCATGCAATTTTGCTGTTGTCCAGCAATTTTACTGGACGTATTGACAATCTCGTGCAGTTTTTATTATTTACAGACAATGAAAAATACCAGGAAATAGAACAAAAAGTTGAAATACTCACCACAAATGAGCAATAGAAGAGAACCAATATTTGTATGTACACTCAAAACTGTCTCAGTTTACACATGAAATACAGGAGCTGCATACTTAACCCTGGGAATATTATTTCTTCAGATTCCATATGAAAAATGTTTCCAATTTCTTTTTATTCCATATGTGGCCACAAGACACAATATAATACACAACATTTGACTGCTCAAATCTGCATTCTCGTGACTTCTTTTTGTGCATAAAAACACAACATAACATGTAACCTTTAGCACTACTGAAATTCTGTTTACACTGAATTTAGATTGAGCAGTTAGCTTACATAATGGCACACGTAATCGACACACTCCCTCTCCTCTTATTAGTCACTAAAATAGCCGTCATCAGTAAATACTTGTCCTTATCCTTATATATTCAACCTGACCCCTCCGCTGACGAGAGGATTGAGAAAGCTTTTTTTAGCTGGCTTACCAAAAACACCCCCCCCCTACACCCCTCCCCCCCTTTCCTCAATTGCTCTTTAGGCTACAGCAGGTAAATAGGATGTGATGGGATTGGCTTCAGCAGGTGGAGAGGGGGTCAAGGTTGCCTGAGTACAGTGTCAGGAACCTTATTATAGCAGACAGCCTATCTAGCTGTGCTCCTCAACCTCAACCCAACCTGATCTGTGATTGGTTGGGACTGAGCTGGATGGCTGTTGCAGATGGGGTCATCCGACATCTTCCTGTTGTCACCTGGAGGACAACATCCTCCTCAATAACTACAAACATCCCATGAGAAGACAGAGAGAAGCTGAGAGGAACAGGAGTGAGATTTCAGAGGTCAGAAAGAATGTTGTTCAGAGAACAAGATTACCATGAACATCCCTGGAGAGAGAGAGTAGGGTGGGAGTAATTATGATAATAACCCAAAATAATAAACTATTTACACAATTACAAAGGGCTTTACAGTGAGGAATATACAAATACAAGAAATTGAGGAGCTGAGAAACGCATTAAAATGGAATACATCACAAATCGACAATTTATTTACAAAAAAAAGGGATGTATCAAGTTACAAAATGTTCATGTCTGAGCTGAATGAACAAACATTTCAAACATTGTTGGGGTTCATACAAGAGTCTGGCTTTTTTTGTCTTCAAGCAGTCTATAGTATGTAAAAAAACTATGGGGCATTGCGCAATAATAAACATGGATAAACTGCTAGGATTTGAGGATGTTGAGTACAACAAAATGTCCTCAGTGTACAAATTGATCTCACAGAAATATGTAAAAAAAAACTACAATCTTGGCATGTAATGGTTTAACTATGATACAGAATATTGTGGTTTTGGACAACCTGAGCAAGAAGGACATTGTATATAACAGGGTTTTTTGGATTTTCATTCCACCTTGTAGACAAAATGAACGTAATGAAAGAATGGAGAGAGGCGATAAGAAATGTCCCTTCCTCAGGTTATTAATAGTCCTTCCCTTTAATAGTAATTAACATTCTCATTGTAATCCATTCATCCATCCATCCATCCATTGTCTTCCGCTTATCCGGGGTCGGGTCGCGGTGGCAGCATGCCCAGCAGGCTGACCCAGACTTCCCTCTCCCCGGCAACATTTTCTAACTCATTCTGGGGGATCCCGAGGTGTTCCCAGGCAAGCTGTTCTGGGTCTTCCCCGGGGTCTCCTACCAGTTGGGCGTACCTGGAAAACCTTCGGTGTAATCCATTCATCATTCCTTAAAACATTTTGAAATTGTCAAAAGGTACAATTTGTTTTTGTACGAATGCATTTCACATTAGACTATATTGCATCCATGTGTATACAGAGGTTTAAATTGTTTTCTACTAAACTTAAACTTAGATTGTTTATTCATGTCAGTGAAAATATTATCCCCTCCACCTAAAAAGACCTGTTGGTGTTTTCCAGGCAATTATTTTCAGCAATTTGTTACCAATTAACTTGCATGGTTAGAAAAAAGGATAAATAAACCATCCCCATCCTTGATTCCGCAGACATCCCCCAGCACACAGTCAGCTCTACCAGCAAAACCATGTATGATGAGTGCAGTTGTAAAGCTTAAGGTTATATGTAAATGACTGCATTATAAGGTCAAGCATCATTCTCATGAGAGAGAAGCCAGTCTCATGGGTTTTTAATATGGAGGAGAAATCTTTTATATTGGATCTGGAGTGCAATTATCAAGCTTTACCATAATTTTATAAAGTCAGCGCCATACGTTAATTTACATGTTTACGTCATACATTGTACAATGTTTAAACTTTGCTGTCTGCAACATTTTCTCAATAATGTCTCTGCAGCTCTCAAGTTGCAAAGTGCTCTTATTTTAAAATGCAGTTTAAAAATGTGTGCCAAGAGCAGACAGTAGGTGTATATCATTTCAATAAATCTGAGTGAAGGAGACAAATTCATAGCTCTCTATCACGACTCTGATGGATACAGAGGAGGAGGCAGAGAGCACTCAGAAGTCTGTCTGCAAGCCCTTTAACTCACCGGCTGTCTGCACTGTAGGTGTGGTGATGCTGCAGGAAAAGACAGAATACACACACAGAAACATGGCGAGTGCAAACACACAGGCATCCACACACACACACACACATACATGCGCTTAAGTGCATTTGTACAGACAGGGCATGTATATGCTTTGTTAAGCACACAACTCACACATCCTAACGCAGTCATTTTGGAAGCTGGGGCTCAACTGGAACCCTCTGGATGACAAGAGAAGATGATCTGTGGGTTATTCCTAACGGCTGTCGTCAGCTCAGGACACCGGCGTGGAGGTGGGGGTGGGGAGACAAATGTAATGGTGGCAGGTGGTATTATATTACCTGGGAACAGTGCTGAGGAAGACAATCGAAAATGGAATCAATTACTCATTACATATTACAACTTAAAAAAGAAATTCCATTACTTTTCTAATTATTCCACTACAAAAGTAATTATGGGAATCAGCAGTGCCATTAAAGGTGTCTTTAAATAACTGAAAACGTTCACACCCTCACGTGACAGCCTCGGAATTTAACAGGTGTGGAAATAGAAAACGAGACACTGCGGTTTAACAAGCAGCTAGGGCCAATTCTTTTCAGCTAGGTTAACCCCTGCTAACTCTAGAGATCAGCTAGTCAGCTCAGCTATGATTAGATAATTGAGTGAAGCTTACTTAGAAATAACGAAAGCCATGAAAAGATTCATGATGGGATAAGTCTATTGCCAGTAACTTGCTACTTTATTAACAGTGCTAATTGGCCTTGTTTCATAAATAGGTATCAGTTTTAACTAACAATAAACTGGGCATACTACTGAAGTGAAGACCGTGGCAATCAGTACAGAACGCCATGGCGTTACTAACTATAGCACTTAGTTTTGGACATACACTGTACGGAAGAGCGTTTGAATGGTGATACAGCCACAAATAGTTGTGTAATAAATGATAAAAGAGAGCTTGAGAGCGGTTCAAACCCAGCTTACTTTCTCACCTCTGCACGCCAGGCCAATCACAGTTTCAAAGGATCCCTTTATTACCCCACTGAGTGTTTGAGGTTGTGGTAATAATCAGTGGAATATTACACTTGATAGGAGAAGGCATGTGCTTGTGAGGGTACATGCTGAGCCGGGACAGAGGTGTTGCAGAGTAATAGAGACTGTGCTGAAAAACAAGGACAGGGAAGAAGTCTTTGTTTTGCATTTACTTTCTAATGTGTTATGGATATATGATATTATATGCCTAGCAAAACAAACATCACCAGAGGTAATCAAGTCAGCCTAATTCACTGTCTCTTAAAATGATTCACCAATAAATGGCGTGTTATGACCAAGCTTTAGGGGTAAATGGATACCAAGAAAACTAAACCCGGTCCCAGGGGTATCCAGGCCTGTGATAAACTAATGGAAATTAGTCGCGGCTCTCTCATTAAAGCGATAATCAACTATGTTTGCTGAGGTCGTATTGATTGGAAAACAGTTTGATTGACAGCTATGCTAACCTCAGGGGCAGTTAGCGATGAGTCACGGTGAGTGGGACTTTTGAGGCATCCTCTGTGTCACTTGTCATATCCTGCCTCCTCGCTTTGATCCGGTGGGACACTGCGGGTCACATGTCGTGACTCTGTCTGAATGATCCACAAGATGATGACTGGATTCACACGCTTGCCTTGCACTGTGTTTTTAATGCAAGTCATTTGATGACTGGTATGAGCAGGGGAAGTAGGTGCACAGACAGGTTTACTTTTTGAATCTATTTTCTAAGCTTTTCTTTTGTACTACATGATGTTTGATCAGCGATTCTTGCTGACGTTACCCTTGATCTATTACCACATCATCCTCGGTCTCTCCAGCTCTCTCCTCCCTCCAACTGTGTGGAAGCAAGGACACCGATATCTCCACCCACGGTTTACTCTTGAGAAAGTTGCTTCCACCCACCTGTGGAGACACTTTCCCTCAGTAAGTTATTAAACACAACTCCCCCCAGTCATGACGATATTGGCTCATCACCTGTGTGTTTGGTTTCAATTGCATTTCATAAACTAAACATAATACCCCGCGGTGCGGAAAATATTTGTTCACCTTTTGGAATGTTTGTGTGTGTGTGTGTGTGTGTGTGTGTGTGTGCATTTGGTGTGTGTTCAGGGTCATTGCCCACTGGCCATCCAGATTGTCTCCTGTGGGTGTAAATACATACTGATGGGTGGAGAAGAAAAGCAGAGTAAAGGCACAGCAGTGACTCAGGTCGGGTGGAGGCATCACATTGATGTAAAGCTTAACAGCAAACAAAAACATAAAAATCTGGATATGTCAGTGCAGAGCTTGGCCCTGTAAAATGTTAGTTTTAAAAAGCAAACGTTGGCAAAAGTCCAAAACTTAAGACAAACAACCTTCTATTTTAAGCAGCAGCACATTAACAAGCTGTGAGCTGTGTCAGAGCACAATAGCGTTTATTGAAGCCGACCTAAATGTTCTCCGCTCAGCCAAATGAAACCAGACTGCAGTCTGCCATTGATTTCTCATCCTGGATAGTGACGAACTACCTGAGGGCTGATGTTATTGCTGAGTGAGGATGTAAAGTTTGCATTAAACCGTTGCTGTTGTTTAGCACTTTTCAATTTACAGTATTTAACTGGATGTTTGTTTCCTGAGTTCAATAGGAAACATTTTCCTCTTTCTGTTGGCATGTGGAGAAAAGCTTGTTTATGGAGAGTGGAGAAGAACGTGTAGTTACTCTTTACAACAAGGTAAAGAAAATCCTTAGTCATTAACAGTCCAACAATCTATTCAATTTGTTGGATAGATTGTTGGACTGTTAAGTACAATCGTTTGATTGAGAGTTATTTAGGAGCTTATTGTAAGCTACATACTGATTTGTTGTTAGTGATTTGTTCTTTGTTCATTCATTGGTAACTACTCAAGACTATGTTAGATGAGTTGGCAAATATATTGGAACACAGATACAGCCACACCAGCGGCTGTGTGACACTGCAAGGCTCATTGTAAAGAAACCCATTTTGACCAAATGTGTGGGAGAAAAGGTGACGGATGAAAAGTCAACGTTCTGAAAGACTTTGAATGCCTGCACAAAATTGTATGGTAATCCAGCCAACAGTTGTCAAGGTATTTCACTGTCCAGCCCAAAATTCTGACCCGCTTTTGGCACCAAATGAAAAGTCACCAGTGTCATTAGGGTTCATTCCCTGCAATTCCTTCCATAACTCACATTTCACCGAAAAACTAAAATGTCAACCTCTGGGTAGATGAAAAGTCAGGGGGTCACTTAAGTCAGCTGGATTCATCCTCTAGGGCAGTCATTCCCACAGACTGGATCCACCTGTGGACCCACCAGGAGATTTTATTTGGGTAGCCAAATACATTTGAATTTCCTCCATCATCTTTTATTTAATATTTATATCTGCGGTACACTTTTGAGCCGCATGAGGGACGCTGAATGTTCGTATTGTTCTGATAATTGTAGCCTATACGTATAACATAGAACATTGAAGGCTAGCGTACATTCGGTTTGTTTTACCAATGAGAGGAAAAATATGAGAGGCTGTTAACTCCACCTCAATGTATATAAATAAGGCCTATTGGGAATTGGGTCGCAATGGTTTGTCATTTTTAAAAAGTGGGTCCACAGAAAATTCTCTTATGCAGTTCCTGCAATTACCACATTTTCCTTTAAAATGTAATAGATATGACATATTGTCATGAATAAAGTATTTTTCTTGATTTGCATACTACCTTAATGGTGACGTTGCTAAAATAAAGAATCTCTGTGTTCATGGGAGACACATGCAGAGACAAAGAGGGAGAGAAACTCTGTGTCAGATGCTTTGTGAATCCCATCACCACTAGTAATCCCCTGTTCCCAAAGGCCCAGCGGCGGCTCTCAGTAGCCGCCCCTGCAGGTGCCTGTCTGAATATTCTTATTAAAGGGTTTAAAGTTTGCGCATTCCCCAGGTCTCAGTACAGAGTTGCGGCAGGCTTAGCAGGTGTAGAGCCAGGCGCTTATCCTTTGAGCTAGGTAGGGAGCTGGTTAGGCAGGTAGAGGGTCAGGCAATCAGCAAGCTAACGGCCGCTAAGCCAGCAAGAGCAAAGTTTAGCCGACAGATTGTTGCTATAACTTCTCTTAGCAAGCCAGAGAGGTAAGCCAGCCTGTCAGACAATTAGGGAGTTGAATAGTGTGCAAGGCAGCTATCCAAATACGCGAGGAAGCCAAGCAGACAGGGACAGGAAAGAACTGTAGAGGCAGGTGTAGAAGTAGGCTGAATGATGTCAGACCGTCTGTCCACTGACTTGTCAGCCTGTAACTGTGTGTGTGTGTGTGTGTGTGTGTGTGTGTGTGTGTGTGTGTGTGTGTGTGTGTGTGTGTGTGTGTGTGTGTGTGTGAAGATGGAATGGGGGCGCAGTGCATAACAACACTTGAGGGAAATCACTGTCAGAGTGCTGGAGACGTGTGTCAGCCCTGACCCCAGAGGATGACCATTCAGATTAGCAGGGCTGCATCATGCTGTTACTCTGTGGTGCTTGTGGGTGTGGAAATGTGGAGGCCAGCACTGTTTTGGTATCTCGTCCTGTGTGCTGAGGTATAATTATCAGCATGTCACTATATTGACAGAGTGAAAGCTTAGTCCCAAATTATCTTCATGTGCATTGGTGATCACGCACACGTGTGAGCTCATGGCAACAACAGATCCATGTCCATCCCGTGTTTGTTTGTTTTGTGAATGGCTTCTAATATTTCACACAAACATCACACACAAGCAGGTAATTGGCTTTGGTCATCCATATCCTCCATTTTGCTGTTATATGGATGGTTGCTGTCAGTGCAGCAATCTTCTGCACCTCTCATGTGAGGTCAATACAGTATGTCAACAAAATGTGTAACCTTGTCTGCTGACCTTCCTGCTGCTGTGGAGCAACAGGCATCAACATGCGTTTGTGTTTGACATGATGCCACGTCTGTAAAGAAGGATTGTTTTATCTACAGTATTACAGTATTATTCATCATGTTTTTTTAAATATTCTTTTGCCACTAGCCCAACACAATGGGCGTGGATGGAATGTTGTTACTGTCTGTAAATAGGTTCAGTTATGTTAACTTTCCCCACACTGATGCAAAAATGCATTTGCTGATTGTCTTAGCTGCATATTACTCTAGTGATGAAAGCATATAGTACTCTTGCATGCCTAAGTCCGTAATTTATTTCTCATACATCTGCCAATCACTTCTCACGCATGCTCACTCATTATTTACTTGCTGTCAATTTTCGGGGCTGTCAATCATGACATCAGCTGTTTATATCAGCTGTTCTCCTCCTATCCAATAAGCACAACAAAACAATGACATCGTTAGCCTATCATCTTGCTGCTCTTTAAATATGATTGTCTCAATATGATTGTACTGTCAGTTCATTCATGTTGCCATTGCGCACCCCTCCACCTACCCATCTTCGCCCAGTCTTCGCAGATCCATCAGCTTCATCAACTCATCATTTTATCAGCCTTATCAGACACCACCACCACCACCACCACCACCACCAGGTCTGGACTCCACGGGTGTATCTATCTTGTTGCTGCTCCGGGCAGACGGCCCTCAATTACAAATCTCCCTGTAGAGTCCAAGCGTCAAGACTTCATCATCACATATCAACTGTTAATAATAAACAATTATATTTTCTTTATCCGACTGGTCTCTCCTGATTGCAATGCCGAATGGCTTAATAGAGTCTATAATGCCATAATGACAAGCTCTATAAAGTGGTGCAGGAAAGAGTCCTAAAACCCAGAAATGAGTCGCCATTTTTGTACTTCTGGTTCTCTCATCTCAAAACAAATGTGTTTTATGTTAGACACCTGAAATGAGGTCAGTGGTTAATTCAAGCTTGAGAGATTTTAGCGTTTTGTTCTACGATAGAAAATACGTAGATACCCCTGTCATGAATTTTAAAGCTTCTACAAAACATCATCACGCTGAACATTAGTCAGCCTCTAACTTCATGGTGACGTGAAGTCCAGCGATGGTGACGTGGTTCATTTATAGCCCAACATCAGCTTTTTACTTCTGGCCATTGCATTCATACTTAAAAAAAATCATAAAAGTGGTGTTCATTTGTGAAGATTATCTTGTTGAACAAAACCTGTTGGTATCATAAATGTTTGTTTGCCACAGAGCTGTCTGATAGGAGAGCTTATGTCTTGTTAGATGTCAAATGACAAGCTGTCAACGTCGTCCAAGCTCCCTAGTTGTAAAAAAAAAAAAAAAAAAAAAAACTACACGTTTGAAAATGGTGAGAAATAAGAAAATTTAGCACGGGGGAATCTTGATGAAAGAAAGACAGAAAAAGAGATAACTCAGGGTAGCTTTAAGGTCAAGAGCAAATGGTATAATATTGAAATGCTTGTCGTCCAGGCAGCCTGAGCTAGTGTTTCAGTATGCTGCCAGAGCACTGCGTCTGAATCTCCATAGAGGAGGTGTCAAATGGCCTCTGCAGTAGTTACTACCCAGCCTGCACTGTTACTGTTACTGGATATCTGCTGCTGTCACAGCCCGCTCTGTGAGTGTGTATGCATGTGCGCATACAGGGAGGCTTGTGTATGTGCCTTCTCTTGTACCTGCCTGTGCTTGTATTGATGTATGCTATATTTCTTGTGCATGACAATATTTCTCTAGTGTGTTTTGTGTGTAAGACGGAGCTGTGATTGTGTCTTCATCAACTGTGTTTTCATTTTGTGAAATGTTCTCATAGTAGGTGAAAAATGTGTCATATGTCTTTGGAATTCCCTTTTATGTGTATGTGCTTTGCCTGAACCTGCCTGTTGTAAAAACCTTTCTCTCAAGGACAATAAAATATCTATGATCTCTTCATGTGCTTACTGGGAAATATGTCTGAGTTTATGGACTTCAATTCCCCCTCCCTTTGAGAGAGGCAACACGTCATAGAAGTATATCAACTCTGGCAGACTGTGTTGGCCCTGATGGTGAAACAGACAATAGCCAAGCCTCTTATAGCTCCTCTAGAGGGAAATACCCATAAAAGGTTAACAAAAGTCACCTCTTAGACGGCTCTCACAGTCTATTAATCATGTTAAGATGATTACGTAAAGGGAATTATCTATTAAAGAAGGCTCAGGCGGGTCACAAGAGTAATTTAGGCTTCTTTCAGAACGGGAACTTTGCTGGAAACGCTTTTCATGGGTACAAATAAGCCCGGCTTCTCTGTCAAAACAGAGGCTGCATAGAACATCACAGAAACCAGATGTTTCTACTATACGTCCCTACAGATACATTCTATGTCTTTTAGATTCACAAATCTCTGTCTCTGTGGGAAAAGATCAATACATCTACAAGTATAGTAAGTAGTTACAGCAGACTTTATTTTATTTGACATTTTAAGCTATTAACGCTCAGTAATTCCAGATTCAGATTGTACAAACAAATCATGGCTCACTAGTAAAATGGCGATGTGATGTCTTGTCTTTCTTGTTTATCAAACTTAGTATATTGAAAATGAGAATTTCTTCAGAGTTCAAGAAAATGTGGCCCAAAACCTGTCTCTCCTCACCCGGACCTATCGAACCGGGGGACCCACCTCAGGCAATGTGCATTTTGGAGTGCCTATACTGAACCTGATGTGCATCAAAAACATTTAAACGGTATTCAGGTGATGCTTAGCCTCTCTCCGGACGTGAGCTGATTTTGAAACCAAATCAAAATCTAAAAGATAAGCTTCCAAGTGCCTCAAATATTATTTTAATGTAAAAACAACTTTTCCAGGTAAACAGTGGTGTGCTTGGTACTGCTATTTATGTAGCCTGTCCAAGTTTTGTTTTATTTATCTCAAACCTTAATATTTATGTCAGTGTTGAAGGTCCCAGGTATTGTGTCTTCCTGTGACTTACGCGATGTAAGTTCTGTGAGTAAGTTTACGCTAACATGTGTGTCTGTCTCACAGCACAGGAGACCAACTCTGTCCTCACCTGTGGGTGCACCCTGTCTGTGAGAGGCAGCCAGCTGTTCCTGCTGCTTCACCGATGTCATCACAGCCCCCCTACAGAGCGGGGCTGCATGCGTCCGTCTGCAGGGCGCTGATTGTTGAGGCATCCTCCCTCACCTCCACCTCTGTGCTTCCTCCACACCTTTTCTCCATTCCCTGTGGTGACAGTTAGTTCATTCGTGAAGGCAGGATATTGTGTTCCTCTTTCATACAGGAGGACTGATGAAAAGGGAGACCACCTACTGGACTGGACTGGACTGAATCCACAGTGTGGTTCAGTCAACAAGTAGAACATTATATTTTAGGTAGAAATAAGCAACATTCTGATTTTGTGTGTTATTGTTAGATCATTTAAAGACAACATCAGATTAAACTGAAATGAGAGATGTTCTGATGTCATACAGCATACTTAACACAGCATTACAAAACAATCTGAAACAGCAGAATGTATACAATAGTAACCTGAAAAAGCATCAGCTGTGGCTTCTTTGCCTTCCTGCCTGCTGATTTCAGACACATAACACGTGCCCTCTCTGTGTTTCTTTCCCACTTTTCCAACCCCCTCTTCCAGCCCCCTCTTCCCTCCCCTCTTCCTCTCCCATGGGCTGTTTGCCTGATTGATATAAAAGGCATTGCTTTTGAATCTTTAATTCTCATTAAACCAAAGTGTTCAAGGCCTGTATACTAGCTAGCAAATTCAAAATTGTCATCAATTATCTATCTAGACCTCTCATTAGAGATTCTGGCCACAGTTTTGGGCTGCTGCTGCTGCTACTGTCCCCGGCAGGACACTGGCAGGTCTGCCTCCACTAATAAGGAGAAAAGTGCAAAGTCACAGAGAGGGGGAGAGGGAGCGCCACACATTTCCTTTGTTTTTCCCTCATTTGTTCATTTCTATCTCTCTCTCAGTTGGTGTTAAAGCTGTTCCATTACGCAGGCAAAGGGACTGGAAAAAGATAATGGCAGTTATAAGCTATTAAAAATACTCAGTGCCAAAATTGAACTCATTACTATGGATGTAGCAACAAGCCCATCTTGACATGAACTGCATTTTTTTTTTTTAAACAGCAAATGTGCTGTTCATATCCAACTGATGCCTCCTAAAATCATGTTTTTTTTCTCTTATATTAACTATTGTCTATTGAGTGACATGATTCTTGTTGCCTTTTGGCCTTTTGACTTGTTTCACAATGATTTCCAAACACTCACAAATATTTCATATTCAAATATTTCATATTTCACAATATGGCAGAGTTGATGCATCAAAGTCATCCTGAATCAGATTAATTGGGATTAGCTTTGCGGTTTATGGGCGGAAAATGTTTTGCTTTGATTTTTGCTCTAGGGGACTGGAGAGTCTTCTCAAAATGCAGATCAGAGTTGTTACTTCGCTCTGTGTACAATGAGGGAAACACACATATTTATGCTCTCTCTTTGTTACACACACACTCACAAGATTGCGTTTGCCAAGCCCAATCAACAGGACCCCTGGGGGGCAAGAAGTAGAGAACCAAATTCAATCAGGCTATTGATTTGAGGGTATGTTTGGAAATGGAGGGGAAGTGTGTGAGTGTGTGTGTGTGTGTGTGTGTGTGTGTGTGTGTGTGTGTGTGTGTGTGTGTGTGTGTGTGTGTGTATGTGTGTGTGTATCCTCACACAACACCATGTCAAGGCCCACTTTTGTCTAAAACAACCCTACAAGTACTTCTATTTAAAGGTCTATCAGCAGCTTGTGTGGCTGCAGCTGGAGAACTCTCTTGTCTTCAGCCGCACAGCGATTGTAACATCTTACAGGATACCATGTTAGGTAAACTTAGGCTGACACACTTCAACCCAAGCTTTGCTAAATATCAGCATTACTGCAAAACATTGCGGCGAGGGCCTCATTTACAAAAGTCCACCCTGGCGTCATAGACACTGAAGGGTACGTATGGACTAACATGAACAGGCAGCTGGTATCTGGACCTGAGGGATTGGTATTGTGATATGCTTTGTGTTCTTTTAATACAGCCTGTCTGCTGCTATTTGTTTTGGAGATAGAACAGTTGCTTGATCCGTTTGTTGTTCTGGAGCCTCCAAACCTAAGCATGTTTTCAAATTCACCTCACCTCTTTGCCCCCAGGTCAGCACAAACATAACCCGAGTGCATTTATGCAAATTTGACGCTGACCTCAACTGACAATATACAATAATCCATCGCTGTGACTGATCTGTACTGATGCATAAAACTGAGCAATAAATTTCCTTGTTATGACACAACACCTTGTCTGGGTATATGAGGTACGATGAAGAGGCAGAAAGTGTGCCACGATAAATGTTATCCCCCCCCACCCCACCCCCACCCCCCTGTAATGAGACAGCAGTTTATGTATGGAGGAAGGGGAGAAAATTATCTCTTTTTACTGGTGCGCAGGTGGTGTGATAAATCTCAGACCCCCGGTGGCCATTTTAAGAGCAGCTTGGCCTGTTTTGCAGACCCTCCAGAAGGGAGAAATAGGCAGGCCCCATCCTGAGATGCACTCTTTATAGTCTTAGGCTTAAACTTTACTGTATATCCGAGGCTTTGTAGTTATCACGTTACTTCGCTATAATTTCTACATAAACATACCAAACTGCTGTTCAGGTCTTGCTTTACAGTGTGGCACTTTTTCCGACCAGAAAAATGGGATGGTTACTGTTCAGAACAATATCAGGGTATGCCTGATGGAGTTTTTGGGTCCAGTTTCCTCTATATAGGAATAGGAATATACATAAATTAAAGTAAGAGTAGCGACTCAGAGAAGCCACAGGATGAAATACTGACTGTTCTTTTATTCATTCAATAGCCTGGCTCTGTCCAAAGTAAAAAAAAAAAGTGCCCTTCAGCACCTCTAAAGCTGTATGTGGTAGAAATATAAAATCACAGTTTGTGGTTTTACGATGCTGTAACTATTGTCAAGCGATGCATTGTTTTCCCCGAGTCTTGTCTTCACAGCGAGGTTGTCAGGTAGCCAGCAATAGTGGGATTGAACAGACAAGATACAACATCTTAATAAGTAAATTTAGAGGTGCTGGTAGGTGGATTATTTTACTTTGCAGAGCCAGACTAGCTGTTTCCACATGCTTCCAATCTTTATGCTAAGCTAAGCTAAGCTAATTGCCTCCTTACTCTGGCTCCATACTTAATGCAAAGACACGAGAATGGTTTCAATCTTCTGAATATGTGAATTTACCAAAAGTAATTACTATAAAATATATGCTCTGAATTATATTAATAAATGCTTGTGCTCACCTCTCAAGACTAATACGTTTCAAGATTTAAAGCCTTTAATGGGCTGCTCTATCATTGTCTAAAGCGTGTGCTGTCATGATGACATAATGGGACTTTTGCCATGTGACCCCTGAGGTGAAAGTCACATCATGGTTTCTAATGTTGTTCGTTCCAATTGGTTCCTCGCTCATGCTTATCTATATGACCACATCTTCATTTGACACATGTTCAGTATGAAGCTGCTGAAGATGGTGGCATAGATGACCCAATAAAACAGTGGTCATTGGAAATAAAAGTGTCATCCACATGAGCTACAGGTCAGACATTTATTTCCAGGTGAAAGAACAATGTACTTTGCCCTCATGCATTGATTCACAAGGAATCATGGGCATGGCACTGTATGTTCGTTCTATTCTCTTGTTTACCTCTTAAGACTGGACACAAGGGGAAATCAATACTGCTCTCTGACAGGTCCGTAAACAGCCTCCATCCAATATTTACTGGTGTCGAGGTTCAGCGGTCCTCCTCTTGCTACCGTCTCCATCTACCCCACACAAGTTTAGATTTCTGCCCGGGCCAAGTCACTCCATCACAGGGCCTCCTCTCTGACACATTCCCCCTTCTCCTCCTGCTGCTATCACCCATCAGGGTGGCAGGGGCTTTAATCGATGTGGAGCCAAATGAGTCCTGAAAAAGGCTATATAGCCTGGGTTGTTGACATTGCTGCTCAGACAAAATGATAAAGCTTCTCGGTGGAGATAAGTGGAGGCAGTGAGGCTAGCAGATAAAAGGACAGCAGACATAATGGGGGATCTGAGGCGGGGCCTATGTACTGTATGTATGTAGTGTGTACACGTGTGTATGTGTGTGCCACCTTGTACTTTTAAAGTTTGACTGAATGAATACTCAAAGTGTCAATTAATATATAAGCACAGATGAGGCTCATAATTAGGTAATGAGTCAGTCTCCCAAAATTAAGCTTAGGAGTTCCATGTTTAGTTTTACTGACAATCAAAATCCTCCCTGCTGCATATAATGTCTCTGAAAGGATAGGAGCAGTTCTTTAAGGCTGCGCTGATCAAATGTAATATTTGTATTCCTTACTACCAGTGCTCATTTTCCTGTTTCCAAATGCTAGCATTCCTTTTTGTGAAAACTCTAAGATTAAAAACTTTTAAATAGTCTTGCCTCAGTTTCACAATGTAAAAGCTTCCCTGTTTTATTAATATTTCATAGTGCCTAGTTGAGTGTTATCAGTATTGCTTAACATCAATCAACATGACACCCACAGGAATAAACAGACATTTCTACCGGCAAAAAAAACAACCTTTAAACCATGTTGCTCGACAAACATTATTTTCGAGTGCATGTGTCAGTTGGGACATTGTTGTTGTTGTCAAGACAGCTGCCTAACAGCTAGGTGCCATTCTGTGAGCAACTGTGACCGGAGCCCTTTGAGGCAGGAATACAAGTTTTCATATGACACGGATGTCATGTGGATTGGTGTCACCTTGATCAGCCTGAGGTCTGAGGTCTGTCCACAATGTACCACTGTATGTACTAAGTGGTTATGACACACCTCCCTTGTGCCTACATCTTGTTTCCTGTCTTTCCTGATTTGCCATCTTTAAAAGTGTAAAATTTGATATTATATATATATATAATATAGCAGCAAACCACTATTTGCAATGTAAAGATAAAGTGGAGTAATGTCAACTCGAGCAGAGTATGAAGTTGCTCTCCCTCTGTTGGCGGTAATCCGACTTTCTCATTGTTTGGTTGACGTAGTCGGGCTGGCCGAGTTAGCTTATAGTGTTTGTTGGAGCATGTGAGGTACCCCACTGGTTAACTCACGGCCACCACTCTGCAGTGCGCTCATACGGCAGTTTCAGCTGATAACATTGCAGAAGCGTAGCACCTACCCTCCGGTTCCCCTAAACACTTTTAGCTCTGTGTTTGCCATAAAATAAAAGTCTGACCAGATGATGGTGCTGGATGAAATATCAAGGGATACAAGTTATTTAAATGAATCATCTGGGGACCATGAATTGGTTTACCAAATCTTAGAGCAATTCATCACGTATTTATTGAGATTTCAATTTAGAACAAAAATGTCAGCCTTAATTGTTGACAATTTCATAGGGCAAGTGAACAAAAACACATTGCCATCCAAAGAGTCACTCTGGTAGTCTTGCTGAAAAGAAGACTGTGACGCTCCTATCTGAAGGAAGGAGCAAAGCAATAAGAGTAAAATGTCCAAACAAATACACAGCAGCTTTACAATGACTGAATGCTGAACTTTTAAAAATAGCACCTTGCCTCTTGTCAACTGCATGACCACACACATTGAGCCAATAATGTCACTGTGATGTCAGGGCAGCTCGTATAAGGGCAGAGATCATCACAGTTCTGGCTCTGCTTGGGAGCACGGCCATGTTATCATGGTTCAGTGCATGACCCTCTGCTGTGAGTATCCAGGGGAAATACAGATCAGCACAGCATACAATGCTGCACGCCATGGTACACCATGGATTTGTGTTTTCATAATAATAAAGTGCAAGAAAGTGTAAAAAAAACAAAAAACAATTTACACAAGTGGGAATGTGATCTGGTTGAGGGCAGTAATTCATTTTCTAAGTGCTTGAAATTGTTATAGTAAAGTCAGACATCAATAATCTCTAGTTTATCAGAAATGAAGCAAAGCATTAGAGACAACATATGGCCACAATTTCCTCATGTTTATTTCTACCACAAACACCATTGTTCAGACAGGAAGGAAAGTATGATCTCAGTGCTGTAGGAAGAAAGAATAATAAGATCTCAGAGTGTTAGAGGTTGAAAGGCCAAGTGTGAGGGAGACTCAGAAAGAGACGAGGCAAGCAAAAAGCCAAACTCAGACAGAGATAGCATACTCTATTGGGGGAGTTTGAGTGTGAGGATGGAGCATCTGCTCCTGCCCAGTGGGCCTCCCAGCTAGTGCAAGCAAACACACACACACACACACAAACACACACACACACACACACACACACACACACACACACGCTCAGAACCAAACTGCTGCTGATTCTAATGAGGCCAAGGCCTGCTGGGCAGCAGGACGGCTGTTCCAGCGTGTCTCCAGCTCTCTGATTCTTGTCCCAAAGCTCCTCACACGTCATCCACTGTTTCACACCATCCACACTGTTTTACACTCAACCAAGTTTCCCCTCCAGCGTTGGCTCTTCAGAGTAGCTTCACATACACAGACTTGACAAGACTGGACAAGAATAGAAAAGACCTGGATTGAAGACAATAGAATACAAAAAAAGAAAGTAATTACTTGCTTTACTTTAACTTCATCCATTGTGTGTCATCCAGTGGTGTTTCTTAGCCTCACAGAGCCACTAGCATGCCTGTAAACTCTTAGTCTTGTTACGCCATGTTATAAGACGTCAAGATTTTGCCCTCAGAGATTGATCTGTTTGTTGCTACCGGATTTCCCTGAATTATTTTCTATATTGTTTGCAGCGTCATTCCAGAAGTTGAAGCAATGGAGGTAGCAGCTGGCTGAAGTATGAGGAAAACAAGCCATCAAAATGATTAATTAAGTAAATTAATCTTGTGGGTTATTTCCTACTTTAGTTATCCACGCCCCTTCTGCAGGCTCTCTGATGTGTTGCAATGTTTGCCTCACAAGGGCCCACCCACTTTATCTCATCCAAACTCCAGTTTATTCAGTCTCTTTGAGTCTCCTTCATGCACACTATTCATTCACTCCAAC
Source organism: Ophiodon elongatus (assembly GCA_016806645.1). Taxonomy (NCBI): domain Eukaryota; kingdom Metazoa; phylum Chordata; class Actinopteri; order Perciformes; family Hexagrammidae; genus Ophiodon; species Ophiodon elongatus. The sequence continues at coordinate 492,389 of JACSYO010002144.1, forward strand.
TCTATTTCCTTTTCTGTCTTAGAGTCTCTCCATCATCAGAAGAGATAAGCCCAAACAAATCTGTCTAAAGCCGTTGCCGGACTGATGGTCTCATAGGAATGATACCTATTCCCTCTCATTTCAAATGACACTAATGGCATATTGACGTGTGTGCAGATTAACAGATTATTGTATTTGTGTGTGTATGCTGGGTGGGTAGTGCACACTCATATCATTGCATTTTCTAATCCAACTTCAGGGCATCTTTTTATCATTTCTGATCACTCAGAAGGATCTCAACTTGTCCTTTTGCCCTCCTATCTTAAACTGGCGTACATTAGCATGAGCTGCATGAGCTGAATCATAATCATTTGAGGTCCCTTTGATTCGTTGTGGACCGACTCAGATCATAATCCATTACAGTTCTGGGAAAAAATACAGTAATATACAGTAATTTAACCATTTGTTATTTCATTTATATATTCATTATCATTTTAAAATGATATATCTGTCTAATGTATGGATGTATAATCCCTTCTCACTCACTATATTTGCTCCAGCAAATACATCTCCTTTGTCAGACATCACGGCAGCAGTCTTTTGCAGACGGTTGTTGGGGCTTGGCTATTTTGAAAGTGCTAATAAAACCACAGAAAAAGGGGACTTGTGGGGAAAGTGAGTGTGGGGAAGAACAGGAGGGAACAAAGTCATCAAAAATATCCCCAAGGAGCTGTCTCAGCCTTTATTTCAAGCCTCGTAGCTAAACTAATATAGTGAAACGATCTGAGATGGCCCTTTATTTCTCACCTTCATCTTCTGGGTGTGTGTGCTTGTGTGTGCGTGCACCCTTGTGCCTTATCATTGTTAGAACAGGTGCTAAAATGGCACCCCACAGGTTTTAGCATTTTGCCCATAGATTCCCCTCTCCGCTGAAGATTAAACTTTACTGACCTCACACAATGGCACCAACATGGAAATGTAAGCAAGTTATGCTCTGGCATCATTTAGTGTTACTTAACCATCACATGCTGAATTCTTTATATTCAAATCCGAAGACATCATTTAAACCAATTTAAGCTGATCATTAATCAGAGAGACAGTTACCATCATCAGAAGCCCACGAAGGCATCTGTCGTCTCTTTGAAGTGAAAACTGGACACGTCTAGCTGCAGCTTGGTTGTCCAATGTTCTTGTTAAATTGGGTCCAATGATAATGAAATTGCTCATATGTGCGGCTGGGCTGGATGGCTTATTGCTGGCGTCATTGCTCTGGTAGGGACACTCTTACGTTAATTTGATCTTTGACAAAGATAGATTGAAAGTCATAATGCCCGTCATTAGAAATTCACATCTGCTGCTGATCTTTTTGCTACAATACCTGAAAGATCAGAAGGCGATTAAGCACCAAATCATCAACCAAAGGCACTCTTCCTTCATCGGTGAATACAATTTTGTCATTGTACCAGGTGCTGTTTGTGCATCCAATACATGGTATGCCTCCCAGCACTGCAGTGAATTCAAATCCATTTCCTTCAGTAGCTTTGCGTCCAGCTGAGGCTCTTTCCGCCTGCTCTGTCCTACTAAGCATCTTGAAAAGTATTTCTCACCAACAATATGATGTGGTTTGCATGTTGGTTTTCTCTGGTGCCTCAGTTTTCTCTCAAATTCTATTGACATGGACATCAGCTGGAGTGTAAATTCTGTTCGAAGGTGTGAATGTGAATATCTGTCTAATTGTGTGTTGGCCCCTGCAACACATACGATTGTATTCTGCCCTCAGTGTATGTTGAGATACACTGCAACACTAAATAACTATTATAGAGTAGTGGTGTATGTTTTGCTCACAGTAATCACATGTATGTTCTCTGATCTGCTGTCTATATTCTTAATATATTCTACTATATTATAATTATATATTAGTTTTAATACCATGGACATACTAAATGTAAGCAATGCACTGCACACAACTAGATTTTCGTACCAAAAAATAAGTTTTCCAGTGAAAGAAGAACTTTGCAGTGAACGTTGCTTTCATATTTTTGCTCTCTTGTGATCCTGAAAACACACTTCATTAAATTGTTAAATTTTAAATTTAAATCTAAAAATTAGAGGTGTGGATTGCAACTCCTGTTGCTTTGAAAACACCAAGGCAGAAATAATTATGGGGCAGTTTTGCTCTTTGAAACTGAGTTAACTATTTGGTTATATTTGGCCCATTGGGAGAAACAGGCTGTAAACCAAACATTGACATATTATACAAAGAAACATTAGCATTCTGTTAGAGTTGTTCCTGGAGAATGTAAAGATCAAATTATGCTTAGCTCCATCACTATGTGTTATTACTGAAAATGAAAAGATTGTTTTCTTTTAGCTGGTCCATGTTGTATTCATTACCATAAAATAATATAAATAGTAGGAGAAAAGACAAACAGACCAACAAAATTCCTTTCATGTGTCTACACAGCCTGTATTGGTCATTAGCATAGTTACATTCGCTACAACAGAGCTGTCATATCGACAGCGTAATTAGATTTGAGTGGGTAATATCCACTTACTCTGTTAAAGAAATGAATGATTAATGGCAGACACACAGACATCCTAGCTAGCGAGATAGAAAAACATTAAAACAAAGGGAGGCAGCAGTTGAAAGGATGTGGTCAAGAAGTCACGGACGTCGTGGCAGTTTCATGTTGGAGGTTGGCGTAAGGGTCCGGTCTCTTGTTCTCACCCCTGTTTCGATGAGTCAGTCCTGGGTCTCTCTCTCTCTCTCGCTCTCTCTCTCTCTCGCTCTCTCTCTCTCTCTCTCTCTCTCTCCCTGTCTCTCTCTGAGTTCAGCTCCCACCTCTGCCTCCCTCCACTGCTGTCACTGCATATCAGGATTGTGCTAAAATCTCACTTCACCATTCCTGACTCTGCTCACCCACTCAGAAGACAAAAAAAAAGATAGAAAGAAACAATGAAACAAAGAATAAAGGGAGAAACAAAGCCAAAAAAAAATATCAACAGTGACTGGATGAACACAGATGAGCTAAGATTACAACAAAATAATTCTAATGTAAGAGAATACATTATTTACATCTTCTCTGCTAAAAGAAAATCTATGAAGGTTCACCCAATTTGCGAGGGTCATGTTGTGTGGGAAATTCTCCACCTCCAAAAAGCATGGCACATATTGTGCAGGCATATTGGTGCGGAGGAGAAAATGTAATTAACTTTTATTCTACACCAAAATCTCCCTGACAGCAGACAGAGTGAGCACATCGCAAAACGTCTCGGGGGAAATTGAAAGAAAGAAGCAGTTTTCACATAAATTCCACCACTGAATTGCACCCTTTAAACTCCCCTTCACTGGCAGGGTGCACATAGAAAGCAGGCAGTACCAGTCGCTGATTGCATAATTAGCTGCTGCCTTTAGTAAATCAGATGCTAATTACACACAGACTGCGACTGCAAATAGAATGAATGCTTTCTTGCGGTGAGTCTTTGCACATCCATCAATCAATTCATCCGTCCATCTGTCAGCCTGATCAAGTCACCAAAGCCCATAACATGAGTTAGTGTACTGCCTCATTGCCTCAGTGTGCTCTATTGGTTGGATAGTTTTATTGAACGTCAGACAGTAGCTATGCTTCCTGCAGCTTGGCACCCTGAAACTCTGCGTAGAAGACGGTAGATTTTACACTTAATGTAAGATGTAATGAAGGTCCAGGGCAATTTTTTTCTGAAACCCAATAAATACCAAGAAAAAGGACAACTGATAAAAATTCGGAAACATAACAATAACTAGCGCCCATTGTGCGATGGGATCAAACCAGCCACGATGACAAATCGGGCCTAGGGCGATTTGGGGACATATACATATTTCCATTTTTTCCCACCACATTTCCTTCTATTTTCACCTAATTTGTGCTTAATATACAATTGGAAATTCATAAACAAAACATATTCATTTGTTTTGTGGTATATGTGGGACTTACTGACAAGTATTAAATGCCTTGTGGAATTGGAACCCATCTAGTCGCAGCAAATATGCAAAAATATATCTGCATTATAGTGATACTGTAGATGAGGCTACAGCAACATGATAAACATAAATGGCCATAAGTGTTCATGACACAGTTTATACTTAACGTTACTTGACACTGCGCACCAGTCATTCTTGTACAAAAATCCCTTTCTAACAGTACCCATCTAAAAGTGTCCCCACAATGAAGTTTGTTTAATAAGTCCTCCATCCCAGCTAAGATATGGGACGAGTAATGACAGATCAGTTATCTCTTTTGGCCGTCAGCCTTAGTGTGCGAAGTCATTAGAGGATGTAATTAACTCCTATTGTACTGGAGACGGGTCATTAGCAAACGAGTCTAAGGCGCGTGTAGCATTGACGTGATTTGATGGTGACCTACATGGGGTGAGAAGTTTAACAGGCTTTGTCGTGAGTCTGCCAGGTTGTGTTGATGCTGTGTTTACAGCAAAGTGTGATCACAAAGCAGTTATGTTCCTATGATCGCCTACAGAATGCAGATGAAGCGCATTGTTTCCTCACTTCGTATGCAGATGCAGCGTTGCAAAGACATTCATCACTTTACAGAAGTGTTTGTGCCAAGTGAACACGTCGCTTTTGTGAGTCACAGATATGGAAAACAATCTTTAAAGAGCATGTCCAGGTTGCCTTCATGTGTGCACTTATTCAAATCAGTGTAGCTTAAGGATGCTCCTCATTTATTTCTGTCTCCAGAGAACCAACTGTCAGAGTGCAGGGAGAATATCATAAGTGATATTCCTGTTCCTGTCAGACGTGGTTTGTGTTTTACACCAGAGAGCTCACTGGGATGCCACCCAATCATTTAAATATTCAGGTTCTTTCATATAAGGGATATTTGAGACTTTGCTGTGTTACAGTAAATCATAGGGAGGATCTATTTGTTTGTTTCCGTTGTATCTAATGTAGATGATAAATCATTGATAGCCCCATTGAAATCCTCCTGCCACGTGAATGTAATAAAACCCCAAACATCCTAGTGGATGACCTGAGGCTGAGTATTTGTACAACAAGGCACTCCTTGTCAAACAGATCCCTGAAGCCACATTGGGCAAGACACATAGTCAGAAGGCAAGTCACACAACTGTCAC
>JACSYO010002144.1:1112500-1192500 GCA_016806645.1 Ophiodon elongatus
GCTTTGCGGGTCTCAAACAGCTGGCCACAGAAATTACAAAGGACTGTTGGCGGGGATTGTACATCTGTGGAATGGCGGAAAAGAAATAAAGAGGATGAATCCACACTTTGGTGGACACATACAAACAAACAAGGTAATAAAAATAAAATAAAAAAGGGGTTTTATTGTCGGCTTCTGAGATATACGGCACTGAACAAATACCATTTGACAATTACTACTAATTCAGATGAATGGCTCTCTGCTTTACCTGCATTCAGAGGCTTTGAAGCAGCAGGGGACTTCTGCATAGGAGAGTTGCTGTTGGTGCTGGATCCCTTCGGTTGAACAGACACCTCAATCTCCACAGGCTCAAGCTTAGGCTTCCTGTGAAGGGGGTCCACAGCTAGCCGAAAGCCTTTCTTAGCCTTTGGGGCCCTGCTAACGGGAGACCGAAGGTACTTTGCAGGGCTTGAGGAGAGGGATGTGGAGGGAGACGGGGCTGCAGATGAGCTGGTTGCACTGTTCATTTTGGGAGGGGGTATGGCTTCCAGCATGCCACTGCTGACCAGTTCTTGAATTGCGTCAATGGCAGAGCTTTTCCCCAGCAGGTCGACCACTCCGATCTGACGCAGGTGAGCGCGTGCGTGGATGGCCAGGCCTTTACGATTCTCAAACTTCTCCCTGCACAGAATACAAGTAAAGTCCTCGGAAGATTTAGGCCGTTTGCTGGGTGGGGACGTAGGTGGAGAGGCCCGATTGGAGGGTCGTTTAGAGGAGGATCTAGAGGGACTGTTTGAGGTGCTCGCTCCCTCCTGCTGCTCGCTGCTGATGGGCTTGAGGTCCTCCTCCTCCATGATCTGGTAGAGCAAATCAATAGGGCTGCCCTTGATGTCGCCATCAGGGATTCCAATCTGGCGCAGATGTGCCCGAGCATGACCGGACAGGCCTTTGCGTGTCCCATACCAGCAGCCACAGAGTTGGCACACATGGACTTCATTGGGGGCGTCTGAAGCTGCAAGAATGAAGAAAGTGATGAGTAAAAAGGAACCCAGTCTCTGTCATGTTAACTTCATAAAGAAACTAATATATTACATTACTAACTACCTATCATAAAATCAAATAAGCTCCGTGGGTGTTTGAGCTCTGTCTTGCACATACAGCTACTCCACTACTTTGGATATTTCTTTAAACATCTAGAATTCAGTCGTACCTAAGGTGATGGGGGCGTCAGTTTCCAGCGGCGCCCACAGCGGTTTGGTTTTGGTTTGGTGCTCTGAGGATGAGCTGCTGCCTTCACTTGTTTTAGACTCAACCGGCATAAGACCAGAGGGGGAGGAGGGGAGGAGAGGGGTTGGTGACCCTTTCAGTTTGGCTGGAGATCCTCCATGATCCATCTTTTGTGGTGTTGCCATGACTCTACTCTCTGCTTTGCTGGAGTCACTCCTGTCCTCTGGTGCTGAAGGTGTCCTGGACTCCTGCTGGGATGCTTTTTTGAGAGGGGTCGTCCCGGGCACAGAGGAGTCTGCTTTGAGATCAGGGAGGGAGTCCCCTCTCTCCTGGATGAGCTGGTAGAGCAGTTCAATGGGAGCGCCGCTGCTTTCTGACACCGTCACACCGAGCTGCCGGAGGTGGAGGCGGGCGTGGCTGGAGAGCCCTCGTCGTGTCTCAAAGATTGTTCCACAGACCTCACAAATGACCGGGGTTGCTGTTGCTGTTGCTGTTGCTGCTGTTGCTGCTGGGAGGTTCAAATGGAAATTTGTCATAACAACTTTAATGGGAGCACTTCGGTCAGCGTCTCTAACCAAGAAAAAGAACCAGCCTGAAGCTTGTTTTGTAATGAGTTGATTAAGATGTTGCCACTTGAAAACAGACTTGACAACCTTTACTTATGTCAAGATTTTTTTTTAAAAGGGTAGCAATCAATAAGGATGCACCAATATAACTTTTTGTCTTTCAATACAAACTCAGACACCTAAACTCAGGTTATCTGCTGATACCCAGTACCAATCTTATACCAATTATCTCTGTTTCACAATTTTAAATCTGCAGCATATCTGTATCACACTGCGCGCAACTCATGGAATCAACTTTCAGGCCTCAAAAAGATATATGCACAGTTAGATGCATATGTTGAAATGTAATATGATTGTAAATGTGATGTTGCATTCATAAAGTCCTGGGTTCAGTTTTCTTAATCGTAAACATAAGAAATGTGTTCAAGAATCAAAATGATATTACGATCAAGGTTTAATCCCGGTGTCGAGCAATTAAATAAACAAGCAAGCACCTTCAAGCTCTTGTAACGATGTATATATTGTATTATTTAGGAGCTCATTGATAACAGTGTCTGCTACCTTGTGAATCCATGGCTGCTGACATGGTTGTGGGTTTCTTTTGAGGGATGAGAGAGAGTTGACTCTCTGCAGATCCTGTGTACACAAATGGAAGAGGATTATATAAACTAAGAATATTAAGTAATAAATCTGGTAAAAAAAATTAAGTACTATGACTTTTGATGACATGACAAAAATGTACAGATCATGGATTTTTCTCTCCCTTCCCCTCTTCTCACCCCTCTTTTCTTCCTCCACTCTTGTTAGACATGTCAAACATACATAAAGCATAGGAATATTAATGTATGTTGTTTTTTGGTTTTGTTTTCCCCAGTTAAGTTGTCTTTCTTAATACTAATAACAAACCAAAAAAATTTGTAACATGGGGCATCCAAACCTGCAATAAATTAGTGATGGATTTTGCACTTCAGATGCAGCATTAATGTACAGCACAATGTCATAACTTATTTTGACAGCTTGGGTTACTGATGGCAAACTGCTTGCAGAATGTGAGGTGTAGAGAGCACCCTCATTCAAGCAAATGGGTGCAGTCCAAAGCCACGTGGCTAATCAGAGAGGTTGTTAATTCTACTTGCTTCACCAGCAAAGGTGGAGGTGTGGGATGGAAAATTAATAACTATGTAAATAATAATGTAATCACATTATCTGATGAGTGGATCCCCACTTGTGACTTGAGGGGCAAACAGAGGCCCAAATGAAACTGTCCGGAGACTGAGAGGTGAAGAAGCTACGCTTGATTCCTATGGAGACACAGTTGGTTGTTGCCATGGTGAGAAGGATGCGTCGTTAACCTGACGTACCTGTCTCTGCCCCGCCAAGTGGGCGTGTCTCCGGGCCCCTGTCTCACGGCGCACGGGTAACGTGACGTCACCGCTGGCGGACTGGATCGGACCACCTGAACACGTGACCTTTGGAGAGGGAAAGTGAAACACAGAGGGGGCAGTTTGTTGGTACAGCGGACTCACAGACCCTCTCCCCCCCACGGAGTCCTCGGTCACAAGGTGCTCGCGACAAACCCCCTCTGTGGGCCCCTCTGTGACGCGTCAACGCCCGGGGCCCATTGCGGTCCATTGAGCTCGTGCTGTCACTCAACCTTTAGTGTGAGACAAAAACGTGAACTATCGAAACGTGAGGACTCCCCAAAAACCAACCAACCTCATGACGTCACGGGCCACACTCCCACGAGACACCTGTTTGTTTTAACTTTAGACGAAATAAATGGACTGAATGTCGCAAACAAATGGTAAAAAAACAACAACAGGGAGACACTTGTTTGAAAAGAAGAGTTAGATAGATGACTTATCGTTTCCCCAGTGTTACACCTATAATTGTCTCCATGGACCTTTCAAGAGAAGTCTATAGAGAGGAGGCCGACGTGACAGGAGTTGTAATATCGCGACAACTTTTTGTTGCCCGTTCATAAATATTTTAGCTGCAACTTGAAACGTTATTATTCACTTTGAGAATCGTCTCTACTCCTCACGGTACCGCTCTCATCACTCCTTACAGTTAAAGTGAACCACAACATGTCACCGTGGAGGTTATTTATGAATGAGTGAGAGAGTTAAAGAACTTAAACCAACGCTTCCTTTGTTTTGATCTGAGAGGAGGAGGCTAACGTTAGTTAGCTGCTCGCGAGCTTAAATTAAACCTCGTGTTAGCGAAACGGCGAGCAGCGACACGTCTCACATGCTGGACTGGAAACCAATCGACAGGTATCACATGTAGCTAGATGAAGATGAGTTTACCTAAACGGTTGAACACATCGTTGCCTCAGTAACGTTTCATCTGTTTCAGACTTCAAGCTGAGCGGAAGTAGGCTCCTCACAGTCCCGGTAACGGGTGCTTTCAAAATAAAAGCCCTGAGGCTATGATGTGACCCTGAGTGACAACCTACAAAGAAAGATAGAGGGTTCAATTACTACTCTAAACATTTGATATTACTGCTTTATTTTTCAAGGACTAGTAAATATTGTCCCACCTAATTAATCTTACTGGTAAAACTTACCATTTATTTTACGTTAAAATGAGAAGATAACAAATGTTTATGTTATTTAAAGATAATTAATCATTACTTCAATGGTACAAGTCATTATGTTTTATTTTGGCCAGTTGCTTTTCTGTTTATATAGGTATAAAGTGACCAGATATTTGATTTCAACTCAGGATTAGGTGTCAATCTTTTCCCTGTACACTCCTCACTCTATCGTCACAAATACAATTTCCATTTCATGTCACCATTTCATAATACTAACTGGCATACAACGTTATATTCCATACTAAGTTGTTGCCAGATCCACCATAACTTCCGGATCCTGACTTTTTTTGTTGGGCAACCCCACAAGCTTGTTTTGACCTTGAATACCGAAGAGAAAAACTCTTGGATGGTGACACTTATCAGGTGAAACATATTCATTGCTTTTACCTGTTTTGATTTATTGTCCCTTTTTAATTTAATTTGTTAATGCATACTGTTTTAGTTCTATTGTGTGTTTTTGTTTCCAAGTGATTTTAAGGCTTTGTTCTGTTTTACTGATGGATGAGTCTGTGTGATGTGTCTATTTTTGCTACGCTGCTCCAAGACAATGCGAGACCAAGCAACATTCCTTGTATGTGCAAACGTACTTGGCAATAATCCGATTCTGATACTGATTCTGACCATAAAGACTGAACTGGACTGAACTGACTACTGGCCATTGAGGGTGGACAGGTCTGCAACTTTGTCTGTGGCAGAAAAACTCACCCTGTAAAAACCTACCGTCAAATTCACAGTAACTAACTGGCAAACATTGACAAGCAACTTATTGTAAACATTTTACACTTTACCTTTCTCGGGGACGGGTGCTTTGGAAAAGTGGCCAAGTGTGCGGACATTATAACTGACACAAAGGTGGCCATCAAAATAATTAAAGAAAAGCCCTTTTTCACTGAGCAAGCACTGGAAGCAAACTGTCTATTTATCAAAACTGAAGCTGGGATGTGCATATTGAAATATTTTGCAATTCCATCTTTCACATTTATTATGTAGTTTGTCTTTCAAGTGTAAACAGTAAAAACCTATCTTTTCATACCTTATACAGATACCTCAGAGACCTGAGTCTGAATGAATACATGAAGCAGAGACTTTATGATCATCTGTACTTATGTGAGATCTGCCCAGTTATACAGCAGGTGGAATTTGTACCTTTGTCAGAAGTATAATTTTATATATGTACAATTTAGTGGATATCCAATACTTAATAATGTCGTTGTGACCTAATGAACCTAAATATTTGTGTTTCTTCAGCTGACCACAGCTCCACCTCGAGGCCCTGTAAATCCTGCACGCTGATTTAAAGCCTGAAAACATAATGGTCATGGACCGCAGGTAGCAGCCGCTGCAAGTCAAGCTCATTGACTTTGGCCTGGCTCGCTACGTGTCCGATGGTGTTCCAGAGTCTGTGCTACAGGTTAGTAACGAAAACATGTGTCACAGATGCTGTGACTTCATGACAACAGTCCAGGGGCCAACCGGTCTGTGGTTTATATGAAACAGCATGACAGAGGTGAGGTTTTACTTCTTATTTATGAAGTTCAATTTTTTTCTTTTGCTCTTTGCTCAGGGCACCGGAGGTCATGCTGGGTCAGGTCTTCTCGGAGTCAATAGACATGTGGTCTCTCGGTCTGGTGGCTGCAGAACTTTCTCTGGGCTGCCCGCTTTTTCCTGGGGCCCACGAATATGATCAGATGAAATTCATTGTGGACACGTTGGGTCGGATTATCTGATGAAGTGTGGACAAAAAAAAACGTACTTCTTTCACATTCAGAGCAGCCATAACCATAAGACCTGGATACTTAAGGTCTGTCTGTCTGTCACTAAAGATAAATTATGTAACTTAAACACAGTCTCTTTGTCGTCTCCTGAGGAGTTTGCCAGACAGACTGGGCATCATTTCAGAGACATGTTCACCACCGTTCTCTGGATGCCTTGGAGGAGGTGGTCTCTTATAAATTATTATAATTGATGCAAGATGCCATTACATGTTCTTTATTGACTGCCATGATCCAATAACATTATTAGACATGTTTTTAACTTAATGTTCTTATTGTTCTAGATGATGAGGCCTTTTAGAAACAAAGCAGAGAAGAAGGAGCTGCAACACTTTGTGGACCTCTTAAAAAAGATTCTGCTAGTGGACCAAAATGGGTGAATAATTCTCCTTAAAGTGCTGGAGCATCTCATCTCTGTAGAGCAGCTCACTGAATAAAACATGAACATTTAAAACCTGACGGTTGACATGAAGCAGGCTGAGCCAAATGTCCCTCAGCAGCCTTCCTCACAGAAGAACATCGTCCACAGTTTTGAACTTTGCAATATTGCATTCGAGGCCAATAATCCTCATGAGGAAAGAGTTTTTACTCATCCAGAAAATGTCTCTGTAAAGCCTGAGGAGGATAAAGCAGCACTCATCCAGCCTGGTTAGTCACATGTCTAAAGCCTTCACAGTCTCCTTGTGTTTATGGTTTCGTTCCAAATAACATATTGCGTCTTTGTGGTTGTTTAGAGGTTAAAGTGGAGACCAGCCGTGAGATGTTGGGCTGTGTCAACAGGTTCTTGAAGATGATCAGAAAAGTTTTCTCTTCCTAGTTCTACAGTGACAACAAAATGTCATGAACATGTCAAACTTTTGGTCTCCATGATCAGTCATCGTTTATTATTAACTGTCTAATGTTTCACTTTTCATTGTCATTTGTCAATTAAACTATTATTTGTCAATTAAACTGACTGACCTCATACATACACGTGTTCATGATGTGTGGAAATGAGACAAAGTCAAATAGAAATGACATAGAAATGGAACAGAATATGTAGTTTTTTTATACAACAAAACCCAATGTATATGTCAAGTTAAATGTGACTCAAGTTTTAAGTCAACAGAGATAAATAAATTCCTATAAATCTTAAAAAGTATCTTGTCACCAGAATAAACTAAATATACAGATGAGGACTGCCATGTGATATGGTCAAAATCTCTAGAACAGCTTATATGGCTCTTGGGGCGAGACAAATGGTACATATGTGTTAAATTTACAGATAAAATGTTCTGTTATATCAAATAAGTACGATATTTCCCTCTGAAATGTTGAGGAGGAAGTAGAATAACATGGACGTATTCAAGTAAAGCATGCCTACTAAATAAAAAATCGTACGGCACATAAGTAAATACACTTTCCCTCATTTGACGTTATATATACATAAAGTTAATGTATGCAATGAATGTCTTTCTAGTCTAGTGATTTGGTTCACCTGCCGCTCTAATCTGAACCTTTACTTTGAAATAACCCGTATTCACTTCCGGGACCTGAGCTGGCCCTGCCCCCTTCTTGCACTTAAGCGTCCCTTCCCTCCTGACTGCTCTCCTCCTGCCAGCCGCAGACCTCCGCTCTGCAAACTTCTCCTCGGCCTTATTTGAAGACAGGTGAGTCAGAAAAGAAATGTGCGTTTGTTTGACGCCCAGCTGGCGGACCTTCCCGTGAAGTGTCCGCTCAGCAGCGGCCGCTCGTCCCGGAGCGGAGAGGCCACAAAGGAGCCGGTTCCCTCCCCGAGCTAACGTGAGGCTAGCCCGGGTCAGCGGCTCCTCCGGAGTCTCTGGGCCTGTGTCTGCCTCTCTTTGTCCCGGGGCTGCAGCGGGCGAGGACGGACGGTCTATGTCCTCCTCGCGTTGTGCAACGTTTGTTTCACTTCGCCTCTTTTTTTGAGACACGACTTCAGGTTGTGAAGCTTTGTTTGACCTACAGAGCTGAACTTTGACCAGTCAGTGTCTGTTCTGTGGTTTCTCTGTAAGTTGACGAAGGATCGGTGACTTGTGTCTGGTTCTGAATCATGACGAGGGAAGTGAAATAAGGAGCTTTCTTTACGTGCACACATTGTTAATCGTACATCAAACTACCTATTTAAAAGACCTCATGGCTGCTTTGAAGGCCTGGTTGGATCAATACTGAGTTTATTATAATACTGCATTTATATATAATCTCAAAGATTAAAGCTTGATTTTAAAAAAAGAATCCACCTACACCTTTTCATAAATCATGTTTAAAAGATATAAACTTGTATCCTCGACTTTTTCTTTTTTTTTAACTTATCATGGTTGCGTAAGCTTCTTACTCGGCTATTGTTCCCCGCGGGCTGAACATGACTTGCATGTGACTTTGCACGGTTTCCCTAACTCAACAAGCCTTTGAGGTGTGCACCAACTATCAAAGAAAACCCGTGAGACCTGTCTGTGTCTTTAAGCTTATCTATGATCATTAATAATTTATATGTGCTGTATCTCCCTCAGATCATCACCATGTCCTCTGGAAACGCTAAGATTGGCAAACCTGCCCCAGACTTCAAAGCCACAGCCGTAGTGGACGGACAGTTCAAGGACATCCAGCTGTCGGACTACAAAGGTAACCTGGGCTTATTTCACAAAGGCTGTGTACACTTTTTTTTATTTTTACATTTAATGTCCTATCTAAAATGATTGATCAGAATCAATACATGTATCCTCTTCTCTTCCTGTGCTGTTCAGGGAAGTATGTGGTCTTCTTCTTCTACCCACTGGACTTCACTTTCGTGTGTCCCACTGAGATCGTGGCTTTCAGCGACCGGGCCGAGGAATTCCGCAGCATCGGCTGTGAGGTGATCGGCTGCTCTGTGGACTCTCACTTCAGTCACTTGGCATGGTGAGAGAGAGTTTTACTGTTCTCCTCGTAAGAGTATGCCGTGTAAACAAAAGCATCCATGCAGTCAACATGTGTTAGCAAAAAGAATACGCAAACTTCAACAAAAAGTTCTCTGCCTATATTTCAGTTATTTTTGCAGGTGAACTGTGCCTGTTAAGTACCACGGTTTTAAAAGGAAAATGTATTTTATTCTTGTCACAACGGATGAACAGCAACGCAGGTCTTTCCAAAATTATCATACTAAACATTAACACAAACAAAGCTATTGGACACTAAAACACAAGTCTTCCTTTGAGGAAAAGATGCAGTTTAACTGTTTCTGACCGTGACCTACTTTAAGACTTGTGTACACTGGGAGTTATTTCGGAAAATATTAATATTGGATCATAAATTGTCCCATTATTAGATGACTGAGATCAGGACATTGTGAATTGGCAATTTCTTCTAACTCTGCTTAGAGAAACTGTTTTTGTCAGATCTGATCGGAAGCAGCACAGCACAGTTTATCTCCCGTCACTGTGCTGCTCTGCTTCGTCTTGATAAGTTCTGCAGTAACGGTCTCTGCAATGGGTCTAGATGAGTTCGATTTTGACATGCTTTAAGTACAGTACTTCAGAAGTGAGAGTAGAACTGTCTTGTCAGGTTGCTGGCCCATAAATGGGTTTTTCATTTGCCACTTATTTTGTATTTAATTCCTGACAGGATTAACACACCAAGGAAGCAGGGAGGTCTGGGTAACATGAAAATCCCCCTTGTGGCAGACCTCACCAAGACCATCTCCAGCGACTATGGTGTGCTGAAGGAGGACGACGGCATCGCATACAGGTCAGGAAAAACTGCCCGTCGTTGTAATACGTTTTTAAATGACAGGCCAGTATCCACTGCAGTGGGAGCGTGATGTAAGTAGATGGAGGTTGGCACGTCCCCAGTGTGGCGTAACGGGCGTGGGAGCAAAGCGACGCACTGCTGTGGGCCGAGGCAGCTGCAAAAACATATTTTAGCCACCTAAAAGAGGCCCACCTAAAAATGTCATGAATACTTTAAGTGTACGCTATGTTGAATAGTTTTACCTTGCTGCCAGACATCCCTTTCCGACAGGGAATTTAAGCCATTATATTCATCTTAAGCTTTTTTTTTTTCAGGGCTGTAGGACTCCATTGACAAAAACAGTCATTTTAGCTCGCAGAATAAGGGAGTTGCTGGTTTACCGCTGCCTTGATCGCTTAGTTTGTTTGTGTCATTGTGTGACATCCGTGATTTTTAAAGGGTTAGTTCGGATTAACCAAAGTCACACAACACAAACAAACTAACCAATCGAAGCAGCGGTCGACCAGCAACTCCCGTGTTCTGCAATGTTAAATCACTGTTTTTGTCACTGGATCCTGCTGGCTTTGAAGAGGGCATTGATTGTATCTTTTTTATTTTTTATATGTATATAATTATAATGGCTCCAGTTCCTCATAAGAAAGGGTTGTCTGACGGCAAGGTAAAGCAGTGAAAATATTCTAAATATGGTGTACGGTTAAGCTGATATTTGTTTTGGTTTTTTAGGTAGTCCTTTCTTTTAGGTGCTAAAATGCATTTTGCTGCCCCCCGTCCATAGTAGTACATTTCTTTGCTCCTGTGCTGCTACTCCCGTCTGTCTCTCAAAACCGGGGAACAAAGATGTAATGATGGTTCTGGGATCGTGAAATGTTTCCTTATGACTTCCAGTATACATTGTGTCCCTCAAGAGAGAACAATAACAATGCTTGTGCATCTTGGGGGACAAGTCACCAATGATCAGCAATGTCTGTTGTGCAATACTTGAATCTTAATTTGTGCCTGTCAGGGGTCTGTTTGTGATTGACGACAAGGGCATCCTGAGGCAGATCACAATCAATGACTTGCCCGTGGGTCGCTCTGTGGATGAGACTCTGCGCCTGGTCCAGGCCTTCAAGCACACGGACAAATATGGAGAGGGTGAGTAGAACCTGTCAATGCTGCGGTGTTGGCTTTGGTTAATAAAACCCTTGTTCTCCCTTATTACATGCAAATACACAATGCTTAGCTGGTTTGGTCCCTCTTTATAATTAACAGCTCTTTGTACAGGAAACTCAAAATCATGAATTTATAACTAAATAATTTTAATTATTACAATGGCCTTTTGCTTCTGCTCTTAAAAATGTAGTCAGTGACGGTTATTTTTTGTTTGGTTGAAAGCTGTCGGTTTATAATCATGGAATTCCTCTTTTGCACAACATGGCTCATCGGCCACATTTATTTTTTGTCATTTTTATCTGACTTTGCGTGATCTCATTAGCATCTAATGGAAACACTTAATTTTATGTTATTTTAGATACTTTGTACGGCACAAGTCTCAGCTAGCATGTAAATAGGTAGGAAAAGTGTTTTTAAATGAGGTTGCCTGGACAAAGCCTTGAATTTATGGTTTACCCTCCGGGTTATTCACACATGTACTTTGTCCTCTGGGTAAGTAAAGTTCACTGTCCCTTACACCTTGTGCTAAACTTTGTTCCCGCTCCCTCCCCACAGTGTGCCCTGCTGGCTGGAAACCTGGCAACGACACCATCATCCCCGACGTCGTAAAGAGCAAAGACTTCTTCTCCAAGCAGTAACCGTGAAGGTCTTCTAGCTGACTTCCTAACCATAGCACTTGCCTTCAGATTAAAGGTGTTCCCGTGAAGCAGTATCTAATGGCGTCCAATCTAATGTATTAAACCCCGACAAAATTTCTAAACTTGTTGGATAAATCTTTTGTTGCGAATCTTCTCTTTGTCCAGTGTACAATTGATGGGGCGACCTCACATTCTCAAGCACTGAAACTATTGTTTTGTTCCATTTTCAGAAAAAGTGATATTTTTCCTTGCTGTAATGTAATGATTTGCTACCATCTTTATTAAAACAGTGGGTAAATTGTGACTTGTTTTTTTTTTTGTCTGACAGACTATCAGAACGGCTGTAGTTATAATGTGAACATTGTTCCACTTGTGCCCTCTAGATGGTGCCATAGTTCTTCCTGGCTCTGTTAGGGGTGCCGACTAGTTTGATGACTTAACAACTTGGAAGAATTATGCCAACAGACATTTTTGGGCCCTGTGCCTGGCTGAGGATCTGAGTACGTCACAAGGCGGTGAAGTGTTGGTTAATGTTGGGGTTACTGAGTTTGACTCAGCTCAGCAACATGACATTGCCAAATGGCTCTGTAGCTCATTGGGAAAGATTGGATTGTTGGATGTGCGTAAACACAGATCTGCATGACGGGCCCAGCTCCAGATACTTAGAATAGTCATCCTTATGTATCCTAAAAAAATATCACTTTAGTGACTGCTGCTTTAATTTTATTTCACTAAGTAATCTTGGAAAGCACCCAATCCACCCTGCTTCTTATTTACTTAAAACCATTTTGATTGTATCACTCTTCAGATGAAATCCTGATTTGGGGTCAGTTTGTATTATTGGGTAATTTCTGCGTGATTGCTACATAATTGGTGACCTCTAATCCCAACATGTATTTCTCACGCTTTTCTTAACGCCACTTCTCGTAAGTTCAAACTCTGAATCAGAAAGCTTGTTTGTCTGGAACTTTTGTTTTTTTCAACCTTTATTTTCCTGAGCGAGTGTTCTGACGACTTGTTTTGGGAAATTGAAAGCAGAATGGGGAAACTCCCTTAACGCAAATAAACTACTCATTGACGAGCCCCATTCTCTCACACACACACAAACACGTTGTGGTGCGAAGGGGAGAGCGCAGCGCAGCGTTTCTGACGGGCAGCGTAGGAGGGAGTTCCCGGAAACCTTGTCATTGTGACGTTTGACAGCAAACTTGACCATATAAGGACTGACGCATGTACGTCAATTGGGAAACAAGCCTACGCTGGGACGTGTCCAACGTCAAGTAAACTCTAACTGCTGACAAGAAGAGAGACTATTGTGGTCATGTAAACGAGAATTACCGTAATAACCCTAAGGAGGTGACACTTTTCAATAAACTGTAAGAAACAACACATGTCTTCGTTTCATAATTTCATTTACTTAAATATATATACTGTACAAGTAAAAAAACTCAGGCTAAATCCGACGAACACAAATAAATTACATATTGTATCACAGTTCGCAATTAAAGTAAAATGTAAACAGGCAAAGCCAAGACGACACTTTTAAAAACGTATTAAAAAATGCCCTAAGTGTTGTAGTCTCGTGTGATTTCGGCTGCGCCTTATTCAGCCCTAGAAACCCCGCTGGTCCAGTTCTCTCATCCAGACAATGTATAAAGTCAATGTTCATTGTGTTGTCAGTGCAGTTCTTGTCCAGTGTTTTTTTAAAAGTGCATTGTTTCTTCAGTAAGACTTCACTTTGGGCGCCAACATGAGCTGGCAGCCACTGCTCACGTGCGTCATGACTTTCTGTTTGAGTTGGGCCACCTGGTCCCGCAGCACGGACGCCGTGTTGGACAGTCCGGCGTTGTCCGTTTTCAGCACCTTCACCTTGTCTTCCAGACGAGAGATGCGCTCCAGCTTGCGCCTCCGACACTTTGAGGCTGCGAGCCGGTTCCTCAGCCGCTTGCGCTCCGCTTTCATGCGGTCCTGGTTCTCCAAATCGATGGGGGACATCGGCGGAGACCCGTCGCTGCTTAGCATGTCCGGGACCGTCTGGGGCTCCTCTTTCATCCCGCCGAACCGCTGCGAGTGGATGCCCACGCCGGCCAGGGAGTGCTGAAAATGGTGAGACCCGTGCGCAATGGCCTGCGGGTGCTGGTGGTACTGGTGGTGCGGCAGGTAGCTGATGGTGGTGGAGGGGTAGCTGGCCGCGGATGACAGACCGGGGTTCGTGGAGCAGCTGCTCAGGGTGGTGTACTCGAGCGCTTCTTGCTGCATGGATGAGCCGAACACCGAGGCTGGAGCCGAGCACACGACCCCGCCGGGGACGCCGCAGACGCCGCCGATGGACACGTTTGGAGGAGCCATCTGGTTCATCTTGTGCAGGTCGTCCAGCGCTTTAACGAAACCGTCGGCGAAGCCTTCCTGCTCCTCTGTGATCCCGCGATTGTAGAGGTACTGGCCGGGTGTCGGCGTCGTGGTAATGACCCCGTTGCTGTTCTGGATGATCAGTCGCTCCAGTTCCGGAGAGGCGAGCTTCAATGAGCCCACGTCCGCGGTCCCGGCCGAATAGAAATCACTATCGGCACGCAGGTGCTGTGGCTTGAAGTTTGAGTTTCGATATGAATCGGAGAAGTTCAAGTTCATATTCTGCTTTAGCAGCTTGTAGTCGGGCAGGGCTGCGCCTGGATGGCCATAAGCAGAGAGAAACGAGTCGTCATAAAAAGGCTGTTCCATTATTGTGGACATATTTCAAAATACAAGTCAAATACAAGAGTGCGCTGCAAAGATGCTGCGTGGACACCGAGGCTTTAGTGTCCCAATTGACTCAATCTCCAGCACAAAGTCCCGCTGTATTATTATATTGAAGACCAAAGCTATCAAAAACAGAGCAAAACTTCCAAAATAGTGGAACTGTACTGTACCAAGTCGTCGATTTGTGCCTTGAGTTGAATTCAAAGCGGAGTCCAGTGACTAATTCAGGTGTTTTGATTCCACTCGTGTGTAGGAGTCTTTTTCTGCTCTGAAACTGAGCGCTTCTTCTGTTTCCTCTGTACTGACAGGCGGCGGTCGCGCTGTGCTCTACTTATATCGTCCAGCTTCTCGTGCGCTCCAGCCGGCCGTCTGATTGGTTGTTGCCTCTGTGGTCCCCGCCTCCGGGAAGTCAGACACACTTGCTGACGTCGTTGCCAGGATCAAGGTCTGTAAACAGACGAGGCCTGTACGGCGTGAGGGAAACTCGAGCCGGGTGAACGCGCGTAAAATAGATGCAAGTGCGCATCCACACTCCTCACTGTTTATTAACAAGTCAGTTTGAAGTGTCTCACAGCTCGAAGTCATCCAAAAATACAAGGAGCCTTTTTCCAACCTGAGGCTTATTGGGGCACCCAAAACACTCCCAACAAACCGCTTTGCCTTTCACTCTAAACAACAAACCCCAGCGGGAAAGGATATATAGTCTGATGCTGAGTCATGCGATCCAAACTGATATCGGACAGTCCATATTTGGGTGTCCCGGCGCACCGGTTCCTCCCTGACAGGAGCGGGAAGCCAATCCCATGTTGGCGCGCTTCCAGCGCTCCGGGATGTGGGAGGCGGAGGAGGAGGAGGAGGAGGAGAAGGAGAACGAGAAGGAGGAGGCGCACTGCCTTCTGCCCTCACCCCGCAGGCAGGGAGAGGACGGGAAGGTGGCGTAAACTCTTGGGCGTGATGTCTTCAAAAATGCATGGAGGATAATGTCTGTCTGGCAAAGGAAGACATATGCTCGGGGTATCAGACAGAACTCATGTGATAGAAAAAAACCCCAATATTTAAAGATAATTAAAAAAGGCCGTATAGTGTATGGCGATGGAAAGAGTGAATAGGTTACTCATAAAACGAGTTGCTCACCAAAACACGGTACTTCTAATTAATATTGTAGCAAGAAGGTAGTTGTTGCCTATCATTAAAAATTAAAAAGTAGTAGTAATTGGAGCTGACTCAAGCCAGTGGGTATTTTTCTTTTCTTCTCCTCGACTTCACTGTTTGTATTAAGTGCACTGAACTTAATAGGAGTTAAGGGAGCGTAAACAAATGGCGGAGCCTTTAAGGTCGGCTATGTTGGAGGAAAGACATGTCCCCTGGACTGAACACCTGTTTGATAGAAAGACGTCTTTGTCTCCTCTGTATGGTAATGACCTCTGAATCACTTCCCAGAGGGCCACGCGCCCACGCACGTTCACATCGTCTAGTTCGACTTGCCACCTACCCTCAGGTCACGTGTGTGTTTGAGTGTTTTTCTCATCATGGCAGCACCATATCCTTTTTTTTTTTTTTTTTTTTTTTAAATCTAACACCTTTTCACGCACATTTTATATATTAATTTGAGATAAGAGAAGGTTATTCTTAGTTGAGGAAATTGTTTCTAAATTAAATTAAAGGAATAGTTCACCTAAAATGCAAAGTCATTATGTCCTCACTAACTCCAACATTGAACAGTTTGAAGATCACAAAATTGCACTATGGGTAAAACAGTCAAATCGTAACTATAATTTCTGTTGTGTTTTTCCCAGACAGTGCAGTCTGCTGTAAAGTCTACACATGACAAGAGTGATGTCAGCGAGGACATGTAGTGGTAACTGAGGTAAATACTTGAGTTTTGGACTCATGGTGTGATTGTTGTGGTGGAATTTGATGGACATTTTACAGTTTCTTCGGTTGAGTTATGGTCTGTAGTTTGGGCTTTAAAGGTGCACCCAAGCGTTTTGGTATTGCACTACCAGACATTTAGGGGACTCACAAGGGATGGAGTAAATAAACTGAGATATCCAGACTTTTAGTATGAGTTAAGTTCCAGAAAAACAGGATCCTACTTTTCCCATAATTAGTATAACAGCATCTCTCTTTAGACCCCCCATGCCTTCCAAATTATCTTCTAGCAAACTGAATTTGTACATAGATGATGAAAACCCCTCTCAAGCCAATGCTGAGACAACCCTGATGACATCACCTGTTATTTTGCTCTGACTTGATAAAACTCCATGCAGAGCTACAAAAGAGATTATACAAGTATTTTCAGAGGCTGAGTAGTACTTTAATGTGTATATAAAAAAGAATATCTGGCCTGTAACAGTCTAATTCAATATAGAATATGAGGTTAAACTCTTCTTTTTGAATTGGGTTTCCTTAATGTAATAAGACCAGGTTGACCTTTGAACCTTTGCCATTACCTTTGCACAGTTAGTCTTCACCAGACATGCTGCATTTTTCTGTAACTTCGACGGCATTATTATTATTACCAATCTGTTAGAATATCTGAAGCAACATCAGTCGCATCCTGTGCACTCCCTCAGTTTGTGGGAATCGAATGTTGCAGTATGGCCAGATGTTATGTGGCGGTCAGCTTGGGCCAGGCTCCTCCCACTGAATCAGTGGTCCGATGTGCCGGTGTCAGTGAGGAGAAACGACAGGGGAAACAGAAGTAGTTTCAGGGAAACAGAGTGAAGTATCACTTAATGGTCAGTTCCAGTTTCAGAGTGACCTCATTCACTTCACTAAAGGTTACAATAGTCACAAAAGTATGACCTCTTATCATACTTATCGCATGTGGTTTGTTACATGTTTGCATCTGATTAGATCAGAAATAGGAGGATGATTCTTCAAAATATTTCATCAGATTAATATATTATCAGCCAGCTCTTCTGTTTTTGTCTGAGTACGTGACTGAGAATCTCGAGCTTTAAATCAGATTGAGTGAGGACGATATATAAACGTGTTTTTTGCTTATCGTTACTAAATGTGCAGGAAATAAACTCGACGATATATATATATAGACTGTTATTTACGTGGGACTTTTTTACTTGAGACCCTTAATTGGCTTGGAGGCTCTGAACAATTTCTTGCTCGCATGCACATCATTTCATGCGGCTATGCACCAGAATTCACTGGCGCACAGTTCAAACACCTCATACATGCAATTCTGTCACTTTCCTTGAGCGATGGTGTGATTCAGGTCGACAGCAGGGCAATAAAGAACAAAAGCAGCAGCAGAAATATGAGAAACATGAAAGCAACAGAGAAGTGTATAGGTGCAATCGCCTACGGTGGTACAGACGGCGCCTGTGGCTGAGCCATATAAAGACACCTTTCTGTTCTCATTGGCTATTAGCACATCACATGATGACTGCTGGCTGTGCCCAGGAGAGAGAAGTGAACTGTGGGTGGTAATAGTCCGCAATGGCATACGTGAGAGGAAATAATTGAATATGTCACATTGTACTGTACAAATGTGTCATTTATAAGAAAGTATAAATGTCAACAACACATCTGGCCTTTTTCAGTTATGAATCATGCTTCCCAAATATATTTTTTACTGAGAATTCAATGAGCTGGAACCAGCCAGGACTGCTGACCGAGGTGGTTTAACCACAGCGTGAGGTGAATTGCAAAATCATTAAGGAAAGTAAGGATGAGTTTACAGAGAAATTGGAAATAGTTCAATCAAGATGGTGATTTGGATTTACAAAATTAGGGTTCTCTGTAATTGCTCAAATAAGTGATTTGGCTTTCATGAATATTCACTCATCAGAAGAAAAAAAAAAATCTTGTTTGTCCTTCACTCACTTCAAAAACAAAAGTTTCGTCAGAAAAAAGGACAGAACTCAGGAACGCCTGAAAGCTGCTGATGTTCATTTGGCCTTCATCGTGACTTTAACTCCCTCCTTTCCTCCTCGCCTCCCACCACAACCTCCGCAGCTTGTTCAGGCACTAAAACGCTGGGCTGCTTTATTAAATGAACCAGAAGTAACGTCACTACTGTGTCTTTGGCAAGGTCTTCCACGCTGGAAGCTCGGTGACCTGGAAGCGGCCTGTAGGTGTGGTGAGTCAGGTAGGGGTGGTCATCGGGGCAAAAAGCTGGCTGTCCCCGCGAGGAGAGGGCAGCTCACACAGCAGCATATTAAGTCAGAAGACTGTTAGTCCTTAAAGAGTGTGTGGGTCACTTAAATTAACGCTAACAAGCAGCCGTCGTCAATCCCTCTTTTACCCCCTCCTCTCCTCCATGAACTGAACCCCATCCCTGCACCAAAAGCCCTTTTCTTCTTCTTCCCCCTCATCGTTATCTGGCTGCCCGTGGGAAATTGAACCGCCTTGTGCATGTAATCGCTTTAATGAAGGCATGTTTAATCAGCATATTCTTCGTCTGTAGCTCCCAGATAGTGCCAAGGAGCCTTGTAGCGACGAGAGACCTTTAGCACAAGACAGGATGATTGCTGGGGCCAAATGAGTGTGGCAGGAAAAGACAGTCGGACCCAGCTGTCCCCCCGGGCTGACGCAACGCATATGGAGCTGTCCTTCCCACTTCCCCTTCATCTACTGCTTAAACTCCCTGTCACTCTGCCAGTCTGTAAAAATGGCAAACAGCAAGAAATGGGGGGTTTAATTAGCTCTAATCTGATTTTACATGCCCATTTGGTTTATTAATTGAGCTGTCTTTTTGTTTGAAAAAGACAAAAAATATGAACTTGGTTATGAGTGGGGGGTGAAACTGTGAGCATATAGCAGTGTTGAATTTGAGGATAGCTATTATTCTGATATATTTCAGTCTATTGGAGATCCTGGCGTCCTTTGTTTTACAATCAAGAACAATGCTTGGCGTTTGGAGTAATGCTGGTATCAAATGAGAGTAAGACTTGAGTGACAGAGGTGATTAAGAGGCCAAACATTCCCTTTTCAAACGCACCCAAACAAGACACATCATATGTTTGGTGTGACTGTGTGGCTATGAAGACTGATATACTGTGAGTGACTAAAAGGTTGCTCACAGCGCTGAGACATAGTCTAATGTATTTTAACCGTAGTACATAAAATACTCATATAAAACAATATATATCTTATTAAGCAGCAGAGTGCCACCTGGGCACTTGTGTATTAGTTTTACGCTACAATAAGCCACACAAAGATGGCAACTGATTTGCTCTAAATTGGTGGGTCATGGAGGAGAGGTGGGATATATTGAGGATGTTTGATTCCTCTCTCTGTCTGTCCTCTGCTGAGACTTCCTTTTTGTGACAAAATAGGAGAAGTGAATGTGAGGTGGCAGGAGGCCAGGGTGTAGAGGATTTGGGTGCACCACATTTTCATTTCCTCAATAAGTTGCTGTAATGTGCCAGCTGCGGTACCAGTGTGGCAACGCTGTGCTTGAAAAGGTTCAGATAAACATTGAGTCTCATGAGGGGCTGCACATGCTTTGTGGGCCCATCCTTTAATAGGACAAATATTAGTGGACCTACAGCTCTTTATACAGGATGTTAGATATGATTTTAAAATCATGCTACCGTAATAAGTCACATTAGTCATGGCTGTGTAAACCCTGTTGTTCGGTCTAATGTAGTAATCGTCTGCAGTGTGTTTGGTTGCTATGGACATTTCTTCAAGGTATTCTTTATAAAACAAATTCATTCTTTAAGACTGCTAATATGCTAACACATGTCCATTATACAACCGTTACTAGAAGTCTGAGCCACACTCTTAAAGGAATAGTTAAAAGAGAAGATCAATGACACACTCATACCTGTTCGATGAATACGAAGCTGCAGGCAAGAGTCAGTTAGCTTAGCTTAGCATAAAGACTGTTAACAGGGAGAGACTGCTAGCCTGGCTCTGTCAAATGGTTAAACAATACACATAGCAGCACCTGAACTAGCACATCATATGTTGTTTGATTAATCTAAACAAAAACCAGAGTGTAAAAACAGCAAGTTGTGGTTTTTACAGAGGGTAATGGTGTCTCTCTGAGACTCCAGTCTCCAGTCCTGTCAAGACACCAGTTTTTATGCTGGCGTCTTAACTCCTGAAGTCGTATTTAACAGACAATGCGACAATGGTATTGTTGGACGTTTACACATCTCTTTATTTTTTTTTTACAAAGCCTTTATAATTAAGTTTGGACTCCACATTGGGTGAATAATGTAGCTTGAACATCTCCTTGTATGCACTTGTTCGCATGCATGTTGTTGCATATCTATCATATGTTTTCAGTGTTTTGTTTCCTTTTTATTCAAGATTCTCAAGAAGAGGCTTTGTTGAAAAAGAAAATCCACTGATTTTATACACCACAGTCTGTTTACACGTCTTTGGGAGTACTACTGTATACTTGAATATCGTTGTATAAAGCCTTTTGTGGCTCGAGGCTACACTAGCCGCTACTAGCATAACACACACATCTCTGGCCAACTGTCGGTGGCATAGAAGTAGAATAGGAGTATAACGGACATCAGCCTCTTTTCTGTGTTCAGTTGACTTGTACAAAATAAAATGGGGACTGTTGCCATCAGTGGAGCTGGAAAGTGATGATGCTAGTTTGCTAAAATTAGGTAGCTTGTCCTTCTCCGCAGCATTGGGGAGGGAGACAGAGGGACTGTTAGACCCGGCACTGCCACTGGCCAGCAGCCCGCTGTTCAGCTCATTTTCTGTAACCAGAGTAGCAATAAAGCATGGTGGAATTAGCAAGCTAGCCAACTAGCTAACTCAGGTTACAGAAAAGAAGGCAAACAAAGAAAACGGGATTTCCTACGATGTGACAAGAGTGTGTGGATGAAGCACAAAGTTGTTAAATCTTACTCATTTACTCTGGCTCTTTACACTTTGCTATTTTACTCCACTGCTCGTTCTAGAGTTGCCATATGATGGTTTAGTTGATACTGAAGTTATCCCACTACAACGGTCGCAATGGCAACAGTACACATAAAATGCCCGCCGCTCTAACCCACCTGCTACGTTGATTTGAAAGGTGAAGTCCCTTCTACACCTATTTTATTTCTATTCTCCATGGTTTAGTTGCATTGTGGGTAATGTTGGCGACATGTTTTGACAAGGAAAAATAATGTCTAGAATAAAAGAGATATCTCTGGTTCTGCTACATCTCTTAAAAAAAACATGACTGACAATGTAATAGGAGTGCATAGGAGTCTGACATATCTCTCTCCCCCCTCTTTCCGCATCCTTCTTCTATTCTAAACTCACCTCTCCTGTAAAAAGAAAGGGAGCAGAAATAAGTACTGACCTGTGAGAAGGAGAGCTTGGTCACACGAGGGCAGATTGCAACATTAATTACAGTAGCTAGTAAATGACTTGGCTTATTTACTCACAACATGTAAAATAAGAAGCTGTGGTTTTGGTTTGAGGTTAGAGCCTCACTTCAGCCTACACAATTTCCCAGCAGGTAATTTAAATATAAAGCGATTGCTATGTTTATCTTTCGGTGCAGAGACAGTGTCACTAATGATAGATTATGTTACTGATACACGAGAAGAAATGAGCATTTCTGTAGTAGAAGTTTGAAACCCAGGAAACTGGATTTCTAAGAACTATTCTTTCTCTCTCTCGAGTTAATCTCTAACACGCCTCTCACTCTATGGTTTTCAACCACATATTAATTTAGATATCAGTAGCCAACTTATAAACTTGTCTGCCACAATAGTTAATATGTCTTGTAAGTTTAAGACGGTCCCTTTATTTTTTTGGACTGTATGTCTGCTAACTGCATACCTGCCTGCAATGAGAGCAACTGCATTATGAGAAATGTTTATCAAAGCGACTCCAAGCAGATACAAGGAAAGGACAGTGTGTCTGATTGTGTGGTTGGAGAGATCAGTGATGCGAGTTGGGCTGAAACTGTGTAGGCGCCCGAGGCGCTTTCTCATGCTCTCGCCTTTGCTGATGATCATCGAGACTCAGCACTTCTAGACTCCATAGCTTCCTGGAAATAAAACAGAGAGATGTGAGCAGAAGTGGATGCCATGATATGCCCCAAAAAAGACTTATGATCATGAATGTCTACGTCTTGTTGACGAAGAGAACATAGAGCACCTGTTGATTTATGTAGGTGAGCTGTTTCAGTCTTTCCATATTTAACTTCTGCGATTGCAGGGTTCTTCCAAATCAGTTACCCACCCATTCATTCATTGGAACAGTGAATAGATCTCCCTGTACTCCACAGAGTGATGTATATTTTGATAATGCAGCAGAGTGATGATGCCCACGCTGTCCCGGTTTACTTGTTTCATTGTTTTGCGAGTGATTTGGTCATTTAAAAGCTATACATGTCAAAGTCCTCAGCTTGTTGCTATATTAATGTGTAGACCTACATTTGTGTGGCTTTAACAGTCCCTAACGCATCGCAATGTATCAGTGCTATGATATTAGCACATAGCACAACTTTAACATAATAATAATATCATATTCAAATTGCTTCCAATGAGAGGGAATACAGTCATAATACATGCCAGTCATTCAAGCCCCTCAAACCTTCATCTGAATTCGTCCTCATTATCTGCTTTCATGGCAATGCAGAGATGACACCATCGAGCAAAGCCCACTTCTATTTTATTTACCAGAAGTGGTTCACCAGCTTCGGTTTTCACACACACGCACACGCACACACACACACACACACACACACACACACACACACACACACACACACACACACCACACACACACACAGACACAGGAACTTTTCCTGTCAAAGGATAGTTGTTCTCATACTAAGAGAGCAAAGTGAGCGAGTACAAAGGCGGTCAAAGGCGAGTGCTGTTTATCTCTATGTGCATTGATGCCCCTAGAGTGGGCTCCTAGAGCATTTGTGCCGGTCTGTATATCAAGAGAGGCGTTTCAGTCCTTGAGCAAGCAGATATTGTTGCTTGTCTGCTGCATCATTTACTGTATCTGCTGTTCTCGTCTTTTTACGGAACCTTTTGTGCGGAGAAGATGTCTTTCATCTGATGACATTATGAACTAAAAAAAATCCTTTTAAGTTAGTCATCAAACATATTAGAGCTTACAGACCGTTTGGTACAATATAAATGTGTAAAGGTTATCTATTACTGGCAGTGTTGGCCTGCTACATATGTAGCACCGCTAACAGCATGTAGCAAAGTTAACTGCCAAATTACAAATTACACAGATCAAGCCGCAACATTAGACACTGAGTCTCGTGAAAACTAAAAACCACAGACACTTGTTGTAAACACAAGACTCATTTGTGTCACCTGCAGGTTCTCACTCTCCTTTCAGTCCCACACTAACACGACACATGCTGTGTGCACACTCACAAATACACTTACATGGGGCATTTTGTTTATGCATCTTTTAAATTTTGGTAGATTCCACAGTTGTCAGTCTAGTGACGTGTGCAACAGAAACATGTTAAAAATATATTTGATCTCTAACCGAGCTGGTGATTTAGCTCAAAACGTTCTTAAATTGTCATTTGTTTTGGTATAAAGGTGTGTTTTAAGCAAAACTTTTAAAAGAACAACTCCATCTTCCTCTTTAAAATGAAAAGCAATAAAATGCACCTTTTCGCAATTTAGCCCACTCTGTCGGTTTGTTGCTGCAGCCTCACCTGGTCTGTTATGACCAGTAGCTTATGGTGGCTAAAACTTTATTCTGTGGTGTAACTAATATTACTGTGTAAGTTTGCTTATTTGAGGATCTTCTGCTACCGTAATGTCGTATATTTCAAGCGACAGTGATGTTGGAGTGATGATGAAGGAATCTCCGCGGACACTGTTCTTGCTGGTATAATGAAGTTTATTACAAACAAGCAACATATGTCAAGACGGGCGACATGTACACCCGGAGAGTCCCAAAGTCGAACAGAACTCTAACCGTCGGGGCTCTCCCGATCACTTATATATGGATGTTGTTTACGCCCCAGACTTGAGGATAAAATGACGTCATAAACAGGGCCCCCAATGAAATATATGTTTCGGACATATACATACACACTCCTTCATCCACCAGGCCAAAAACACTCCCCAGAGGGGTCACCCAGCGGGCCCCAGGTGTGTAACATCAACAGTGGATCCGACCTTCCAAAGTCCCGGGCCCCTTCACGTATGCTATCTTCATGCCTTATAAGAGCAAAATATACTACATATTCCCCCCTTCGAGACTAAACAAAGTCTCGACAAAAAACAAAACAGGAAAACATACAGGTGTATAATCATGACAAAAATAACAACCCGTCCTACAGCATAATTTTAACAATTATAGCAACTGTATGGAGTATAGAAAAAGTGAGAGTGAAAAACCTGTCAGGCAGCTATCTTTCTTGAAATATCCATTAAACAATGTAGACAGGAAAATTCTCTCACGGTCCCTCTGCCAAGGCAACCATGCATAGTACTCCATAACACTGCAATGAGGAATTTTAGCAAATTGTATAAGGAAATGACTTAAGCAAATACATATGGAACTCTCAGCAAATCAAAACAAAACAATGTCCAAAGTCAGGCTGGTCGACCCATCGCACCTTTCAATGAACCTTTTCCTGCCTACCCCACTGTCCCTAAACATCGAGAAAAAGAAAACATCCGAGGTCCCATTATATTTACCCAATAACAGAAAACATCATTTCCCAAGCAATTAATACATAAAGAAGAAAATTCATTTTTAATATTACTAATGTAACATATAAGAGAAGACATAAGTATGTATGACACTGCAGGTCCCCAGCAGCCTTGACTCTCAGTTGTAGTATCGATGACGTCTTGAATCTGGATATTGTATCGCCAGTCCACGTTCAGAGTCCTTCAGACCATTCGTATTTTTCATGTTTGAAGTGTCTAAATCCATTCAGCCCATCGGAGTCCCTGACAATCCATCACCCTCACAGTGGTCTTTCCCCAATATGTTCTAGAATGAAAGAAAAGAAAACCAGTATCTTTTGCATACAGAGCAGATACAAATTAAAACATCACAGACAGATTAACACTTCTAAGTAAATGTGAAATTATAAATCATATTGTCCATTTGTTTCCCCCCCTTCGAGACCACACAGAGTCTCGAAAGAGCAAAACAAAATCAAAACTACAAACTAACCAAGCAATAACAGAGGTAAATATTAGGATTATAATAACATCAGATATTCAAAATGGATATTCCTCCACCAGTTCGATCCTTATCACACCGTCCTCATCAACGTCCGTGCCAGTTTCATGTAATAATGGCATCTGAGTTTGATCCTCAAAGGAGGTGACGTTATAGAAACCTTCTGCGGCGCCATTGTAGTTAAATGTGATACATTTATACCTTCAGTAGCTTTTAACATTGAAAGAGTAGATTTCTCTTCCATTTTCCCAGCTTTCGTCTGGAGAGTTGATGTCATCGTTGTCAATTCTCTTGTTTCCCCAACATCTTGGAGGTCTATACTCTTATTCCCACCTAGTATCACTAGAGACACTATGCGAACTCTAAATCCTAACTCGGACCGCACACTCGGCCCCAGGTGTGTAACATCAACAGTGGATCCGACCTTCCAAAGTCCCGGGCCCCTTCACGTATGCTATCTTCATGCCTTATAAGAGCAAAATATACTACAGTAACATTGGACTTCATCCCAAAATTGTCACTTTGTGGCCACACTGTCCAGTTTCTAGCAAAAGTTGCATTTACAATAATTCTGTTTAAAACATAATTAATTGAATTAAAAAGCAGAATGGTACTTGTGCTTTTCTCGTCTTCCGACCACTCAAAGTGCTTTCACACTCATCATTTACCCGTTCACACCCATTCATACACTGATGGCAGGGGCTACCATGCAAGGTGCCACCTGCCCATCAGGAGTAACTGACATTCATACATTTACACACCGTAGGCACAGATACGGGAGCAATTTGGGCTTAAGTGTCTTGCTCAAGGACACATTGACATGGACTAGCGGAGCTGGGGATCGAACAGCCGATCTTCCTCTGATTGAAGGATGAGCCTGCTCTACCACTGAACCACACTAAATGCATGCATTAGGCTTGATTTAATTTGTAACATTCATTCCAACTCTTTCGTTTCTGTTTCCACTGTTGTATTTATTGTATTTTGTATTCATCTATTTGCACCACACCACAGTTTTCTTATTTTTTATATCATACCTGTTTCAAACCAGCTAACGTTGTTAGTATGCTCTCTTTTTCTGTAGCTAATCCTCTTTAATTGCATTATGGTAGTGGTGAGTAATGAGAGAAGGATGCAACTTTATCCAACAAAAACGCTACTTTTCATTTGCATTCGGTATATTAGTTCTGATATATGTCACTAGTGCAGAGGCATTGCACTGGCCAGTTTGAAATTATTATGCAATAAAAAAAAATATATTTTCGGGTTTTGATTCACCTAGAATATTTAACAGTTTTAAAAAACAATTGTGACTTCTACCCCTCATATTTACTCCCCTTACATTCCCATGAGAGCAGAGGGGAAAGAGAAACATAGCAGGGGGGAAATGCAGACTCAATTGTGGTCAAAACCTCTACAAAAAACATCCCCTCTGCACAAGCAAGGAAATCCAGAAGTGGTGAGCGATTCATTTTTAGCGTTTACAGTGATGAGATAAACCACATGTGTTTGCCTCATGAATATTATAATGTGTTTAAAATTGTATCAGAACATTTGGTTTCATT
The DNA here is from genome assembly GCA_016806645.1 of Ophiodon elongatus. NCBI lineage: Eukaryota > Metazoa > Chordata > Actinopteri > Perciformes > Hexagrammidae > Ophiodon > Ophiodon elongatus. The sequence goes on from JACSYO010002144.1 coordinate 1,139,579, forward strand.
TCAGGAAGGTGCAGATTATACAGATGCAGACCAGCCATTAGTATGAGAGATAAATCATAAAGATGATTCCTCCAAGCGTTCAGTGATCTGTCAGGTAGTGGTAGAGACAGGCGTGACTGGGAGTGGTCTAGTGACACTTTCATCCATACTCATTGGCATGAAACACTAATATATAGAGACTGAAAGAGAACGGTTTTAGTCAGACGACCACAAACAACTCAATTATGTCTGGTAGTGAAACGGTTAAACTGCACTTTTGCTTTTTCTGCCTCCCAGCTGTCTGGTATTACTGGTGAAGTCTGGTGCCCAGAAATGAGGTGCAGTGTGTTATCACTCTATCAAATGGGTATGATAGTAACCATCAGGCGATGTGCAAAAAGTTCTCTGCTTGGCTTTGAGGTTGTTCTTCTGGAGAACAGCCTCCTTTTATTCTTTGCATCTCATCTTCTCTTTTTATCTATCCGTCCATCATCCTGTACATTTCTCTGTCTCTTTTTCCCTCCCTGTTTACATGCGTGCATTATGTGTGCTTTACTGAGCATGCTGTTTGCCCTTGGGGTGCTTTTTATTCATACATTCTCAGCACAAGCAGTGCTTTTTAAATTCTCCCCGCAGGGGAAACACTTGACCCTTGTTTATACTGCAGGAGCACACACAATGGTGATGAGAAAAAGTCTTCTTTTCATGTAGTTCCTTGATCACTAAAGACACATGCAAGTGCGCACATGCGGACACTGTTGTTCTGCAGACGCTCTGCTAATTGACCCCCTTGCTAAGCCCTGCAGTTTACAATGATTACAGTGGAAGTCTTTCCATTTACACAGAAGTAGACAAAAGCAGGCTTCTTATTTCTAACAAAGACTGTCAATTCTGATGGTGAAATGACATCTGCATTTTTTTCATCTGCAGCTAGCTAGCTAATTAACACTTGGTTGTAAACTTCATCTCCAACTGACTGTTTATGCAGTTAGCCCCGTTAGCTGCTAGCCGCCGGCTTAGCCGTCGCCATGTTGACATTGCTGCATTCATGATATAATTCTAATAGACTGAGGCTAAAGCTACATGTTCCAGACCAACAGTCAGTATCCTTAGCTGTTTGTTGATGATGTCCTTATTTACATGTAGAGGACATGTTAAATGAGCACCATTATCCTGTATTAATCTGTAAAGCTTGTTAGAAGTTGTGTAATTAAAATGTTATTCGTTCAAGCATGTAGGTAGGTTAAGCTAATGAGTTAAGCCAGTTAGCTGGACATGCTAATGTTGCTGCTGACATGCATTAGAGCAGATAAACACACCTGTTACTAACAATTGGTCTCTTGTGTTTTGCAGTTTTGTAAAAGTTTAAGAAAGACACCATGTTTAGGGGTTAATTAGATCAATTCAGCCACACTGACAAATCCCACCAGAGTGTGAAGTAACAAGGCCATAATGAGCCCCTGTTATTGGCCCATTACAACCAGTCGAATGACCTGGCTGGGAATAATGCCAACTCCAATCTCTGATGGCCATCACTAGATTGATTGATTGAGGATTATTCATTTTGTATTACATTACCCTACATTCATGTGGCACTTTTGTCCAAAGTGACATACTGTATTTTTTCTCACCACGTACAGAGTCATAAGGAGCCACTTTGAGTTTAATTAGACCTTTAAATGAGGTCTGATTTTAAAATCTGATGAATATCAGCCAGTCAGTTCTCTTAAAATGAATCCTGTTTTTAATTTACCATCTTCTCTTTTTTATACTCGTATAAGTACACATCCATGCCATCTTAGCCTTTTTATTAACCCAGATCTTTATTCATCAGATGTGTGGGAGCAGAGCAGCTCATGTAAATATGATTACCACTGATTATAGAACTTCAAAAGTGCCGTGAGTGAGACTGTGGTCCACAGTGAGTGTGGCTCTCATTCATAATACACTGAAACACGGAGAGTTACTAACCTCACATCCTGTACCAAATGCAGCAGGAAATGCTTGATTTCCTGTCGTGAAGTGTAGGTGGGGGCTATGTATTTGTGTGTGTGTATCTGACACATTGGGAGTATGTGTCTGTATATGCATGTCAACATTTCATCTACATTTGAAGATCTATCAAGTAGCGTGTATTTCTCGAAAATATCCTCTGAGAACAGCCCTTAATTAGATACAGATAACAGCTTCATATTGACAATTATTAGGTTGCCACAGATGTGTGAGGGGCATTAGCAAGTTGGAAGCTGCAGATAAGTGTGAAGTTCCTTCTTATCACCAAATCTAAAACAGTGAAGAAAGTGCACCTAACATTTTCAAATCCATTCAGATTTGTTATTAGTTTGTTGTCGCTGTCCCCTCAAAATTCATTGACGTCATGTCAATAAATTTTGAAAGCAATTACATGATCTGAGAATAGATTTGACACATTGTCGATATTATATAACTGTGTTGCAAAACAAATTCCAAACCTTGGAGAGCCTTTGAAACATCTCCTGGGCCTTTACTCACACACTTGTCTCTCCTTTATGTCAGCTGTGCTTTTACTGAATATTGTTTTCAGGAACAATCAAACTATTCAAGACAGTGTGAGGAAAGTAATCTTTTTCCTGTCAGTGACTGACACTGTTGAATTCACTAGAAAAATGACTTTGTTTTGCAATTTTGGCCACATCCCTCTTGACTAACAAGCTTTAAACAGTGTCAAACACACACACACACACACACACACACACACGCACAGATCAAACACACACACATACACACAACTGCCACCTCTGATCCCCGAAAATACTATACTGTTGTCAAGGAAACAGCCAGAGCCTATCAAAGTGTGTGTGTGTGTGTGTGTGTGTGTGTGTGTGTGTGTGTGTGTGTGTGTGTGTGTGTGTGTGTGTGCGCGTGTGAATGTGTGTGTGAGAGTGAGCAAGGGTGCATTTGTGCATCTTGGAATAGCTTCAGTGACGCATACATTTGCTCACAAACACCATGCCAGCTAACCGCCCTCTTTCACCTCCCCATTCTGTGTTACAACGTACATCCATCTGTCCTCTCATCTTTTTCTTTTTCTTTTTTTTCTTTTTCTGTTCTTTAATTTTACTCCTCTGCTGTGTCCTTTTCACTCACTTCTTCTCCTCCACCTTCCTCCTTGTCTTTCCTCTCCTCTCCTGTCGAAGCTCGTATTCAGGGAGTTGTGGTTCATTCCTCCCTCTACTTGGAAACTATATCAAGCTTTCCCGAGATCTGACATTTCCACTAACTCACAGATTGATTCCTGTTATTTCCTATCATCACATTTCATTAGCTTCAACTTTCATGAAAAAGTGGAAACACATCTAATCAATCTTCCCAGTCTCAAGCTGATTTGATTAAAAAGTTATTTTTTCAAACAAGATTTCACCCAGAAAAGAAGAATGCACCACAGGCTGCCAAAGCTTGTTAGTTCGTGATATCAGTGGTAGCAATTCTGCTTATGAGCCATGTAAGGTTTATTTTTCCAGGCAGTAAAATCCCATGAGGCAGCGATGACTTCATATTGTCTCTGATTAATGGCTCTACATGAGGATGGGGGGTGGAAGAAAAACTCTGCCAAAATCCCTTCTCCTCTGTCCCCTCAAGGCATCTACAACCTACATTTATACAACAACCATGCTCTGGTGGCAAACTTGAATCTTATTTTCATATCTGCCCGTTGAGTGAAAGGATGTGCACATGTGATACGGGTCTCGTTATTGTTGACCTGCTAATTATTCCCACAAATGACGAAAGATGTGAGCTGTTTGAAAATCTTGTCCAACAGTTTGTCGTGTTCTAGGCAGCCTCTCCTCATATAGATTTATTTTGACATGACAACTAGCTAAATTTAAATGCTAATCCTTAATCCACCATCAAAGAAAGATTTAGCGCTGGCACCCTTCAGTACTGATAAATATAAACTTTAGCTTCAGTTCATCAATCTTCACATTGTCACTTTTATGGCTCCTGATCATAATGTCAGTTCCATGTGATTGATTTATTTTTAGCAACACAAGATGACAAAAAGAATGATATCTAATAATCTGACCACACGTGAAAACAGATCACAAGGTCGCATGTCAGCAGATCTCCCAGCTTTCTGTGTGAAGGTCAGAAAACTCCGTTGTGTCCAGCTTATTTAACCCTCAACCTCATATACCAACTTACATCTACAGGAGCTCGGAGGCCTGCAACCAATAAAGTTTGCCGCAGTTTTGGCATTTTCGCAAGTGTTTGCGTGTATGTGAGAGTTTGTGATGTGTGTGTGTGTGCATGACTCGTACTGAGTCACTGCTGTCCCCCTGGGTGCACAGCCAGGGCAGTGAAGAAGGGTTTATGTGTGAGTGTGCGTTGGAGAGAGAGTAAAGACTTAGTGTGTCTGTATACATGTGCGTGCATATTAACATCCATATATTTGTGTGTGTGTGTTTATTTGTCCTTTCGAGCAGCCCAGACCTAAACAAACTCTACTGATGACTCAAGTCCATGACTGCGTCCAAAACTGGATATTTTTTAATTCATTTTGAGTCATCCATGTCTTATAAATATGTTTGTCTTTTTACATTTAGTTTTGTTGTTAATTTTACCAACTGATTATAGTTTATCTCATATACAAAAACACACTGGTCAGTAACCACACTTTAAAACCCATCCTTCCAAAAGAAAAGTATTGTATTTTTTTATCGTCAACAAATCTCATGAAAAGATTAAAACCCACAATTAATTGATTTTGCCATAGATCTCCACTGTCTAAAAACTTAAACGCATCAATAGGCCACATTGTTGTTCTTTGTGTGTGACATTCTCCGTCATTAGCACATAGTTTATTTTGAAATGCTCCAACATTCACAGTCTTGCTGTCAAAAATACTCACTACGTCGAATGTGTATCACTATAATAGTCCTTAAAAATACACTATTTCCTCTTGTTTGATTAATATTTGGCAAAGACTACAGCACCCAGCTGTTTAAATATATATTAGAGGTTTTATAAAAATGAAAATATATAGTTGTGACTTGTTTTACAGATGTCTTCAGTAGGAACAAATTGCTTTGGATTTGTTGATAATACAAAAATTATGGATTCAAAATGTATAGAATATTCCCAGCTTTATACAAGGAAATTTAATAATTTTCACCTGGCTGTCAGGTTTGGCGATTAGCATTAGTGCTAGCAATGATCATAAGCCAATTGAAAGGGCAATGGCCATGGTGAACGGTAAGTTAAAAACAGTAAAATCATGGCTCCATGATAAAGTAAAGTAGACCAAGCCTAGCGGTTCACATGGTGCTTTTTATTTTCTGTAACTGTAGCACGACAACACGGTGGAATTAGCAAGCTAGCTAACTAGCCAGCCCCTAAATTAGCTTTATCTCTTGTCACGGCGTAGGGGAGCACATAGCTATCGCCAGATAATCATAAACGCAGATTCACAAGATTTTGTAATGTGAAAGTCCACAGAAAAGAGAGGAAAGGCTTGTGCTGTGCTGTATTGATAACACTACACTGGTTTCACAAAATGAGCCGACGTTTGACGCGACTGGGCACCAGGGTTGAAACAAATAAGCCAAAACTCTGGGGTTTAGTTACATTTTAACTTTAAACAAGAAGAAGAATTAGAAGTTGAGAAAATAAAGGATAAGAAGATGACTTAACAACAACAACAACAACAACAACAACAGCAAGAAAGGAGAAGCCTTGAGCCAGCTGGTCCAAATCATGTGCCATTAATCAGGCCACCTGTTGAGTGTGAACAGATTCGAATGATAGCTGGCCCACCTGAACTTCAGTGTGTGAGTCAGTCCCACCAGCAGGGGAGTTAAGGGAATGGTAGAGAACAGATAAAATTTACTCTTCTTCAGTGGAGTCAATTAGGCTGTCAGCATGTGTGTGATTGGAGTCGGACCCGATGGCTGTGACTCAGGATGCTGCTGGTGAATCAAATGGAAAACCAGCATCATTTCAGGGTTTCAGTCTGTTTTTTGGGGGGCCTCTGTCTGGACTGACGGGAGGAGGTGGAAAGATGAAAAGAAAGAGAGAAGGAGGGTTTATTCCCACAATGAGGGAGTTTTCCAATTTGACTTTACAGTAAAATCTTTTCTTGGCATCATTGTGGGGAAAAAACAAAACATGATAGAGGTCTATTACAAACACTCTGCTGTGATTAAGTGTGTGGTTTTCTACTTTTAGTGCAATTATGTGTGTTATTTTGTGGTTGTATGTGTGTTCTGTTCATTAACAACAATTAAAAAGACATTTGGCAAGCTGTGTTAACAGCAACATATAAAGAAGCATGCAGTACTATATGACCTGCAGTTGAACCGACAAAATGAGACTGATGATCACTTTCAGACGAGTCGGTGAATGAGTTGTTTTAGTAGCATCTGAAGAAATAGCAGGGGGGGTGATGAAGAAAGGAGAGCGGCAGCATCAACAACATTTGAGGAGGACCCATGGAGGTTAAAAGCTCCATGTGTAGACGTTCAAAGACGTCGCGTCTGAAACTAAAAAGGACCCGTTTCAAACTGCTCCAGTGACTCACTGCTCCTTCTCCCGACTTTACGGGAAGTGGAATGTGTTTTTAATTCTTCAGGTTTTTTTCCCCACATCCTCCTCCCCTTTTTGGTGGAAGGAAGGAGGGTCAGACCGTGGGTTAATGTTTGTCTGTCTGTGTGAATGTTGTGGTGTGTCTGTTTGTTCATCTGTGTGTTTCAAGTCTATACTTGAGAGCAGATAGCCCAGATTATGTCATTGGTGTCTCGAGAGAGTTAGCAAAGCCACTCACTCCAAAGACAGCCAAAGTGTGGCTTCTGTGTGTCTACACGGTCCAAAACACTAGAGATGTCTACCTGAGCAGAGAATTAATTTGCTATCTCTCTATGTTTCTTGGCCGAGAGCAGTGACTTCCTTCCTTTCTTGCCTGACAACCTTGTCAAACTGTTCCTTTCCGCAAATACAGTGAATAAGACGAGGCCAGGTTTAAACCACAACACAATCAATGGAAAACCTGAGGTTTTCCATTTCAGTCCCGGGTCAAAAACTTAAATGTATCTGCCTCTCATAGTCTGAAATTAGCCTCCAACACGTATTAATTTTCCATTATTATTTTCAAAATGGTCAGGGTTATTTGAAAATGAAGAACTAATTTATCTGAATAGTGTGAAATTAATAACTTATGACGAATATATACTTATAAAGTTTAGTTTTGCTTTGCTTTGAAAAAAATGTTTTCCAAAATGTTTTCTTCCAGAATTTTGAAGTTGTCACATATTATAATTAATTACAGAAAGATAATCCAACTATGAACTCTTTAGTTTTACAACGGCTCATAATTAGGGTGTAGTATGTATGTTGTTAATATTAAAGTGTAGTATGTTGTACACAATAAAAAACCTTTTGATTCAAATTTGTGATATAACTAAATACAAATAGCCAGTCTGGACTTGATCTATTTGCTCTGTGATCATTCCCATGACTTCAGAAATACCGATGATAATAATTAATAGCTTTGATTCCCGGTTTTCAGTCAATGTTACAAATCATCTTTACCATTAAGTATCATAATAAAAAGGAAACATCTGTATAATTAGTGTTGATCAAATACTACTTTTCTCAAGCTCAAATTGTTGTGTTTTTCTCACTTGTCTTACACTATACAGGTGTTGAAGTTAACGTGTCCGCCCCTCCTGTACTTCTATTGTTTTTCAGTAGCTCAAGAATAATAAGAGCTTTTATTATATCTGCCTCTAACCATCACCTTACAGAAGTAAGTGCAGAGTCTTGTTATGTTGCCCCGTGGCTGTTGTCAGTCAAAAACATCACCTCCAGTCCAGACTGGCTTCCTTGGAAACTCTTGGCCTATATCTGTTTGTCTTGACTAGGGTTTTTCCAGCCTGAGGTGGCTATTTTGGTCAGATAAATACAATGTTGTTTTGGGAGCGGGGGTTGAAGAGCGAGGCGCAGATGAGATCACCTCTCAAGGCTCCTGAGCTGCAAAACAACAGGCAGCAAGACAAGACAAGAACTGCCATGAACGGAGGCGGAAAATAAAGGCTTGGGAAATTATTGACATCCCGTCCAGGATTCAAGTTGCCCTGAGGCAAGGATTCGAGAGAGAACCTGTCCCCCTGTCTCTCAGAAAAATGGGGAGAGAGATTTGGAAACATTTCTTCTTTTTTTTGTTTTTTAAATCAATGAAGAAATATTTGTGATCATAAGACATGTTGCTTTGTGCAGCCGACGAGAAGGAAAAGTGTTCAATGGCTGCCGAGAGTATTTTAAGGCCTTCACCACAGGGCAGACCAGACACGTCTGTATTTTGTTATGTGATTAGATTTGTTTGTGTTTGGCTCTCAGGCCATGGGAAAATGAAGTTTTTTTTTTCTTGAGCAGAAGGGAGTATACTACAGTAGACTTCATTTTTGAATGATGAGAACGTCTGTCTTTCTTGCTGCCTCACTGTCTGTCTGTCTGTCTGTCTGTCTGTCTGTCTGTCTGTCTGTCTGTCTGTCTGTTTGTCTGTCTGTCTGTCTGTGTTTGGACAATGGGAATGACTTGTGTGTCTCAGTTGTCTTCTGATCAGTGGCTACAAGTGAGTGTGTGGTGTTGTGTTTCCATGTACACTCATGTCTGTGTGTGTGTGAATGACAGTTTATTGTCATGTGGTTGTCTGCGGTTCCAGCCAGGTGTGGTGGCAGTTGCTCAGGTGTTTGGCTTTGCTACCAGGTACAACACCTGCATGAGCTCTGAGAAAACAACATCTGAAAACAGTGTGTGAACATGATTGTGTCGTGTTGGAATGTAACATTTACACAAGTACTGTACTCAGGTATTTTAAGGTACTTGTACTTTACTTGAATATTAGCATTTGTTGTTGCTTTAAACTTCTACTGAAAAAGACTATAAAGTCTAGTTAACTCATTATGTTTAATCCCTATAAAAAAAACTGTTTAGTAGGAGTTTTTCTTGGAAAGGTGCAATCACTTCCTGAAGGGTTGTTGCCAAGAAATAGTCTGAAATTTCTCCCCTATTATGTTTCTACTGTATTTATATGTTATATATATTACAAATATATATATTGTCCCAACAAAATACAATATAATGTGATAATCAGGGAGCTTTAGAGGTGTTGATAGGAGGCTTATCACATTAATTACGTTATCATACAATATATGGACATGAGCTAGACCGTTATTTCTGACCTCAATATTGCCTGCTGTGTTTACATGTTTGTTTACATAAGAATGTCACCAACATTTTAGCCAGCATGATGCCAGAATAAACAGCAGGGTTTTCCCTACCATTAAGAAATGTGCACTACGTAGACATTGCACATTTCTGTTAACAGAGACAGAGAGTTCATTTTATTTAATGTTTTGGTTTTATTTAATTTATGTTTTATTTAAGATTTTAATATATTCTTTCACATTCCAGTTCCCATGTCTAAATATTGTTTTTTAAAGGGTGTACTTACATTATTAAGCTATTATATCATCATTAAATCAATGGCATAAAATGTCCTTAAAATCACAATAATACTTTTTATATTTTCTATTTCTAGGCCAGCTGTTTTGCCCTTTTTCCAGTCTTTATGCTAAGCAAAGCTAACCGGGTGCTATGGTAACCTTATATAGTATACTGTACACAATGTTGTGCATGAACACACCTTTGAATGCGATCATATTTTTGGTGATCATTGAACTGAAAGAGAATTTACAGCATCCGTACTGGCTAGAGCAATCAAAAGAGCGGAGACATCGGCCACTGTCTCTTCCATCCCCGCCTCAAAAGTCTCAAAAGTCTACTTGACAAGTGAGTGTTGAGCAGTTGCTCGAGCAGAAGAAGGATCAAGCCCTTCACAGCCCACATTTATGCACAAAAATAATTAAACACCATAGCATCTAAACATTTACAGTAAAAGGAAAAAAAAGGAGGAAATGAACATGAACTAGTGGACTTTGAGCTAACACTGACTTTACAGACAATAGTGGTATTAATCCTCTCACTTAACTCTTGGCAGGAAATCAGATAACTGTATTTCCCAAACTCTCAAACCATTCTTCTAAGTAAGGCTTTGAATTGAATTGAATTTAATTTATTTTGTGTAGCCCAAAATCACAAATTACAAATTTGCCTCAGAGGGCTTTTACTTGTGACAGAATATTTTTACATTGTTGTAATGGAACTTTACGTTTTACTATCAAAACAACCTTCTTCCGCCACCGTTGAGTGTGTGTGTGTGTGTGTGTGTGTATGTTTCTAAGGTGTGTGTGCGTGTAAAGCCTCACGCATCTGGAGCTCCTTAAAGGGTGCGTGGGAGGAGGGAGTTTTGTGGTAAAAATGAGGTCATCATTGCTGTTGATTTATGTGACACACGCTATTACTTACACTCCTGTGACTTCACCAACGTCTCCACTGACAGCATGAATAATACATGTCCCCACCAAAGGATGACATCCTCCACTTTCTCCTCTCTCATCTGCTATTTCATAAAGTTTACTTCATCATTACTGACCCATGTCAGCGCGGAATGTGTGTGTGTGTGTTTCTGTGTGTGAGTTGTCCCTGTTTTATTTTCACATCGGCTCCTGTGCTGATTATCTGCCATCTTCCATCCAGTTCAACAAGTTCAGCCTTCACATTGGTAGTTTATGAAATTGCACAACAGGATATGGGAAGGAGTGTATGCTTATGTACGTGTGTGCGTGTGCCACACCCTGGTTTAAGAGAAGTTATTGGCATGTGGTGATCATTACTTGTGATACATTGTGTAATCGTTTTCTTACTGTAACACAGGTGTCAAACTGACACACCCCACAAATCTTACTTCCATTTAATTTGAATCGAGTCACAAGACAAGTATTGATACATGCAGTACAACTACATTTTGTCTTTTACAGAGACATGCAGTGATTTGCCTGTAGTGTTGAGAAACACAACTGACCACCAGAGAGTAATAGTCATGGATGGGTGGCGGATCCCATCGCGGATGTGCTTTTGACAGCCTGGCTCAGACATTTTGCCCCCGATGAAGCTCCGGGCCGAGCCGCAGGACGGCAACTTCCAAAGAGAGGTCACCGTGGTCAACGCTGAACGGGCAAGAGCGCGGGGGCAGAGTCAAGGAGGGAGGAGGAAGGGGGTGGAGGAGGAGTGGTGTGGATGGGTGGGGGTGATGGGTATGAGGACGGGGACGGAGGACAGCCGTTACTGTCAGCATCCATCAGGAAGCCCAGGGGTGACATGGGAGCAGGCAAGACAGAAGGAATAAAGGGAGGCGAAGGAGGCGGAGGAGGAGGAGAGGTCAGGGTGGGGAGTCGGCCCTTAACTAGTCACCCCTCAGCCCATCGTTACAGCCCTGGAGTACACTTGTTTGCTGTCCCACACCACCTCCTCCCCTCGCCATCTGGTCTCAGTGCAGATGTGTAACCCTGCAGCTGTTGGATTTCTCAATATGTTCTTCCTTACAGAGCCGTCACAGTTGTTTTACACGTTACTCCTTCACTTCAAATTATGGACACTTTACATCACTGGTGACTATTTACCAAAACTTATCATACACAGACGGGAGGAATACTGAAACAAAAAACAAAAAAATGAGGGGAGAAAACATAATGAATACAGATGCTTTCATGCAGGACACGAGAGATCACTTAATAGATAGATTAATATAAAAATAGGACACTTTATGTTGTTTTTGGAAATAGACATTCATTTTTTTCAATGCTCTCATATATCTGAAGTCCAAGCTTCTTTAAAATGTACAGAGGAAGAAACTATTTAGGAGGAAGAATTTCTTTAGCCTCATTATCATATTGAATTGGATTTTTATTCCGCTTCATTTAAATCACGAAGTCAGGCTAGTAGTAGACGTTGTCGAGGAAGAATAACAGTCAGCAGTAATGTAGGCAATTTTGAATGGAATGAATGGTCCTTTAATGTAAAAACTGATCTCAATATCAGAAGAAAGTCATCCTTTTTAAAATCCATCTTGCTCACGGTGTGGTAGAAATCCCCCCCATACCTTAAGTCAGCTCCACCTTAACATTATAGAAATAATAACATCCTCAGGTTAACTTAGATAATAACCTGCAGTCTCACTGTGGAGACGTTGTCTGCACAGTTTTCAGATCCCAGAGGGAAAAACATGTTTTGCTGCTGCTGGCCTCTGCAGCCCAGACATAAACAGCGGTGTGGCCGAGCAGAGGAAGCTGTGAGGCTGATGCTGCAGGAGGCAGCTGGCAGTGAAACAGACAGTGACCAACATGTCTACAGCGCTGTAACACTCAGGTGCAAACACTGTTTTGACAAATCAGAATTTACGGAATGATTCTCCAATGAACACACTGTGTGTGGGGGGTTTTAAGCTTTCTCACATCAAAGACTCCTCACCTCCGCCCCCGGCTTGTTCCCTGCCAAAAGAGATATCTCCCCATTAGACCATGAACCCGTTTAATTAGATTTAAAAAAATAATATCCTTTGGATGCACTTCTGAGAAGACTGTTGTTGGTAAATATAACTTGGTTCAGAATGATATAACTGGGAGTTGATGCCAGCAGAGTAAAGAGCAAAACCTATGAACAGAGCAGTCCTTAAATGTACATATTGTGCTGATAATTCGGGAGTAAAACATAGTTACTTTTAATCTAGATCCCTGGGGGTTCCTGGAGCCCTACTACTGTGGCTAAATACGATTGTCACGTTAGGCCTATATATATATATATATATATATATATATATATATACAAACCAGATAATACTTGTATATGTGCACACAGAGATCAAATACTGCACATGTGTTGAAAAAAGAAAAAGTGGGATTTTTAAGTGGAGTGACAGGAAAATGTAGGGGGGAAAGACCATTAAAGGCACAGTGTGTAGCATTTAGGTTGGATCTATTGGCAGAAATATAATATTATTAAGAATGATGAGTATATATATGGGGAGTCCTTCTGTATGGAACTTGCACGTTCTCCATGTGAGAGCGTGGGTTTCCTCCGGGTTCTCCGGCTTCCTCCCACAGCCCAAAGACATGCAGCTTAGGGTTAATTGGAGACTCTAAATTGCCCGTAGGTGTGAATGTGAGCGTGAATGGTTGTCTGTCTCTATATGTGGCCTGCGATAAACTGGCGACCTGTCCAGGGTGAACCCTGCCTTCGCCCAATGTCAGCTGGGATCGGCTCCAGCCTCCCTGCAACCCTAAATAGGATAAGCGTTTTGGATAATGGAATGGCGTGTATATATACACGTATATATATATATATATATATATATATATATATATATATATACGTGTATATATATATATATATATACATGTATATATATATATATATACGTATATATATATATATACAGTATGGAGTGGATCCTCGTCATAGAGTCCGCCATGTGTCTGTAGCTAGAACAGTCAAACGAAACACTGGCGCTCTAGATAGATCTATTTGCGTTTTTGTCTGTTCAGCCACCGTAGGACTCCTACACGCTTGGCACATGAGACAAGTTTCAGTTGGTTGCAATCTGCAACCTCACCCCTATAGATGCCACAAAACACTCGCACACTAACATGAGAAGATCAATACCATGTTTCTGTTTGATTAATATGAACCTGGAGCCAAAACAGTCATCTTAGCTGAACATAAAGACACAAAACAGCTAGCCTGGCTCCCGTCAGAAAGTAATAAAATCTTCATACTAGCATAAAGCTAACAGGCTATATGTTGTTTGCTTAATCTGGACAAAAATGTAAGTGCAAAAATAATTTATTGTTTTTTGTTGAACTATTTGTTGGCTTCTTTCCTGGTTACCTGGGAACCTCACAGTGACAACAATACTAGGAAGTTACTTCTAGGAAAAAAGCCTGACTCAAAACCCCCCTGTAAAACCACATGGGTTGTTTTTATTCTTAATTTTGTACAGATTAAACAAACAGATATTATGTGTAGAGGTGCAGGTTAGCAGATTTGGACGGAGCCAGGCTAGCTGTTTCCAGCCTTAATGCTAAGCTAGGCTAGCTGTTTCCAGCCTTAATGCTAAGCTAGGCTAGCTGTTTACAGCCTTAATGCTAAGCTAGGCTAGCTGTTTCCAGCCTTAATGCTAAGCTAGGCTAGCTGTTTACAGCCTTAATGCTAAGCTAAGCTGGCCAAATGCTTGTGGGAGCTTCATATTTATCATAAAAACATGAGATTGCATCAATCTTCTTATTTAATGCTCAGCAAGTTAAGTATATTTCCCAAAGTGGCTAATTTCCTGTAGATAAAGATAAATAAATTATCTACTGGTTGCTATAAACACTCACATTATTGTAGACACACATGCGCACGCACACACACACGCGCACGCACACGCACACGCACATGCACACACATACACACACACACATATGCAACCAGCCCTCCCAAACAAGTCTTTCTTTTCTGCAATCCATCTTGATACCATTACACTGTCAGACAGACCATTAACAAACAGTTGATTCATTCTGGGTCAGACAAAACTGATAAAGTGGTCTTGTTTCAACAAAGTCAGTACAGCAGACAGCCAGAAAGATACTGTATGTGATTGTTACGGAGAGAGAGAACCAGCTTGTATCCGACAAGAGCTGATAGACAGACAGATACACACACACACACGGAGAACCAGACAGACAGGTCCTTATGCACAGAGAGTCCTTCTTGTGAAGCTGGGTGTGTAAGACAGGGAGTGCCCGAAAATGCACGCGCACACACACACACACAGACACACACAGACACGGACACGGACACACACAGACACGGACACTACAGACAAAAACAAATGTGAAAGTACAGGGTTAGAATTGGTACAATAAACACGGAGTGGAGTCCCGTGTGTTTACTCAGTTTAAAGAGCATGTTGGATCCCGTTACTGACATATGTGTGACCAGTGTGTATTTCACTCAACAAACAAGTCAAAATAAATATAGTTGTGGTCATATTAATGACTTTATTTTAAGGCTGAGTGTGTGTATGTATGAACTGACATAACTGTGTGTGTAAGTTTATCTTTTTTCATGGGAGTAGGAGACATTTCCTTCCTTTTTTGGAAACGTAAAATACAGCAATGTTTTCAGAGATGTAAATTTTTCGATTTGTATTTGTATGTTGCTGTCCATTTTAGTGCATATTTTGGTGTAATTTGTCCATCCAGTGTTTGTTTCCATAGTGTCTTTGAAGCTCTACTCTGTATCCCTTATCATCCATCAGTGTTGTTGTGAAACGTCACTATTTAAGGGGAAATTCCAGTTTTGTTCACATTGTTAATGATAAGTTGATTGCTGATATTTCTATGTCATCACTAAAAAGTCAGCGATGAGGATCTGACAAACAGTCAGATGATTAGAAACAAACCTCCCTGGTTAGTCTCTTAGTTTGAAGAGAAAACAAAGACAAACATCCAAATTATCATTCTGTTGTAACCTACCAGTTTAAAGTTCAACTTCCTGGTTCAACTTTGATCTACTGTACTTACAGCAAATTTATACGCACAGTTTTACTGCACAATAAAAGGTAATTACTAACTTTGTAGGTGTGCAGACTGTCACTTTTAACTCAAAATGAAGTGGGTTAGATGATCTGGCTAACAGCTTGTGTTTCTCTCCCTGTTGGACTCTATTAGAGTGAGCTCACCATGTTCCCAGAGCTCAGCAGTTGCTTTTGTGAGTACAATATTATCATAAACGATGAAAATGATGATCAAAACTACAAAAATAAGACCTGAAGGTAATTATCCGTTAGTTGTAGGGTATTTATTGGAATATAATATATGGGCTGCCTCTTCTAAAAATCTCGCTTCAACAAGTTTGCTTCATGAGATGAGCTGATGCGAGGAAACCGATTGTGATGAAGCAGAAATCTTTAGGAAACTCAATCCACCAGACTGCAGCTCAGAAACTATAGCAGTAGGAGGAAGCTTTCACAACAGATGTTCAGGCCCTGCTCATAGCTAACAGGAATCTGTAGTGCTTCGTGCGTCTCTTGTGGCCTGCATCTTGGTCATAACAGAGTAAACCTTCGTAGATTTCAGATGGGGCAGATTCCAAGAAACTTGTCTGTGAATGTTTCTTTTCTTCCCACATTTCTGTTTCTTTCACTTTTTTTCAGTTTCAGGAGCGCATTTCTTTTCCACAGAATCCCACAAACTGAAAGTGCACAGCCGCATATGCATACGAACGTGTTTGATAAGTGAAATGATAAGACCATATGTTTCCTTGTGGCAAATATGGTCACCGTGTTTGTGAGGAGCTGCAAGGTAGATTTCCGTCTTAATTTAGACAGTTTCAGTAAGCCCGGTTGCTCCTGGTTCCAGAGAAACACGCACACAAACATAGTTCTTTGAAATCCTCCCCCACACTTGTGTTTTCACACTTAATGACAAAAACTTAAACCGCATTTCCCCTGAAGCCAGCACAAAGACTGGAATGTGTTGACCTTTTTAAAAACTGACTTGGGGAGACAGGAAATAGAGAGCTCTAGTACACAACTAGCCACCAGTGGCCAGGCATTTTCTCTGTTGTTTGATCTTGTCTCATGTGCTGTTATTGCTGGCCTTTGATGCTGGTCAAGTGATAATCAGGGGAACTACAGCATTTCTGGGTCACTGAAACCAGTAATGACTCAGTTAAACAGAAAAACAGGCACTTACTTGTACACCTTTGCGGAGACAGCAAAGTGTGACATGACACAGCTTATTGAGATAATTTATTTGTATTCTCTTATTAGCACCATAAATAAATTTTGTATTGCTGTATCAGGTCATGATGTCTCTGCTTATAATTATTCTGTGCTATCCAACTTAACGCAATACATTTCAACATGTCATATCTATTGTAAAGCTAATTGCATTGTGTGATGGTAAATACCTACTAATCTCCAGGCCGTTGAATGACGGTCTGAAAACGAATGTGCCCGAGTCAGCAGGATGGCATCTTTGACTATGGCGAGCAGCCAAAGCATTTAAGCCTGCAGCACCTCTCCATATTGTTCTGTCTGCCACACAACAAAAACAGGGCCTCCGTTGCAAAATATAGCTAAAAGCAGCACTGAGCTGCAAACAGACGGGGCAGGTCAGGGGGCTGCTGGTGTACAAGTCGTTCAGTCACGCTAACATTTCTCTGCTTCTATTCGGGTTGGATTTGTCGCGTTGTGCTATATCTCGACTAATGACCAGCAAGGAGGAGGCCGGATCATTTGATACCATGACGACAGCTGCTCCAGAGGTGGGTTAGTGTCTGTCCAGACTCTCTGGACTACTGTTTTGTTGTGTTGGGCATTTCGTTACATTGTGTTGAAGTAATTTGGTAAAAAAACATTTCATATGTGACTGCTACAGGAAAATCAGGATGATGATACAAGGTCTCGGCAGGAAAAAGAGGAGAAACTGATCCTGACAGCCTGGCAAAGCATGGTGAGTACACGAGGAAAGAAAATCCATATAACTGTGTCTCTGATGACTTTCAATCAATGTCAATGAAGTGCTGTTTATCAGAAGTACATGAAAGTTAAAAAGATTCGTAGGAGCGTAAAAATATCCTGAGCTATTCAAAACCTGTCGACGGGGAGGATGTGTGAACAGAAGGGTCTTCTCTGATCCACAAAGTATCTTCTTTAAACCCACAAGCGTGGAGCTTCATCTGGCGGGTGGATCGTTCACGCTCTTCCCTCACTGGCTTCCCACAAGCAAGTCACTTACAAGGATTGAGCCCTGGTCTTATTTTACCAATGCAAATTTTATTAGGTGTTTGGAAATGTTTTTTGTTTACTCGTAGAGCTGTTCTGGCTCTAAGGCTCTAAGTGTTGGACTCCATCTAAATGCTGGTATAGTGGTGGCAGCAGAAGTAGCAGCACTCATTATTATTTGTGATAGCAGGTCTTAGTCCTGTGTGGTTAACAGACCTAAATTATAGTACTATCGTGTTTCCACTAACAGCTGACAGTTGTGTTTGCCTCATGCAGTCTTCAGCTCTGCGGCAGCACAGTCTGTGTAAGGATTTCAGAGCTCCAGGTCCGGCTCAGTCTTTCCTGGCCAAGCAGAGGCAGTCCACCCAGGCCAGGAGGACGCTCTCACCCCGGCTGCTGCCCAGGTAGGAGCCTCCATCCAAAGGGAGACATGGAGGAGGTCAGCCCACTCATGGGCATGCTGGGATGCCAGGTTGTGGAAGAAGCTGTCAATTGTCTGTAATTTTGTTTCATTGAATTACTGTCTGTACTCTATTTGGTTTGCTGCTATCACCTCCTGCTGGTCAATGTTGGAATCTGGAATCTGATATGTGTGATTTCATATAAAAACTAAATAGTAAGTGCCATAAATCACTGTTTTTATATGTTGTGTACCTAAATGTGTGCTTGTCAATAAGATTGTCTGTTCATTCCTTATTATATAATATTTATACATTTATTTTTACAGGTAAGATACAGAAATAATGCAAAACAATGACTAATAATTTCATTAATGCAAAACGGTTGTGTCATCTCATTTGTTTTATTCAATAGTTATTTAAATTAAGTTTGAAAATACAACAGATAATTCATTAAAAATCATTTTATTTACAGTTATATTTTAGTAGCTAATAAAAGAAAATAAAGTGAATAAAGAAAACTGTCACTCATTTTATGTTTTAGCACCATATTTTTCAGTCCAAACTTAGTCAGGCAATATTTTGATATTCTTCAATATAGAATATATTGATATATAATACATACTTAGCAAAAACATCTGAATTAAATATACAGAGATTAGTATACTTTCTTCTCACATACTCAGTGGGGTCACAAATCTTCTCAAAATGTTTCTTTAAAGTTCCCGATAGTATCTTTAAAAACCAAAACTTTCCTCCCAGGTCCCAGAAACTTAGTACAGTTCACATTTGACTTTCAGACACCATCAGTTAAAAGGGAGGGTCATTTGGAAATATAATTAGTTTTTTTAATTAAAAAACTGATAAGTCTCTACTCCAAAAGTGCTGCAGATTCCAAGTAAAGGTGGCAGCACAGTTTTGTATCTATGACTAATGTCACCGGTGAAAACAAGAACAGGGTTTCAAACAGCCAAAAGTTCGTGAGAACATCACGACCCATCGTCCACCTAAGACCCAGTGAGCTCTGATCCCATGCTCACACTGCGGAAGCGCTGAGGCTCGTCGTAAGACGGCACGGTGAGGAAGGACATTTTGTTTCCACCAAAGGGAGGCTTGGGAATAGCGGGCACGGCTCTGTTCTGGTTGATAGCCGGCTGGGAGCTGCAGTGCTCCAGGCTGGAGTGGGCAGTCGGGTGAAACAGGAAGGCAGAGGGGTGACGGGAGGGGAAGGGAATGGCGGAGGCTGATTGGGAGGAAGTCTCTTTTGAGGACTGAGGAGGAGGAGGAAGCAGTGGGGCGGGAGCTTGGGTCTCCCCCCTTGTACTCTCTACTTTCCCTCTTTCCTCCCTCATCTGCCACTCTTCCTCACTCTTCCCGTCCACTGCCCTCACTCCCGTCTCATTGACAGCAGGGTGACCTCCTCGCCTCTCCTGCTGCTCCGCCCCAAACTGAATCTCCAGCAGCGGCGTTCTAGCGCTCTTCTCCTCCCTGAAACTGCACACGGTGCTCTGTGTTTCCTGCCCCAGCCCTGATGGCAGAGACCCGCCTTTACCTATTTTAACACTTTCATCATCCTCATCATCGCTAGTGCATTGGTCAATGCTGGGAGAGTGGCGTAGCCTCTGGATTTGTGCTGAGGTGCGGCGAAGGGCCCCTCCCATGAAGCCGGTGGGGGAAGGAGCCACGTTGAGTAGGCGGTTGAAGAGGGCCATGTTGGGGTGATGACTGCCTGACTCCTCCAGGTTCTCAGCAATGTCCTCCAGAGGCTGGAAGTGCATCTCCTCTTTAGGGATCCTGTTAAGAGAAGTCAAGGTTATTTACCTCTCATTTTCCTGAAAATACTTTATAGTGGATGTGTTTGGACATTTTTGACCTTCCCAGCACGACCTTATTTCACACGATTTCAAGCAGAATACTTTCACTTTCATCACCCAAACTTTCCCACCCAGTGGGGGATTCAAACTGAAAGTATCACAGTCACAGGTCGAGCACACGTAGAACAAGAAGGTAAAATCCAGAGACTCACGCCATGTCGAAAGTGGACCCCTGGAAGGAGGGTTTGCGGAGGACAAAGAGAGTGGCGGCGGTGTAGGGAGGTCTGGGGTTGGAGTCGTTCCAGTAGCGATCTCTCTCCATCATCGGCAGATCACCATACATCTCGTCCACCGCCATCATGGACACCTGCAGAGCAAATGGCAAACAGACACACACAGTAAAAGTGTTGACAGTACAGACAAATAAGTTACAGTTATATTGAACTTAAATAAAGACATGACGGTAAAGCTCAAATGGGAAATTGAGCAGTATGTCAGCCAAACAGCGTTAATGTCAAGAAACCTGGAAATTTCTGTCTATTAGCCAGTTGGTCTCAAAGTCATCGTCATCTTCTCCAAAAGGGTTGATCAGCTGCTCTGCAACCTTCGGAAGACAGAAAATGTAAATAGCTAACAACATGAATCATTGATTTTGTATCGCGCTCAGGTATCCCAGCAGATGATATGTGACCCTCTCTCTGACCTTGAGCCAGCCAGCATAAAAGAAGAACTGCAGCAGGGTGAAGATGGGTACGTAGAGGTCGAGGTCATGACCTGGATAGCCTTGATTGGGGTCCAGGAACTGGCGACCAATCAGACACACCAGGAAGAAACTGTACACGGCCAAAGTCACCACCTGTGGGAAAGATGGAGGCAATTGGACACATGATACTATTTTTCATTCATATTTTTATTTGTGTATTGGTGCTCAAGCATAGTCGAGGTTGATGTTGCGTGTTTGATGTTAGATGCCGGCCATCTTATCTACAGAGAGAAATTGTTTTGTTGCTGCTGTTTACATTCCTCCTTATGCAAATAATAATAAAAAAATGCACTACAGGAATGCACTGTTGTTTTTGCTCATAATGACAATAAATTATACTTGAATCCTTGAAAGTGGACAAATTGAAAATCACAGTATTTTAAAAATATAATATGTCAGGCAAGAAGTTAGTAAAGAAGGACTTTGTAGTTTAGCTCATTGCTTTTTAAAGTGAAGAATACTTATTTTATGGAGCTACTTTTCTGCATTTATCTGACTTATAATAGTTAAAGGTAACTTACCATAATCATGCTCAAGCAATAAAACCTTTCTCACTGTTTGTCCTGCCAAACACAGTTGCCATTAATAACCTGGGCGTTGGGCGTTGTGCAAACTGGCTCTTTACTGGGACAATTAAGTTCAACATTCTTTCATGTCATCAGTTACACCTATGCGCACCCTGCTAAGACACCAGGAAGCCAGATTTATTTCTTCTTCTTATCAACAACGTGAGTTGTTTGAGCATGAAATTCTCTTTCTTACATCGGTATATGCAAATAGCTGCGATTAAATTTGTAAAGACTATGTTGATAAAAACTTGTTCCAAAGAGTATTGTTGTACAACATATCCTCAGGACATTTTCACAGCAAACATTTTGACTTGTCATAGTAGTAAAATCAATGTCCCTGTTAGCCAAGACAGTGTGTCATTTAAACATGTACTTTTCTTACTGCGACAGATCAAAATGTATGTCTCTGAGAGATAAGATTCTTGTATCTTTTCAAAGCAACTGTAACTAAGGTCGATGAGAACTGTAGTATTTAGGACCAAAGCACACAACTGATGTTTAAGTCAAGGAAATATAATCAGAAGCCATAAACCTATACTATTGTTTAACAATAGTTAAAGTCCTTGAAAGTTATTTTTATACCGTTCAAACCAGCGGCTCCATCCATTTTACGATTAAAAAGTTTAATATCAATGGTGGTTGGAGCCAATGTGCATATCAACCAGTATCTCCATTGCCTGCCAGTATACGTTTGTTTGTCAATTCAGCTGTAATAAATACAATAACACTTCTTCAGCACCAATGTAGAAAACTGACAAGTCTCCAGAAGAAAAAAAGAGTACATGGGTACTCTGAAAGTCAGAGTTCAATTAACGATGTGAGTATGAAGTGTGAAGCAGTGTACAAATCATGCAGCGTCCCAAGCAGCAGAGCACTTACCTGAGTGTAGACGAGGGGAACGCTGATCATGTCATAATGAAACAGCATGCTGCACTTCCCTCTGAACGCATTCAGCTCCTGTTCACACACATACAGAGACTTACGTAGGTCACGTTACAGCATTCATACAAACTCATCAGCCTTTATGTATTTGTGATTATACATTTCAAACTGAATCTTAGTGTGTGTGTGTGTGTGTGTGTGTGTGTGTGTGTGTGTGTGTTGCTGCACCTCCAGCAGTAGTTTGAGTGTGTGATCGTCTTTGATCCTGCCCTCGCAGCGGGCCACAGCCGCCAGGTTGGTGAACCAAACGCAGGGGATCCAGTATTTATTGTATGGAGAGTGGAGACCCTCAAACTTCTTTCGTTCCTCTCGTGACATGAATCCTGCACAAACAGCTAAACGTCAGAATCGGCTCACAGAAGGGGAGGAATGAGGGATCAATAGTCTGTGATTAAGTCTGAGGTTGCCAGGACTTTGGGCAGGGATGGAAGTAACGAATCACATTCACTCTTGTTACTGTCACATAATAAAGTTGTTTTTTTGTACTTTTTTGAGTATTGTTAAACACGTCAATAGGCCAATTACTGCTATTTATCACAAGTATTACTTTGCTGCATTTAAAGTCGCCTTTGTCACAGAGTAAAAACTAAATTCAGATGAAAAAGTCAAGATAATCTGTGTGAGAACTGAACAGAAGAAAGGAAATAAATTACAAACTGCAGACAGAAGCTGCAGGTGTGGCTGCGGCCACAGGGGGGCAGAGTTTCGTTTCCAGAGAGGTGACACTGGAATTTAAACTTCAAAAATGTTGTGTTCACTGGCAGCCAAGTTTACGGACGGAGATCAATTCAAGCACAATCAAATTAAGGATCACACAAGGCTGTGGTTATAATTAGTATTATTCTATCTCAGTTTGTTTTTTTAAAGTTGCACCTATCTTTTAATTAATTTACTTCACCACCGGTTGAGTACACAACTTGACCCAGACAGACCCACCACGTCCGTGACCTGTACAGTTAGGTCGGTCTGGGTCTGGCTAACCTGCTAAATGCTGACATGCTCGTTGTGTATCCTCCAGCTGTGACTTCTGTGTGAAGAACTTCTACCTTCAGTGAGGTGTGTGAGGACTTTCTGCTGTTTGAGGCTGTTAATCCCTTTTGGGACGGAAGAGCCCCATTCAGTCCAAAGCGTTTTGAATATGAGGAGCACAGTGGGACAGAGAGGCCGAGTGGCCTGGTTACATGTATCTTTGAGAATGAAGGAGGAGAGAAGT
This sequence comes from Ophiodon elongatus, assembly GCA_016806645.1. Taxonomy (NCBI): domain Eukaryota; kingdom Metazoa; phylum Chordata; class Actinopteri; order Perciformes; family Hexagrammidae; genus Ophiodon; species Ophiodon elongatus. The sequence continues at coordinate 1,162,961 of JACSYO010002144.1, forward strand.
TGAGCTGACCTGCCGTTCAGACAGGTGAGTACAACAACACACCGTTGAACTTTCCAGATGATATGGTTAACAACCACTTCGTTGCCTGGGTTACGTGGTGTATAAAAACCATAGAAATATAGTAAAAACTCTCTCCTTCGCTGTGATATGTGTGTTTGGCTAAAGCCGATGTTGAGTTTATATTGTTTATATATATGTCCACATTGTCTGCTTTGGTGATGTTTTGTTCTACTGTTGATTCTAAAATAACTTTAAGGCGTTGTTGTGTCCATAGTTCGTTGTATTTATTGTTGATCATTTTCGAAGATTTTCTGAGTTTTGTCTCTTTTCCGGTTAATTATTGTGCGGCTATACTGAGGAAAACAGTTGCATATTTATGATTGATAATCCGTTCTATGCACAAACTGCAGAGTAACCATCATATCACATCATCAAAGCGGGTGAGGACGAATTTATTGTCAAGAGAAGACATTATAGCTCTATCAGGGAGAAAATAGCTTGTTGAAATATATTATAACTGTTGATGTCATGTTTGCAACTCTTAAAGTAACAGAGTGTCAATCCAAAAGTTGCAACACGGCTCACTTAGGAAACGGCGAGGAGAGGATTGCTACACCAGCGTCTCGTGATCTTGTAACTGTCGTAAGATACATTGTTTTTATCACCAGTGCATTTCAAGATGTGCCTGTCCTTGTGATTTCTCCTGTTCACTGGTGTAGAGAATGTACTGGAGAGTCAACAACACACACTGATGACGTGAGTGCGGCTGATCACATCTCTCCATCTACAACACCGGCCCGTTCTCATTCCCAGGATCTCAAATAGTGATGCTTTGTCACGGCCCACTGCGTCTGGTATGAGACGCAGCGGGCTTTCTACTAACTACAATGTAAACCCATCAGCGTAACAATTACAGCTATTCCTACTGGACGCAATACAAAAGAGCGAACATCAGATTGTTGTTAGTTTTCTCGGTGAAGATGTCCTAACCTGCTCCGTAGATTAGCTCACAGGCTAAGTTATGTGCCACTTGTTTGTAAAATCTCTCATCCTGGCTCTATTTTTTTTTAAGTTTTATGCTCCTGCTCCTCCAACCCGTTGTCAAAATGGTCGCTGACAGTAGCTGACGGTTCATCAATATCCCTCTCCATTACACAGAGGGCACGACACTCGTTACTGTGTACAGTGTGAGAAAAGTTAATCTGACGTAAAGCTCAGTGCAAATAACAGATGCTTAGATGTACTGTATGTGCACTGGCTAAATGCATTGTGTATTTACATGGAGTGCATTTTTTTACTATTAATTTCAAGTTTTACTCATTTAAAACGTCTTTGGATTATTGTTTAAGATCATTCATTGCACAATGGCAGTGGGTGTTGTTGTCTGAGGACGGACCCCACCACCACCACCACCATCACCACCACCTGTCCTAGTACCTACTCACCTGCCTCCACCACGTGGTCCATGGTGGGGAAACGCTTGAATACGGCCGTGCTGACCGAGCGGAGGATGAGCAGGGCTGACAGACTGGCGTAACGCATCATGGTTCGTCTCAGCAGGCGGCCACGCTCATCGGTCCCTTGGAGGCCCCCCGACAAGACGCACATGAGCCTGTCGGGGAGCGGGATGCTGGTGTACTGGCTCCACCACCGGTTCACCACCAGGGTCACGTAGAAACCTGCAGACAGCAGAGGAGAGGAGACACAAGTCGTTGAGACAGAGAACAGACCTGGAATGAGGGACTCAAGGTGTTTTTTGCCAAATTTTCTATTAAACACAGCCGGGGGCCCCAAGCTAAAGAAAAAAGAAATGTGTCTTTACTGTTATTTCTGCTATTGAGCTCAACTGATACATCAGAGAGCCAATATTGTCATATAATCGTATCACATATACTGTATAAGCTATAGAAAGTATTTTAGCTGATTCATGCAAAAAAAAAAAAAAAGAAAGAATGAAAAACGATCAGATTAATAAACAGAGAAATGTACTGTGGAGTCTGTAAAAATGTGCGCTCCTTGCTAAAATCATCTATCCACATACTGTAGCTTAAATTCTGTCCTCTCTTCTGTTATCCCAAAATTGTAAAGAATATCATTAGTGCTTACCCAGTACAAAGGACATAGGGATGAGACTGGCGTAGTGGTTGCAATAAATTGCCAGCTTTTCAAAATACCTCTTCTGATCATCGTACAGGAAAAATCTAAAAGAGTAACAGTGATACAGTCATTTGCAAATCAAAGCACCGATAAATGTGTCAACAGCCAGTGTTTCCCAAAGCCGTCCTCTCTATCTCACCTGTATGTGATGCTGATGGCGGTATACATGGCAAAGAAAGCCAGGAACTCTTTGTATAAAACCTTGTAGATGCTGCCCTTCCAGGCCAAAAGCAGCTTGGAGAAGCCACAGAAACGGGCGTTTGCTACTCTGGCTGTGTAGGTGACAGTCATTGGTGAGGCCAGATTATAGGTCCTCAATAAAAGAGCTGTATGGAAGAAACAATCCCCTCTGTGATTACACCTGCTGTGGGAACAAGCAAGCTCACGTAACACGGTGGGTCAGAAGTCATGGACAGATCAACCTTGACTTGACTCAAACTAAACAACTCTCTCTGGTCATTCATTTCATTCACAGATAAAAGTATTTTCTCATAAACGTAACGGAATTACACTAGAAGAACGAACTAGTAAGTTATTTCGGATGTATTTAGTCTTGAAAGAATATGTCCTTACCGTTTCTTGTGTTTCTTTTCTTGATGAATGCGCCAATTGCTCAGCGCATCTCTGTGCGTAATTGGCCCCACCGGAGAAGTGAATTCACATTTTCACTTAACAGTATATACTCTTTCTCTGTGCTCGTCAGTGGAGGGTTTTTTTTTTCCAAAGAGCTCATAACTCTGATATCCCCTGGAGTCAGCTCGGTCAACTCGAGGCTCGGTCGGCTGCATGGCAGTAATCCTCGGAGCCTCCTCGGTGCGTCCGTGGTCAGTGCGCCCCGGGGTAAATCCCCAAAACGAGGAGGAGGAGCTCATTAGCGCGGCCCCCGACCGGGAGAGCGCGGCTCGGTGATGGACCACAAGCGACAGGCCGCAGCGCCGGGGCACAAGGAGCGCACAGGACCGTACAGTGCAGCCGGGAATTATGAAACAGGAGCAAGTGAACCATGGCAAACTGTCGTGTTAAGCGATATGAAAACAACAACCAATTGCAACGCTTACAGGTTTATAATTATGCTTGTTGAATAACAAAAAAAAAAAAGGATATTTCCTGCATTGGCGTCTTCCTGCGTCCTTTCCTTTGAAACTTATTTCTCGCCAGTGGGGAGTAATAATCCCGCTGGTTACCAATGCACTTTCCCAACAGGACATATTTTTACGACTCAACAACTTTTAGTGACTTTTTTTTTAAGCAGTGACCCTCGCTGTGCCCGTGACGCTCATGAGGCCTACACTCCTCCTAAGGAATGGTTCGCTGTGGCACATCTTCATCCCTGGCGTCGTTCTTTCATCGGAGTCGGTGCCTCCTGAACTGTGGTGTTGAAGGTTAACCGGGACTTCGTGCTCTGTCAGAGGCAATCTGCAGTCTGCTCGGTTTATGTCTGTGCGCGCTCTCATGGACAATAGCTTCCCTCTACTCAAAATAACAGAATAATAAAAAAAAAAAAAATGACAAAAGGCTCTGGGGTGAGGCAATTTTTTTTTTAATTAACACTCGCAACATAATTAAAAGAAAAATCTATAGAAAACAGATTATTGACCCAAAAGCATCCAGTGACAGGAAGGGTGTAGTTATGCATTTCCTTGAGGACTTAACAACCTGTTAACCAATAGAGTCCGGTATTTAATCACCAGGGCAAAGATGCTGTGATTTGACTTAAAACAACCCATTCATTTGTTCCACATTTGATCAAGCAACATTCAATATATTTTTTATTAACAATGCACTAAGAATAAGGCTACTAATGTATTTCAATCGTGTTCCCATATAGTCGTCTGTAAACCGGGTGGACACAAAATGTTTGACCGAGTTTGAATGGGAACCGGCCTGGTGCTGGGACTTCAGTTGGGACTAAGTTCATCTTCCAGCCGCTCTCACATTTTGCTTTTGAATCTCATCAAACTAGTGTTGTCTCCAAACAAATACCACCTGAAGCAGCCGCAGTGGCCTAAAAATATTTAACAGAAGCCATTAAGACTGTCCAGTTCAAACAATCGCCATATATATATAGATATATAACTCCCAACTTGACTTCAAAAATCTCATTGACATTAGGTTACTGCATTTACACCAGGATCATATACGGTGACGTGAGATCTAATGATTTGACACATGGTAAAATACACACGACAGACTGCTCTGAATATCTTTTTTCATAATGTTTTTTAGGGAAGTTATCTCTTTTCATTGCCCTGCCATCAAACCCTGAATCGTGACATTTTGATGTCAGTTCCAGATGTGTGAGAGATGAATTTTTAAATTAAATTTTTGTCAAAAGTCAAACTGGAGAACAGACACAGCCACAAAACCACACAGAATAAACAAAGCATCAACACCAACCATCTGGAAGCCGTTTTATCCTGGAATACACAGCACCGTCACTGGAAACACTTTGTTTTCACAACTGAGGCCTGACATTGCGAATGATGGATGAGGGGAAGATTTTTGGAGAGATAAAGTTAAATGCTTCAAGTAGGAATAGTACAACTGCCACACAGAGGACATGAAGGAAAGTGGAGGTGAACTGAGAGAGTAAGGCAGCACAAATCTGTACCGTCTCACTTCTGTAACAATATAGAAGGTTACGCATGTGTGTGTTTGATTTCATCCGCTCCACTTCAACAAGGACACGGGTCCCGCTGTAGCAGTGCTCTGCTTGGGATGACGGACTGAGGAGTGAGTGGATCGACGTGAGGCTGTTGCTGCAGGGTTTGAGGCTGGTTAAGGGTGGAGCTCAAAGGAGGCGAGTTCAGACTGTAAAGGTGTGGTCTGCAGGAGGGAGAGGGGAGGTCCTGCAGGGAGGGAGTTCACTTATTTGGGGGTTTGTAGGGTTCCAGAAGTTGCTGAGAGAACGTGTTGACCTTGTCAGCACCTCGAACTTCATGGGGCAGCAGCGGTAACTTGATTATGTGGAAGTCTTCATAAAGGTCCTCCATCTGTAGGGAGCAGACAGACCATTAATGAGGCAGACCACATGCCACATTCGGTGCAAACGATGCAGCCGTTTTGACAAAAAAAAAAAAAAACACAGAAAACTACCGATTCGTACCTGATCTAAATATTTGGACTGAATCTTGTGGCGGGCTTCACACATTTTGCACGGCCTCTCCGATTCAGGGAAAACAAGTTGATTGACGATGATGTTGTGCGTGTCGATGCGGCACTTGGCCAGCTCTTGGATGAGCCGCTCCGTCTCGTACAGAGAGAGGAACTCAGCGATGCACACACAGATGAAGGTGGTCTGTTCCTGATGGACGGGAGGAAGGTGGGGAAGAAATAAGAGTTTACAGAACGCTTTTAATATGACTAGTTCATGTCTGGCGTTGTGAATTTTTTATTTTATTACCAACATAATGTCTATGTGAAAATTAACATTTGAACACACAATACAGCAGAGTTGCAATCAGGAAAAGATACAATAGAAATAGGATATTAGCATGACGTCTTAAGCAGTCTACATAAAACATATAGATGCAGTAATAGTATATTTTATCCACGTATAGATTGTCTAGCAATACTGAAATGTATATATATATATATAGCTTTTATTCATCTAAAGAGCAACAGAGCCTATGCATGCAGATATAGAAACACTTCAGTTACTAAGTGTAGTTTGAAAAGCCTGAGTTGCACAAAGGAAAAACTCAGAACAACATGAAAGCGACCAGAGGGACTTACAGGATCTTTGAACTGCTCACTGACTGAGCGGATGACTGGCAGGGTCTCCTCCAGCTTAGAGGCCAGCTGGTCTGCGTTCATGTCACCCAGACCGAGCATGTTACACATCTACAAACAATGAGAGAAGATATAAAAGGAATTGAATCATGGCTAATATATTTAATGTGTAAAATAAATAACTTCTTTGAATACAATACACAAACTTTTTTTTTTTTTTTTACCCTTCCACTTTGTATCATTCTTACTTCAAGTTCAACAGCAGCTTTGTGGATCTTTCATAAACATCTCAACCCCATTAATAAAAATTGGTAAATGACTCCAATGAATGAGTGACAGGACCTGCTCCTCTCTTCCTCACCTGGGAGATGAAAGGGCTGATCTGGTTCTTTATCTGCATGAGACGGCCCAGACCACGCTCCACAATGGTGGGGAAGTTGAGCAGCCGTAGTGTGTGACCAGTGGGGGCCGTGTCAAAGACCACCACTGAGAAGTTCATTCCTTTCACTAACCTGGGGCACAGGGAGACAGCAGTGCTGAGTTAGTACAACATCTTTATTTACAGTCATACTACTGAAAAATAAATGCAAATCTGGGTCTGCAATACTAAACAAGTGTGATCTGGTTTTCCAGTGACCATGTTGTCTTACCTCATGACCTCCGCATAGCTCATGGCCTCGTCGATGCCAGGGAAGGCGCTCATGGCCTCCTGCATCATCTTCTTACCCATGCTGAGCATGTTGTCCTCCTCAAAGAACTCATCAGGCAGCTCTGCCACACCGAGGCTCGGGTCAATCTCCTGCACCCACACAAGCACAAGTAATCAGCACTTTACAAACTGAGGGCCTGGGCAACTGCAAATTATTTCAGGGCCTCCAGCAAGTCAGTTTGATACACAGCGATGTTTTGTGCTTTAGACACAGATGTGGAATGGACTATCCTCATGACACTAAAGAGATGGTTACCTCATTTTCCACAAACAGCATAAATAAGCCTCTTTGTTAACAAATGCTGCTATGTTTCTATCCACTTGTCCATCGATTTTTGGAAAACGGCAAAAAGTAAAATTTGAATTATATGCAACATTTTGACATGTCACAGTAGGAAAAGTACATGTGTAAATAACAACATTAATGATGGCTGGATTTAATTTAACTGCTTCAGTTTCAGGGTCCTGGTATTGTGCATGGCAGCTCACTGTCACACCGTTATGGCTCACAGGGCCACCTGAACAGAACCCTAACTGTGCCATTTTCTTTTCACTCCAAATGTATTAGGGTTTACAATTTGTTACCTATTTAATTCTGCTGTTTCCACTTTACTATCGTTACCGTTTAAATTCCTGGCATCCAAATTGATTATAGGAATGTAATATGTTAAAAGTTATCTCTCATTTGACATGTGAAGGTGCATGTTGGCTCCCTGAAAATGCTATTCAATGGAACAGAGACACAAATAAAAATGTTATTAGTTAACGTTACACCTCTGCGTTTTCTGCAATAAGGAGTCAAAATGTATTTTGGAACAGGTGAAAACAGTCTAATCGCAACTGTTATCTGAAACAAATATTTGCTTCTATAAAAACAGGTAGTTTAAATCACTTCAGTGTTGTCCTGTGCACGGTGGCTCACGGTTTCTCACTGCAGTGCCACTCACCATTGCAAAGAGGTTGTCGTAGCCCATGACCTTCGTGGGCACCTTCGAGAACTTCTGGTCAAAAGCATCCGAAATGTTGTGAGCTGGATCGGTGGAAATGATGAGGACACTCTCCCTGACAGAAGCCAGCTGCACAGCCAAACTGCAGCTAGAGAAAATACACAGAATATGGCTGTAATGTTAAAAGTTGCATGAAGTAAACCGCAGTGAGCAAGTTGAGCGACACATTGTCTGGACATAAAATGGTTAATTATGTGGTATGAACTGTCAGATTCATAGGACCTTTAAACCTCTAGCTACTGTGTGGGCTTTATACTTCACGTTAGATGTTGTATATTCTGTCTTTTGATGCTGTATATTCTTTATTTTGTGATCTTCGCCTCATGGCTTCAACGATGGTTAAATGAGGCGTAATGTGTCAGTTTAAACTGACAGCTAACGCTAGCTAGCTAACCAGCGTTGGTCTATTCGTCACCCTCGGGTGACGGGTAATGTGAGACGTCCTTCAGCCGAGTGATAACACAAAGTTACGCCTGAATAAAACGAGCAGGCTGTCGGTGGCACCCTGCGTCGTGAGTGTCACCCCTCTTGAGAGAGTCAGTATCCATCTGTCAGTTGGCTAACGTTAGCTCGTGACAGTGCTGGACAGCGTTCAAATGCGTTCGGCTAACAGCAGATAACGGTCATTTACCAACTGATTTACATGGAACGTAACGGCCACGATCGTTTACCGCGTGCGCGTCTCACACGTGTAACGTTGAGCCGCTGCTCGTGAGATTCGTGAGGCGGAAAAACATTCGTTAACGGAAAAAAACCCGGTGAAGTCACGGTGGCAGCTAAACTGAGCTAGCTAGCTGCGCTAGCTTGTCACTATCGGAGCTAAATAGCGTTTCTCTTTCAACCTACCTGCATGTGGTTTTGCCTACACCACCTTTTCCGCCCACGAATATCCATTTCAGAGACTTCTGCTCGATGATATTCTTAAGCGTCGGCTCCAACGGCTCCACGTCGGGCGCGTCTTCAAACTCGTCTTCTACCGAAGCTGCCATCTTGTCTGTGTACAGTGCAGCGTACCGCTCAGGTGGGATGTGCCCACGCTGCTGCCTTCACTGCTCCTCGGACAGAGCGGCTGTTCAAATGGTGGCTGCTACCGAGGAGAGAGAGAAGCGACGAAGATAATGTTGTTGTAGATGTTGTAGATTTGGGAGGAATGTGTTTGATATAAAACTCACCCCTGAGAGGTGTTGAGACACTACCAATGGGGGGGGCGATGGGCCCGATGGGCAGCAATTGCAAATTGTAAAAGCTGGATGTCAGTAATGAGGCCAATCTCTTAAGTGTGTGTGTGTATATATATATATATATATATATATATATATATATATATATATATATATATATATATATATATATATATATATATATATGTATATATATATGCATATATATATATATATATATGCATATATATATATATATATATATATACGTATATATATATATATATATATATTTATATATATATATATATACATATATATATATATATATATATATATATATATATATATATATATTCACACATATATACATATACACATATATACATATATATGTGTGTATATATGTATATTCATTTTCATTCTTTAACTTATGTTTTTATTTATTGCAACTCACAAATAATCAACGGTAAACAAAAGACACTTATTTTATAGAGTTTTATTAGGATGACAATGGTGTAAAATAATAACGATTTAATATACATCATCTTAACATCAACCTGTGACTTTATTCATGTCTTGTGAGAAAGTCAGCAGATACAGGCTATTGACTTGAACATTCACTATTTGCACCAGCATCCTGTTTAGTGAACCAAGCATCCCATTTTCTGCAGTTACACATCTTTAGTTGCTTGAATACTATTATAATAATACAAAAGAAAACCGTTCCCATCGCATTTTGTTTTTAAGAATTACTGACCTTGATACCAATTTCTCTTGGATTTTCAATTTTAGGATAGGATATATATTCCTTTTAGTTTGACATTTTAAAGTGGCTTTACTAAAAATTGCATGCCACATTCGTAAGTTCACCCAAGCTAATTGTGAAAAGCTAAAAAAAAAAGAGAGGTGAAAAGTCTGCAGTGTACGGAAACCATTGTTAAAAATACAGTGGAACCACTAATTTGTGAAATTGTCCAAATCATATGAATGTATCACAACCCAAAAGTAATATGGGACTATAGAGCTGTACCAAAAGACAGTATAGTGTTACTGACACCACACATGTAGGCCTACTTGACTTTTAATGAGGAAAGCTAAAGACCAAAAAGTTATACATTTTCAGCCCCAGACCATCACAGAATGGAGAAAGTGAATGAGAAGCCTTTTCAGTAGTTTATCGCTGCACAGACACTTTGCAGCTGCTTACATAAAGCAACTATAGAGGATTGTGTTTGAGTGTCAACTCTCATAAATCAGAGTGTTACTGGAAAAGAGCATGTTGCAGAAGAAACAAAATTATAATATAATATATAATATTAAAATCTGCCTAAAGCCAGTAATATTAAGGTACAACGTCTTACTGAGTGATTAAAATCAAATATGATTAGGTTTGGAAAATCATTTGACACATTTTGTATTTAATCAATAACAACTCAATGACCGTATAAAATACATATGCACATGGAACATCCAGCATATTATGAGGATTGAAAAGCTTAAGCTCCAGTGAGAAAAACATTCATTTACAAGAACATGTACATGCTGTGACCACAGGGTAAGGCACTTGCCTCCATATACACTTTTTCATGACTTCACCTGTCCCCATCTCAATTCTGCCATCAGATCTGAGAGGTTTGATCCCTCTAGAAACATCTCCTCTCTCTCCGTCTTCCAAGCAGTGCCAAGCCAGAATCTTTGCGCGAGCCGTCTGAGCTCGCACACACTCCATCCCAGCAGGAAAGGAGCAACTTCGCACTCCATCTGATTTTTCACAATTAGTCTGACGCAGCCAACGTGGCCAGAAAGCTGGACCCAGATCCACCCGTTGGTAGCTCAATCCGCAAGCGGCAGAGCGCACTAACCAGTCTCTGACTGAACTGGCGACATGCGAGGGCAGAGAACTGATATCTTGATCTGCAGCTTCCCTTACCAGCTTCTGGCAATGATTTGCTGCAGCCTCTCTCAGCTCTGGAGAAGCACTCAGGTTGAATAATTGGGTAATTTTGCAGGCAGTGACGCATTACCCAAAGGTTGACCATCCCTGTGACACCCAGAGGCTTCAGACGGCTGCTCTATGGACATCCAGAACAGGTCGAAAGAGGATCCCAGAAGACGCAGGAGGTGTGGGGGGCTGCGATGCCTGGGTTTGGGCATGTTGTGGTAGTCCTCAGCGTTTCGTCGGCCGGGTGTACGGAGGGACTGGCTGTGAGTAGGACAGCAGACTGGCTCTCAGCTGAAGAAATGGTGAATCCCAGTCTGTGTCCTCCTCGCCTTGAACAACAGTCACATTTGGAAGCTGGATCTGGGTTGAAACGTTGGAAGTAAACGATGCAGATCCATGTAGAAGGACAGAAACCGAAATCCAGCAGACACACACAACAAAGTTGAATGGTCGAGGCATGGTTTTAGGTGTGGATGGCACAACAGAAGGATGAGTTATGGGTTTTCCTCTGGGTGCTTCAGAGACTCCACCAAACATCCTTGAGCTTGTGAACAATAACATACTGAAATCAGTGCCTTTACAACACAAACAGCAAACATATTATTGAGGATGGCCAGAGCTCACCGAAGCTCCCACTTCTTTTTCAAGGCTCTGATGTTTTGGCTAGCTTCAAAGCAAACATATAGGACACATCTGAGAAGCTAGTTTCATGTGTTGATTCACAGATTTACTACAATTTAAATCAGACTTCTATGTGGGATACTTTCAAGCAACTGAGATGTCACCAAGAGACATTTGTATGAGAAAAAAAAAGAAGTAGTTTGACATAATTCCCAGCAAGCATGAAGCAAGAAAAAAAGAATAATAATAATAATCATTTGACCTTGATTTGGTGGAGCAGCAATCTCAGACACAAGATCTTGAAAAATACCAGCTCTCTCTCACACAAAGGCTGCACTTCATCATCAGATCAGTTATAAAACAAGCTTCAGGGTAAATTCCTGTCATGGCAGCTTAGATAATGACATAGCAGACAGAATTTTAAAAAGAGGACAGATGCAACATGTTTGCAGGATAATAACCCTATTTATTCTCAACTACACAAGATTGGTCTGGGTCAAGGGCACATAATGGTGTGATATCAAACATATTTTCAACCTTATACTTAATTCTAAACAATTGTTGAAATTTAAGTTTTTGTTTACAACAACATTATAATAATATATTCCATAAATACAGTCAAAGGAAGGTTTTTATACTTGCATAAAGATAACAAAGAGCAGGAATTAACTAAGAAATACTCCATTCATGCGGCAGGTCTGTAGTGTCAGGTTTATTGTGTGTGTGTGTGCGTGTGCGTGTACGTGTGTGTGTGTGTGTGTGTGTGTGTGCGTGCGTGCGTGCGTGCGTGCGTGCGTGGGTGTGTGTGCGTGCGCGCGCTTTCAAAGGAAATCTGACTTAACACAGCATGTGTGTGATTGTGGCCATTTTTTTATATGACGCCGTGTGTATGTTGACATTTACATCCACCCGCTTCTCTGGTTTGTCCTCAAACTCAAAGTGAGAAAAGCTGGTCTGATTTTTCCTGTTGCCGGGCAGACTGCGGCGGCAGTCTGGATGTGGAGGGTGGCACGCTTCGAACTGCCTGTCCTCTCTGGTCCGATGTCTTCGCCCGATCTTCCAGAAACTGATCAAACTCTGAAAGGGACAGTTGTAGTTAGATGTGTGTGTGTATGTGCATGAACACATGACCACACAGGAAGTAAACACGAAATAGGAAACATTATTTTTACACTACAATGGCAGCAATGGACCAGAACAACCAGAACAACATACCTGCACTGGAAACTCCCTCACTAACTGAAGACTGGTCTTCCTGCAAATTCAAACACAATAAATCAGATTCTAAGATGAATATAAATAATATTTGGGTGACATGTGACGCTTTGCCAAGAACCTTTTCTTTTATGATGCAGTTTTAAAAAAATCTAAATTCCACAGTGAAAATCAAAATCAAAAAATCAAATTGCAAAGGCTTTGTGTTCCTCATGTGGTGTCAAAAACTAAACTGTAGATATCTTTCATTGGAGGCTTAGTGTCAAAAATAACCTCAGGCTCACCAGTCAGATTGTAATTTCATCTCAATACATTCAGACGTTTTTTCATGAAATTATATCTTGAAATAATATTCAGATTCAGTCACAGATTGCATTTATCTGTAAAGCAAATCCAGTTATAGCTGAGGCTACTAGGCCAGGTTAAAGTAGCCACGAGGGATGAGGCCCTTCTCATCTCTTACAGTCAGAGCTGCACGCAAATACAAACACGAGACATGTTGTGACAGTTGGTGGTGTCATGCCATGATGCGTGTCTTTCTGTCAGTTAGCATCGCTCACCTTTTCCTCTGATCAGCCAGGGAGCTGCCTCTCGTCTGGGCAAACATGTCAAACTCCCCCTCCTCTTCTGCGAGACAGATTTTTACTCATTAAGTCACAGCTGAATGAAAAGAAAACCTCCTCCATTCTGTTATCTAAATTCCTGTAGCAACACATTTTTTTAATAATTAAACCACAAACATGGATTTAAATACTTTTTCCTATTTTCTTTTTATACCAAGACTTTATTATTTGTATGGAAACAGTGATTCTGTATCCATAGGCAACTTTCAAACACATCATATGATCCAACAGTGCAATTTTGGATTTCCTCCTTTTTCCTAAGTGGTCATGTTATTGGGAAACCCCTCTTTTAAATACTGAATGTCCATGTGATGCCCAGCCACAACGTCCCGTTTTCTGCCAGATATATGCCAACTTATGAAAGCATAACTCCAGTTCCAGGAATGTTATACATATGGATCTGGTGTTACAAAAGAATGCACATATGAAGCAGAAGTTATACAACGTTTACTCACTGTGACCGGCTGGCTGCGGTAGACTGGCGGGGTTGCTGCTGACTGCTGGTTGGCTGGTTGTTGTGATGACAGCCGGGGGGCTGAGTTTGGGGAGGCTCGGGCTGGTGGTAGAGCTCTGCTAGAGTGAGGACGCAACACAGTGAGGCGTCACCTCGTGTGTGAGCTTGTTCTTACAGCAGAAATGAGGAGCGAGTCGTCTACTTACCTGTTGAATATTTGGAATTTGTGCCTTGTTCAGTCTGTCAAACCTAAAACACAATTACAATGCCGTGAGCATGAATTTAGCCATTAGAAAGATACATATTGCATTTTTATAATCCGAAACATAGAGCTAGGCGGCAGCACACCTCTCATAGCGGATGAAGGCGTTGTTAAGGTCATCGTTGACCACGAGCAGCTCTTCAATAAACCCTTCATCCAGCAGCTGGGGGATGAGCTCCACCACTCGAGTCTGCATGTTCTTACACACCGAGTACAGCTGCTGCTTGGACATCGGAGGAGAGAGAGATTAATTCATTCTCACCACTAATAACACGGAGTAAATTAAACTCATCCATCTTTGACGTTAAATCCAGTCCCGGGGTTATATGAGGAAATGTACTTTTGTTGGTGTACCCAATTTTCTTCATCCTGCTTCATCTACTTTCACATCCATCACAACATTTCCCAGAATTCTTTGACAACATGGTACCTAAACTTGCATAGAGTACATGAAGTACAGAGCAATTGTACCGGCAGATTCAACAAAACAGAGCTCAAAGAGAGAGTAATAAAGTGAAGTGAAACAAATAAGTATCTCTGCTTCCCCATGTGAGATCGATTAATATAGACACACATGGCATGCTTTTAAATCAATTGACAAATTGTACCAACACAAAAATGTAGCCTGCACAGTGGACTATAAAGTCACAGTCAAAGGAAAGTATGATCACACTAGAATGCAGCATCAGAATAAAACACACAATAATATATGGCACATCTTCTCTCAACTAATTATTTTAACAGTGCTGATGAGGGGGACACACGGACACACACACACACACACACACACACACACACACACACACACACACACACACACACACACACACACACACACACACACACACACACACACACACACACCTGTAGCAGCTCTGTATCATCTTGCTGGCTCTGTCCAGGTATTAGCTCATTCAGCAGCTCTGTCATCACGGTGAGATTTCCCTTCACCAGCGCCAGCTCACTTCGCAGCTTCTGTCCCTGGATAAGAAACTTTTGTTTTAAATCAACAGCAGTCAAAAGCAACGTCACGATGACATTTATTCTATAAAGCCAAAATTGGGCATAGAAGCAGCCTATTAGTCACGTGATAGTTATATTTTGACATGAACAAGCCGGAGAAGCACCAGTGGAACTAAAAGCATTAAAAATGTCTCTGCTCCAGCTCAAGTCAAATTGTCAGTTCTGACAACTTAAGTTTTACTCCACACTTTTCCCCACGGTCACATGTGCGAGACTCAGTGCCCAGTTTGGGAACCACAGACCTGATTTAAGATGCAGTTAGACTCTAGTTTATGCTGGTGGTTTAAATGAGGCAAAACAAGAATCCACATCAAAAGTTTACAAGTTGAACTATGCTGAATATTGGCACAACATATCAGTGCCTATAAGAACTATTAAAGCGTGGACATTTTCATGTTTTATTGCAACACTGAATCACAATGGATGCACGTAGGAATTTTTGAAAATAAAAAGGTTCTTTAATGTCAAAGTGAACGCACATTGATCTTGAGTCTACAAAAAAAAAAGTCACTAACTTTGAAACGTCATCTTTTTCTTCACCTGCTCTATGTAGTCAGTGACTGACAGTGTTTTTGGGCAGCTGTACCTGTTCTGCAGAGAGGGAGGCTGGTCCCTCACTGGACAGGACCGGGGGGGGCGTACTCTGAGTGGGAACACTGGAAGGTGCTTGTGGTTGCGTCTGCTGTGTGGGAGCAGCGACGGGGTTCGTTTCAGGAGTCTCGTTTTCTGGGATACTCTGCAAGACGAAGGGAGAACATGCGATGTAGGGATAGATATCTGGAGATGCATTTCTTTTGGTGTGCTGTTTTCACTTTGTAGACAGTCTCACCCTATTCGGAGTGTGGATGGGGGACAGAGCATCCAGATCTGTCATGGGGAACTCCAGACCACGTCTCCTCAGGTCGTCATATACGCACACCACCCCCGCTAGGGAGGGAGAGCTACGGAACGCATCGGCCCACGACTGGGGATGATATGACGAGAAGAATCATGAGAATAACGGATTCCTAAATCATTATTCAATAACACAGTCTACTGGCCAAATGTGGAAAAAACAAGAAGAAACCAAAAACAACAGAAACGGATTGCTCCTTCAGCCTACTTATCTAATGTTATCATTCCTGCTGTGATTACACACAACTGGCTTTGACCATATAGCACAGGGAAGTGTGAAGGCATTTAAATCACAAAGAACACTAAAGATAACACCGTTGTACACGTCTGCAGCCATTACAGAGCCCAACTTAAGCAAACCTTAAAAGCTGTGGGATGTCAACACACAGAACTGAAATATGTCATAATACAGCTGGAATTATTTGGCTTTATTTGTGTTTCATGGTAGTAAATTTAATATCTTTGGGTTTAGAACTACTGGTTTAGGGGGAAAAACATTAGCAAGACATCGCTTTTGGTTTTGGTAAAATGTGATGGAGATTTATAAAAACAAATGTATATACACGATTATAAAATGATTTAAGACAACAAGCAGCAGAATAATTGCTAAGTTGCAGCCCAAGTGCAGACAGTTTCTCTCATGTTGCCCTCTACAGGAGCATCCACATACCTGAATGAGGCTGAGCACCCGATCATGGAGGGACGTGGGGGGGTTATATTTGGGCAGAATGGAACGCACCAAAACTCCTTCAATAAACTCCTGCGACGCCACAATGACGTGGAAGCGATGGCCACAGTTCTTCACACAGGCCTCAAGAACCTGTGTGACAGTGATGTGAAGTCCATATAAAAAAAAAGGTGCAAGTGTAATTAAATCCATGCGAGTCAAAATAAAGCTTCTCAATGCGTACACTAAGACTTCAATGTTAAATTAGCCACAAACCATTGCGACTAGGCCACCAGCCAATCAGGACCATGGTCATTCTGACCATCAAATTACACTCTCACACTGAAAGAATGGATACAATCGTTGCACACAATCACCTCCAGATGATTACTCACAGTAAGGGCCAACATGATCTCTCTGAAGTTCTTGTTTCCTACAATTCTCTTCCTAATAGCTTTGACTGCATCTCTGGGCCTGGGGGGGGGGATGAGCAGAGGACAGTAGGTTTGTTTGTGGTTCATCTTTATGAGAGATATTTCATACGTTTGGGCTTTTTACTGCATACATCTCAGCACTATCACATGTTGCATTTCAGGATTACAGTGACATTCTTATTTTAGCATTACAAAAACCACACTGCAGAGAAAACGTTGAGATAGGCCTTAACCACAAGTAGGTCATTCAGTCACAACCAGGACTCCATAGAAATACAAAAAGAAACAACAAAATCATGACAGACGTGACAGTAAAAAGTAACATAAAAATCAAACGTGTAGCGCTACATACAGTACAGTGTATTAGGGAGAAGGGTTAGGCAATGTGCAGATGGGGACAGTTAGAGGCTTCTTGGTGAAACCACGTTACTTGCGTACCCCTCGTCTGTCTCGTTGATGATGTCACATATCTCCATATTGAGCCCCCAGTCCTCGGACTGCTGAGCACCGCTGGTCGCTCGCTCTGTCAACAGAGAGGGAATCACACCAAGTTACAGTTATATAGGAATACTGATATGGTAATAGAAAAATGACGCGATAACCAGAAGACCTTATTAAGAAGTCGCACGGGCCATTTCTAGCTGGTCTTTTTTAGATTTATTACAGAAATAATTCTGTGAGAAATGTGTCAGTTGGGATAAAAATGCGCAGCATGATTCATATTAATAAAACACCACATGGAAATATGATAATAATATAATGCAATAAATAATATATATTGCCCAAAAAACATTGGTTGTTTTATTTGTGTCTGTGGAATCTACACTGCATTTATAGAAGTGATACTTGAGGTTACACACCTGGAAATGTGTTTTAAAATAATTTCTATTGAAAACTAAATGTTTGTGACTACATAAGCAACAATCAACATTAAAGGGAAAAAAAAATTGAAATTAAATTAAATGTGATATGTGGTTGTTTAGGTGCTCAATGCACCACTATGTCTTTCAGATAGTCACGAACTGTGTCTGCTTTGCTGTTTGTTGCTGTGCGCGTAGTGTGCGGTCGGTTTTTAGAGCTTTTTTGCAGAAAAACAGCTGCCTTCTGCAGCTGTAAAACAAAGCTTTGTTAAAAGCAGTGGTTGTGAACAAAGAATGGTAAACTTGCGTGCCAGAAAACCAAAACGATGAGCTGAAAGATGGCAAAACACTGCGTAGAGCTGAGGGGAGCTGCACAGTCTGGAGGGTTTCTCACTACGAGAGAAATCTTTCATACTACACATAATCTGCATGTGTATAATTGATTCAAGAGCCCCTTTAACAATAAGATCTGTTTCTTGTGGACCGTGTTGACGTGGTTGGAGCAATGATTCTGATTGGTTGGTTGGTTGATGCCTCCATCTCTCATGTGAATTGTGGTGTCCTTTTTTTTTTTTATAGGAACTCGTTGTTTATAGTTATAAGCTGATTGAGAAAGTTGGTTTTCAGCTTAAAACATGCATTTCCCTCCAAACTATGTAGCAATCAAAGCCAGCTTTCTTTGCACTCCACCTCTTAAGTCTCTAAATCTCCTTCATTCCTCTCCACCAACATCCCCCTCACACACTTCTCCGAACCCTCACTGCTTTTCTCAATCCCAGTTTACTCCCTTCCCCTTTGCATCCACCCCCCTCCTCCTCCTTCTTCTCCTCCTCCTCCTCTCTCCTTTCCTGGCTCCCTGCACTTCATGTGACTGTCAGCTGCTTTCTGCTCAGT
Organism: Ophiodon elongatus; assembly: GCA_016806645.1. Lineage (NCBI taxonomy): Eukaryota > Metazoa > Chordata > Actinopteri > Perciformes > Hexagrammidae > Ophiodon > Ophiodon elongatus. Next base: position 1,181,618 of record JACSYO010002144.1, read on the forward strand.
GGCCTCAGTAGATGAAGCCTCTCTGACATTACTGTGTGAGAAAGTGAGCGGATGAGGTAAGAGGAAGGAAGCCTTGGGATGGCTGTGTGTCAGTTTCTCGCATCTCTCGACTGTCCTGATTACACATCTGTCACATGCAGGTGTCTTAAGAGTCTGTTGAGGATATGTTTTCTTCACAAAAAGCAGCAACCTGTTGCCACTATGAGGGAACACTGCTGGTTTAAAAGTTGCTCAATGTGACACATGCTTGTTACAGAGCGTCAGCGACACTCGTGCATAATGGTGTGAAACTGTATCTCGACAAAAACACATTGATCGAGGAAGTGAGAGGAAACACAAAGCGCCTCCTTAATTGGTCAAATGAGTTGTCACTGAACCTGCAACAACCAATGAAACGACAGATCGGGAGGACTGAGTCCCGCCCCTGGCTCGTCATTGGCTCTGAAGACTTATTTCTATGTTTCTGTCAAATTTGGAGTTCATCTTTAATCATGTTAGATCAGGAAACAAAAATAAAAAAAGTGTTATTAAATAGTTTGGGGCTACATCCCCGTGAGTGTGGTTATGAAATGCGGAACCGTGTTATTGCTTAGATCATTTAAATGATGTCAAATTGAATCCAACGGTGAACAACTCTTAGTTTCAAATTCAACGGCGACTCACCGATTCTCTGGCCGACTGGCGTTGAAAAGGGGTTTCCGATGAGGAACTCCATCTTCTCCCCGAGTGAAAACATCTTCGAAAAGGACACGCGTCCCCTGCGACTGTATCAAAGTGATTTGGCAGCTCCTGAGCTCAAAAGTCCGGTGTTTCCGTTTGCTTTAGGCGTCCACCGCTGCTTCAGAGGCGCACGGGCTCACTTCAGTGGTCACGTGAAAACTCCCACAGAGCGAGGAAACAGCAGACATCAACAGAGAGGCGCACACATGATGGACATGAGGAGAGAGTAAAAGTACAGCTTTCAATTTCGAAGTAAAGGTAGTATTACCAGGGAAATATAGCCGGCATAAAGTATCAAAAGTAAAAGTTCTCAATTTGCAGACAGACTTTGAATGCAGAATGTTCTCTTTCTGTATAATGTATAGGTAGTCAAGAAGTATGAGGTATTTTAATTAAACAAAAGTAGCAAAACACTTAATTAAAAGTGAAAGTCGCGCATTGAAAATCTTTGCGGTCGTCTCCCTGTACCAAAGCTATGCCTGTACTACTGTTGGGTAGTTTAATCTCAAACAATGGCTTTTTTATGAAGTTATTGAGAGTTTTATAATAGAAAGTCTTGATCTGAAACTGTTGGATAAATGTTGTGGAGTAAAAAGTACAATGTGTCCCTCTTAAAGTAGAGCCAAAAAGTATCAGAAATTGAAAATGTCAAATTAAAATACCTCAAATTGTACTAAAGTACAGTACTGGAGTAAATGTACTTTGTTACATTCCACCTCTGCAACTATTCATATGGTTTAAAATCCAATTCTCACCCTAAATGCACTACGTTTTAATGAAACTAATTAGGGCCGGCTACCACTATCTATACCTACTATCTTCTACTTCTGTCCCCATCTCAAACTGTACAGGATTTAGAGGAACACATAATGCAGAAACGTAGGCGTATGATTGATATACAGCCTCACAGCTCATAGGAAACACTGAGGGAAGCCATGCTCACATGTCGTTTCTGGTTATCTTGTTATCTGGTAAAGAGACCAGTTTTGAAAATGTGTAAATCAAACACTGATCTGCTCTCTCAGCTTGAAAATATTATGCTTCAAGGAGTTACTTGTAGGTGTGAAATTCTGGCATACTTTTATGTCAGAGGCACCATCTAGTGTCAGAAATGTAGCCTGCAGAAAAACTTCACGTCAACATTTGGTGTAGAAGCATTTAGAGTTAAATCTGTTTTACCTCAGGCATCAAGAAGAACAGTTGCTTATTAAAAACAGCTACCACATGTTAGAAACTACAGACTTATGGTATAGGACTCCTACTGTTTGTTTCTCATCGACCATATATCTATTTGTCTGATGTACTCAAGACACAGTGTGGGTTGTTTAGGTTTATGTATTTTTGTCAAGAAAAAAATAGTTTTCACTGGTATTACTTCAGGGAAAAATCAGAATACAATTTTTACCATGAAATTTAACGGTTCAATTAGAAAACTGACCCCATATCAACCTTTTTTTACTAAAGTATTTTCGGTATTTATATGTGCCTTTATCTGAGACAGTAGAGAGATTACAGTAAAGATCCAAGAGCCGATCCACTAATTGATCAATTCTCACCTCTACTTTTTTATAATGTTTGGTAGTACTTTAATCTGTAAAAATCTATAATATTTTACAAGTTCCTTATCATTTTATGTTTTGTATGTAAATAAATTCCTAATTTCTAAAGTAATTAGTAACTGAAGCTGTAAAATAACTGGAGTAAAAGTACAGTATTGTAGTGGAGTAGATGTAACAGAAATGTGTACCGAAGTACAGCACTTTACACTGTACACTGTACCCAAGTTCAGCCTGTTAGATGAGTAGACACATTATAGTTTGATGTACACAACACAGGACTGACCTGAGAGCTTAATGTAACAGTGAGCCGTTAGCTGCACGGACACCTTCAAAGTTTGATTTGTTAGTCAGATGTCAGAGAGGACTGCTCTATTTTTTTTTAGATGTCGTTCATGCTTTTAGGTTGGAGAAAGTCCACTTTACAAATGGATGTTATTTTCTAATCGGGGGTTTGCTAAAAAAGTAAGTGGAGAATACAACTCTGTACAATGGTTTCACCAGACTGACAAGTGAAAGGGCAGAAAGAGACAAAGATCCCTCTGAGCAACAGTTGAAAAAGAAGAAATCACCAGTCATTGTTAAAAGAAGCTTAGCATCAAAATGTGTGAAGATTTAAATAGGAACAGTTCCTGTTTCAGTGTTAAAAAAAGCAGCCTATAATAAGCTGTAACATTAACAGATGTGTTTATTTAGCAAAGCTATTCTTAAAGCGTCACAATATAAATATAAGGATAGTGTAGGGTTATCACTGTTGGAATATCAGCTGAATATACGATGACGAACGAATCACAGTTTAAATCTCTTCAATCTAACCGCTGAGTCGACTGCAGAGGGCACAAAGAAAAAAACGTCTACCCAAAATATTTAGAGCCCAAATGCACCGTTTAAATAATGATTTAGGCTCACTTATGCTTTTCTGGACTGGACTGGAAACAATTTTAAAGTCGAAGGGTATTATGTGGAAAAATGGTTACAAGAGTATTCTCCCGTCATGTAAAACTAAGGGGAGATCGACTTAACGTAAGTTTTAACAATGTTATTCTTCTTTTGAGGCCAAAACTATTTCAAATGTAAAAATAAATTTGGTGCCTGATTTATACTCTTTTTTGTCTCAGTGAAAATAGTAATTATTGAAAGAGAGAAGAAAACTAGCATACTGCTTGAATTGGCCTGTATTCATGCATTATCACCACTAGGTGGCAGCATTGAATCTGAATGGACCAGTAGTTTGGTTTTATGTTGTTCCAGACAAGCAACCATGTACCGACAGACCATGGACAGTGGTGCATTCCTAAAATGTTGAAATAAGAATCAGGTTAAACTACTGTACAGACGGACTCTTTCTTTGAGAGTTCCCACTAATGTAACCCTGACTGAGGGGTTTTGTTAGAGTGATAGCACCCACTTGTTACACGCACAAGTTGTACCTTGTGTACAACTTACCTTAAATACCTTGAATTTAAAGTAAGAAAGAATCGAGGGTTTTTTAGTATGACACAGTACTGCATCAGATTTCACCCCCTGCAGTCATGGCCTCTATGGCTATCAGTTGAATTGCTGACCTGAGGTCGAGCTACTTGCCCATCCCATAATCACTATTATGTCAATGGGCTCTTTGGTTGTATCTGTCCCATGACCAGCATCCTGTTCCTCTAGGAACTGATAATGGTGATAATGTCGTGGTAGGAGAGTAAACTACCACAACTTATTGATTTCATGTCAGACACACATAGTAGATCTCTTTAGAGAGTAGATAATGTACAGCGTCCAGTTCTAAACAAACATTATTACTTACATGCCCGGTGGTCGAACATGAAAAGAGACATGTTTTGAATCTTCCAGTAACTTGACACATTCTGTGTTGATAAAATCATTGAGAAAGTGAAGATGAAAATATGTGACCTTTGACCTTTGAGTTTCTCCACTCCCTGCTCTACAGATACCCTCAGGCCTCCCTCTGATGTGTTTATGACCGGAGTAAAAAGGAAAAGTGAAACAGCTATGGAGGCCTATTGTTTATTCTCAATGATCACATTTATGGATCTCTACATATTTTCAAGAACTATTTCAACCATTACTTTACAAACTCCCACATTGTCCCTTTAAAGGCACAAGACTTGTCTCCTCTCTTTCTGCAGGCGCACAGCTCTTCTCTGTGGGCTCGGTCGATCCAAAAGTCAGATTAGAAAGCCCAGAGGCCTGCTCGGTCACAGTGTGTGGTTGTGAAGAGGAGAAAACCGGTGTGTTATCTCTTTTCTCCAGGCTGTACGACCCGGCGTGGTGCAACAACTTTAAAAACCCTCACGCCATTGTTCACACAACACAAGGTCTGTATCAGGCCTCTGTGGCCAAAGGCATTCACGTTGCCTAACAACACATTATCCAGCAGAAAAAAAGCTGGAAAGCAGGAAATCATGGAAAGGGAAAAGTTTACTTATTAGTATTTTTCATTCATGTTTGGATAAAAAGCCATTTGAGAATGATTATTTAAAGGAAACATCTTTTTTTTCTAGATGTTTCCAGTAGGCTCTCTCGCTCCTGTGGTTGAGGAGAAGGAAACTTGCAGACAACAACACACATAAAGCACGTTTTAATCCAAAGCTGCCACACAATAAATGTCACAACCATCCATAATTTCAGGAGACTAAACCAAGGAAATAGCACGCATGTACGTCTGAATGCACTTGTGTGTGTGTGAACGTGTGTGTGGTTGCACTGGTTGTAAATTGATCCCTCCTACTCTCGCTGGTTCGTTGTGCAGAGGAGGGGCGAGGAGGAGGAGGAGGAGGAAGAAGAGGAGGAGGAGGAGGGAACCGAAGCAGGAAGGAAGGCAGGCAGAGAGGGAAGGGAGGCAGGCAGTGAATGCTAACAAGCCCCGTCGTAATCATAGCGCTCCGTAGGTAGGGTTTGATAAAAAAGCGTCTCGCCATGGAGAGGAACGACGACCACTATTGAACACCTACTATGCGCCAGTGCCGCGTCCGCCCCGTGCGCGTGCAGCAGCCTCACCGTCGTCGGCACGTTTGATCCGAAAAAAATCGTCTTTTTCCGCTGAGTGAAATGTATCGCGACTGCTCGGCATCCACATTCTGACAATGGAGATTGAAAATATCGTGGCCAACACGGTTCTCCTGAAGGCGAGAGAAGGTAAGCGCAGCGACAAGAAATTAAAATGTATTTTATTTATTTATTTTGTGTGTGTGTGTGTGTGTGTGTGTGTGTGTGTGTGTGTGTGTGTGTGTATATGTGTGTGTGTGTGTGTGTGTGTGTGTGTGTGTGTGTGTGTGTGTGTGCCCCCCCTCCACCCCCCGCCTCTCCGACATGGCCCCGGACGAGCCCGAGCTTTCGGCTGTCCTCCTCGGGATTTATGCTTTCTCTGTCTCCCATCCCTGCGCAGCGCTTTGTCTCTGGGCAGACACCGGGCATATTGCGTTGAAATCAGCTGTTTGTCCACCAACAACACACACACACACACACACACACACACACGCACACTCGCGCACACACACACATTTACCGGGCAGGTTACCGCGAGGCCCAGCGGGCTGGAGATGAACAACGCAGGGAGTGTTTTTGCAGCATCGCGCTCAGATGGCAGCGTTGCTTTTAGAGGCTGTCGAGCAAAACCGTTTTCACACAAGCACCAGTGGGTTTGTGGATACAGACACAATCCAACGGGATATTTAATGGTATTCGCGTTACATGCTATTGTAATAGTGGACCAGAAACCCAGCTGCGCAGTCTCTCTCTCTCTCTCTCTCTCTCTCTCTCTCTCTCTCTCTCTCTCTCTCCCTCCTGTAGGCTTCACTACGTGCGTTAAAAGCCCAATTAGAAATGTACCGTGGACGTGTGGTATTATTTGACGCAGAAATAAGCCACTGCGTTGCCGCTCGGCTGGTGATGAGGACCCGGTGGGAGGCGGGCGTACTGTTGTAGTGGAGGTTTGAGATGCGGTGGGGGGACCGGGGGAAGGCCCGCCGTGTTCCTACCCCCGCGGCCCAGGCGCTGAAGCCCCGGGCGTGCACGCTGCTCAGTGGGCCGGTGATCCCGCACACAGCAGCAGCAGCTCCTCACCTGGAGGTGGAAAAGAAGCGAGTGTCCATCTGTTTTCCAGGAGATGGCGGAGCAGCCAGTGAGTGGGCGCAGGGTGGGTGTACAACACTGTATCAGCTGCCAGGGGAGGGTGAAAAGGTGTTATTACTAGTCAACGATTTCCACTTGTGTTTTTTTTTTTTTCTTCTTCTCTCTCTCTTCCAATCGGATCGGACGCCAGCATGAGGCGCTATGGCCTCAGAGGGTATTGTCAAAGTTGATGCATGTTATTCGCTGCATGGCTCGGCGGTCGCGCTCCGCTGTGCGTATGTGCGGAGGCCTTCCCCTGCTTCTGGTTTGCATTATATTCGGACTGCGTTTCAGTTCAAGACCAAACGCCAACACTGCTGTGAAATGGATTATTCACAGCAGCAGTGAATCCATTTCATAGCAGCAGCAGCAGCTGCTCCTTACGAGGCACCAGGCTTTCCTTTACCTGCCTTTTAAATGGTGCTTGGCACTGTCAGGAGTGTTACTCGTGACGGGCACACTGCGCGCTGATCGGATCTACAGCCTCAGTACCTGTCAGGTTCCTCAGCCGGAGGCTCCAGGAGGCCCTCAGTGATAAGGATATGATCCATGCATATGATCCATGCAGAGAGTAGAAGGAGCCCGATATGTCGCCCAACTTCACCATCATTTATTTAGCTTCAGTGGTAAGAGATTTGTGCAGAAACATCTGGCGATTGTGGTCTTTTGACATGACATTTATTGAGATTCAGTAATCATTTGAGTCATTCATCACGTTAACATACCAACCAGTTATTTGTTCTCATAACTTGTGATGTACATTTATTATTGTTATTATAACATAAAGTAGATTTATCAACAAAGAAAAGAGTCAGCACTTTCAGTCTTAATAAGGATTTTGGATATAGTTGGTGCTCCTCTGCCACGTCAAATATGTTGAACAAGTTGATGTTTTTTATATTTCTCCCTGCTATACCATTCACTGTGTTAATTAGCACTCAGATTAAAACCGCTAATGGCTCCCAATTTATCCTTTTAAGGTGCACAGGAGACTAATTTGATTTTAATTAGGCTTTCCAGAGGTGGGTGTTTGCAGCTGTCAAAGTGTTTCCGTGTGTCACAGTGACGGTTGTCAACACTGGCAGTGTACCGAGCTTTAAACGCACAAATCCAGACAGAAAACGGCTCCTGTGGATCAGAGGTCAGCTGCCTTTTTTATGCAAGAGTCCCTCCTCGATCACCTTCGTGCCACACGACATCACGGCCTCTGCCAGCGGTGGAGAGGTGCAGCGAGTCTGTCTACCTGCTGCCTCAGCTGGGTCCCATCCACCGAGTCAGCAAGCGTTTGCCCTGCTGATGTGTCCTTGAGCAAGACATTAAATCAGTTTTTTCCTGCAACTCTCTGACCTCGTTGTGGAGACAGGAAATGACAAACAGTTTCCCAGCGTGCTAATAAATATGCACGGTGCATAAACAATCATTTTGTTTGCTGATACGCTGACTTGACTCCTAATTTTTAAGGCCGTGCTACACGTCTGTCGGGACCTCGAGGACCTTTGCGTCTGGCCGCAAGATGCTCAAAACGTTGGACTTTTTTAGTCAACTTTTACACACCTGTTGATGTGAAACTGGGTGGCCAGAGGGAGACGTGTTCTAACAGGGTGTGTTCAGTCTGCCACAGTTGAAATGACACATTAAGGGAAGTGGTTCGGTGTTATAGAGATGACACCGCTCCCGCCTATCCCCACCTCTGCCTCGATGAGATGTATACATTTAGAACAGAGCACGGAAAGGAAACCCAACGCAATTTACAGTATTTCAATTAGTCACGGACTGCGAGTGGTTCCGATTGCATTAGGCGAACGTCTTGTACTGTCAGAGGAAGTTATTGGTAATAATAGCTCCCGTGAGAATGCGACAGAAAGTTTTGGAAATGGTGTGTGTGAGAATATAAGAGGATCATTTTTATTTTTATTTTTACGCAGCCCACAGGTTATGTGGATGTAAAACCTCAGCCAAGCATGAGAGAGTTAATTTCAACATATACTCATGCAGTATAACATCAGAAGCATCTCCTCCATTATTGTATCACAGTCTAAATCCTTTTCACATCGTTGAGTAGTATTCAGTATATCAATATTTATCTATGAATTGTAGAGTCCGACCGACGCATCGGAGGGCCCTTTGTGACGGCTGATATTGTTTTATCACAGACTGTATTGGCTGATATTCACAGAATGCAGTTAAAAGCACTTGACATCATTTAGAAACAGTGTTATCATACTTTGTCCCGCAGACTCCACTGTTTACAAAACTTTGCAGCACCTGAGTTGGCGGAGCAGCCGATCATAGCTGAGCAGATGGCGGTGTGAAGTCTGAGAAAATCTATGTTTACTCTTCAGCTGTAAAAAAAAAAAATCCTGCCTCCATTACATGTATTTGTCAGAGCTGGTTTACAAGATGGTTTGTATGAGGTTGGGAAACAATTATCGATACAAACTGATACATTTATTGTACCTGAACATACAGTTGTATCTCAATAAGGAAGCAAGCAGTGCTGAATACCCAATGGAACTTTTACATCCGACATATTTTCCTCTCTCCGACATAAAAGTGAACTATATTTTTAAACATGACACAGGAGCTTCTGTACAACATGTCTGTTTTATATAATCTGCTGAAAGATGTTGTCTCAAACTATTAAAGCATTAGCCCTGACTGTATTGTGTACACTGCTTCGTTTGGAGTGACGATGCACCACATGGACAACAGGAGGATCTGGATGTTATAGTTTTTTTAGTGGGAATTTGTAAATTGTACATTCAGACAAAATCAGGTCAGTTGCTGACCCCTAACATTGATAGCTGTAAAATGTGGGGTTTGTTGTCCGAGCTTTTCATTCAGTTAGAGAATGACTACGTTTCCCAGAGTTCCCTATGAGAGCCACCGTTTTCTTGTTGCATTGAGTTTTAAATATAGTCGGTGGGTGCTTGGTTGAGCACGATAGAAAGAGCTCTTCCAGTTGAGAAAAGTCAGTTGCACAAAGTTTGTAAAATAACACACCCGAGTGGTTTCCTCAAATTAAACAAATTGTCACTTAAGCTTTAATAAAGCTGCATTGTTAATGCATTGATGTGACTTTAAGTTTTCTATATCTGGGAATAAGTAACAAGCACTCCTCAAAAGTACACCGTACTGAATGTAATTTTGAGTTGATTAATATATGCAGCTATTCAGTGAAATAAATCGCCGTCACTTCCTTTTGTCTCCAATCCAAAGATTCAAGCTTTGGTCGATAAATGTGTCTGTGCTAAGAAGCAATGACAATACCCAAAGGGAACAGAGGAACAGCATTTATGTGTAGCTGAGTGTTATTACTCTTTAATACAAACTGCAACAGGGACATGAACATATGGTCACCACCATATTACGTTTCCACACATATGTTCATATTCAAATCTAAAGCGAGACTGGACATAAAGGGCATTAATCCCTCTTCCTGGAATCGCATTTCATTAGATATTTTTTTCCACTTTCTTTCTTCTATCATTCCTACTGTCTTCATAAAAAGCAAGGAATGTGGACAGTCCGGTGCTCACATTCCCCGGACAAACGGTAGAAACTAATCCTGCTTACATAAGTTATTTCCACCTTTACAAGTTGGAAGCTCTTTTTTTTTTGTGCCATAGAACATAACACATGTAAGAGGATCTACGTCTGCTTCTGGAGTCTCTAACCTCTCTCTGCTCTCTGCCCCCTCTCCACCACCCTTCAAATTGTAGGCCAGCAGGTCCTCTCAGACCACTTGTGAGGGTTTTCCTGTGACGTTAGCCAGCGTAGTTTTATTAGTTTTGTGGTCATAGCTGGGCTAACACTTGTTGTCATCACTCTGGGGTGTTTCCTCCAGCTGAGGCTCATAAAACACATTGCTTTGTGACTGTCCCTTGATGTGGGACTCATTTTACAGTTATTACACCCACAAATGGGCTGCGCGGGGAACGAGACGCAGCGCGTTGCGTACGCAGCCCGGCTGCATGGCACTAGCAGCGACGCTTAGCTGGGTGGCTACCGAGAGGTTCATTAGCACAATTTCTTGGCAAGCTGACTGAGCATGAAGAGGCACTTTTTGAGGCACTTTGTGAACATCATAGGGACGTTGTTCCAGCTGCCTTATTAAATGTTAAATGGCCGTTCTTCCTGGGAGAACCCAGCTGTCAGCCTGGTTTTTAACAATGTGTGCGGCTGAGTGTTTTTACAGGTTCTCATGGTTCAAGTTGAGATTCCGTTTATCTGAAAAGAGTTTTTAAAGGTCTGACGGCGTCAAAGTCTAGTAGCAAGTGTATTAAATGTCAAAGGTCCTTCAGGCTTTATCAGTTTGCCTTTTTGAAACAGTCACAATTTTGGCGTCTGCCCTTGGTTGAATTTTATGTCAGTCCTTCTATCAAACATGACTTGAAGGTGTTGTCTTATCACAGATAATCTTCAAGGTGTAAAATGTGCTCTGTGTTCCACACCCAAGGGCTCGGTGCTGGAGAGGCTGCT